>CM029369.1:31054356-31064356 GCA_017165825.1 Hepsetus odoe | reverse complement strand
CGCGTCTGGCCCACCGCAAATGGAGCCCTGCGGAAAGGACAGCACGGGAAATTATTGGAAACCGACCCATCAGCCATCAGCATCAGCAGGGTCTGTGCATAAATAAACGCACTTCAACACCCAGCAACTAAAGCCGAGAAGTCATCCATTATGGAGACAGCATTATTGACGAAGCCCCCATAATCCTTATAGCCTTTGGAGACTTTTATTGATCACTTGTCACAGCAGGAGAGTTATGGGTGTGTGCGCATGTTCACTGCAAAACGTTACATAGTCCGGCTCCAAAAGACCCAAAGGGAGTATTTAAAAGTCCAGTTACACAACCAGTTTTTAATAATTCATTGTCCAACCCCCCACCCTAAACATGGCCCATCACCCAAGACTGTGCTTATCAGGTTTAGGACGCTCTACAACCCACTGTTGTCCATAAACATGAATGAAATGGGATCCAATTTGCCTCTTTTTTCACTGTACAAGGTCATTTTGTATAAAAGTAACCATAATTGATTACTGTTAACACTGCAGGCTGAAGCCAGGTACTTTCCCTGTCACTGCTCCTCGGGCGCCTTCATGGCTGCCCCCTGCTGCACGGTGTGTGTTTGTGTTCATGGGTTAAATGCAGAGGTCCAGTTTCGTTGTGCATCACTGTGTGCTGTGCTGTGTTCTCACAATGACATGAATAGTCCCTTTCACTTTCACTTTCAGTAGCGCGTGCTCTGTGCTCTTCGTACTTGGTGACATCAAAAGTTACCCCAGCTCCACCCTTTCTGCCCTGGGCTACACCCCTGCACATTGACCACACCCCCTTTTTGTAGATTTTCACTAGATTCTTAAAGACTTCCATCCATCCATTTTCTGCCACTTGTCCGCTGGAGTCCAACCCAGCGCACACAGGGCGAGGACGGGGGACGCACCCTGGACAGGTCGCCAGCCCATCGCAGGGAGGAGCGGGACGGGGACGGCACCTTGCTCAAGGGTACCTCAGGGCAACCTACTGGGAAGGGGTTCAAACCCCCGATCCTCCGATCATGTGACCGACGCCCGAACCACTAGGCCACCGCTGCCCCTACTCTTAGAGACTTGTTGTCTGAAATTGATTTTTCCCACTAATCCCGTCACCTTCTACTTGTGTGTTCGGCACTTCAGCGGAAGATTCCTTCTGAGGGCAGTTCGAAGCGGTTTCACAACGCTTTCTGCTGTTAGACGGAGCACTTCTGGCTTTGTGTGGACCAACAGGAGACCCCTGGTCACAGACCGTATACAGACTTTATTATTTATGGAAATGATGCATTATTTGCAGACTTGTGCTGTCAAGTCGTCTTTATTTCTAGGGCACATTTAAAAAAGAGTGCTTGTTTACAAAATGCTGTATAATTTAAATGCAGCATAATAATCAATCAGATACAATAACCACAAAATGCAAATAGCAAATAAAATGAATTAAAACAGAAGGAAACGAACAAAATTAGAACGGACAAAACACAGACGACAGAAGGCAGGACAGACTTCGAACTGAACACCAGGAAAAACAAACGTGCTTTTATTAAATAAACATTCGAGTTTCCACCAGTGTTACATTGTGCTAACAACATTAACAATGCTAACGGGCCAAACAAAAAGTAATCCTTTGCTGCAGCACCTGAAACTGAACATGAGGCATTTTATGGTAAAGTGCTTGTTTATGGCATATGAAGGGAGAAGAGGCGGAGCCTATGTGTAAGCTGACCAATCGGTGGACACTAGGCTTCACTGGGAAGAGGGGTTCGGGAGGTTCATTTCAGACTGAGGATAAAAACAGGCCTGGAAAAGATATAATTTTTTTAACTGTAATCATCTGTTTTAGGAGACAGCAAGCACAAAATGATCTAAAAAGTAGCATAACGTGCTTTTTTTTTTTTTTACAAAGAAATATCCCAATCTCATCTCCAGTTTTGGAAGCTGAGGCTGATGAGTCTCTTTTGTTTTTGTTCGTTTATAAGGTGGTCTCTATATGGCAACCTCAAGAAAACGAGGTCAGTTTATTCTGCTAATGGTGTCGGTTGCCAGATTGGACCCAATTCCACCCTGCCACCTGAGACACTACAATTCCCGCAAGCCACCAGGCTACGGATTAATGCTTTTCCTAAACCTTCTCCACCTGGCCTCTCTCACATACACTCACAGATTCAAGCACAGGGGAATTGCTGCTCTTCCCAGAATCATTATCATGCTGAGACATTTTTTTTCTTCTCTCGGTGCTTTTCCAGAAAGTTTCTCTGCACAGATCTCCTCTGACTGCTGCTTTGAGAGCATCCCGTTCACATGCTGAAAGCTGAGCAAAATACTGTCAGATGGGGAATACTGCTGTAAATTTTTGGATATGAGGTATTTCTGAAACACCAGGTGGCTTGCGAACCTTTCCAGGAGGCAGTGTGATGACTACATCAGGTCTGGCCAGGGTGTAAATTAGGTAAAAATATGCACTTACTGTAACAGGACACAGAGCCCCAGATGCTCTAGGCGTTTGGAGCCCAGTTTTAGGTGTTAATAAGATGTTTTCCGCCTGAAACACCATGCATGTTGTTTATAAATCTGTTCCAAACAAGAGATCGTGGTCAGATGTTCTCTCTCACACTGTGTTCTCATGTTAACCGATGTACGAGCACGCACAGTCAAGCGAGTAGGTAATCTGATAAGATCAGCATCATGTGGGAGGAATTTTCAGGCGTAAAGACTTTGACAAGGCCGAGGAGGGTCAAACTGAAAACCGGTGACAGGGCACTGGGACCCCAAGACTCATCAATTTGCAATGGGATCCCCATTTGGTCCAAACACGTCAGACGTAGCGTAAAACAAGCCTGCCGACTTGCAGACCAGTCAGAGAGCCCATGCTAACCTCTGTCCAACACTGAAAGTCTGTTAGAGACTCTCTCCCCCTTTGAAGTGTGCAAGTTAGCACACTTGTCTACTTAGAGTTTGTGACTCTCCTGTTGCACCATAAAAGTTGGAATCGCTCCATCTAACAAGACACAGCATGGAAGAAATGTTGCTTCGAACTGCTCGCTGAGGAGGACGGGTGGTCAGCATGAGGGGCGTGGCCCTGCACAGGCTGGGAGGACCGAGGGTAACTCATAATGTAACAAAGTACAGAAACTACATGCTGCACTGCCATTGATACATCACGAGAAGAACGGTTTCTTCTAAACCATCTTCAGAGGTCTTATGGAGTCCACGTTTAGTGGTATGAAAAAAGTGGACACTTCCAGATTTCAAACACCCATCGCTGATGCAGACAAAATGTTAATACTGCGTCCCTCGTGCTGACTCACCTGGACACAGGAGTGACATAGTTCCCGGGGAAAACTCCGGAGGCGCCGCTGCGCAGGGATGTTCCTTTAAACCAGCCGTCCTGGCACTTCTCCATCACTCGATACATCTCACCCTTCCTCAACTCCAGCTCATCCACCTTCTGGGGCTTGTAGGCATACAGCGCCAGGTAACTGCACAAACAATTATTACATTATGGACACTCCCTGGCCACTTTAATTGAAACACCTTCTATGCAGGTGAACAGGTACAGACTTTAGTCTGTCTACTGCTGCAGATTTGATCAGCAATACTATATGACTTTGCACTTTGGGGACTTTTGGTCCCCAAAAATGTCCCTCTGTGGTGGAGAAACTGACCCCTGATGAAGGTCTAGAGGACCTACACACTGTGTAAGCAGCAGACCCCAGCAAGGTGGCGCTATAGGTGTGAGCTTTCTGATGGCTGGTGTACACCGTGACGAGGTGTGCAAGGAAACAAAGGAAGGTTGCTGTCAGAAGAGTCGGTATGGGAAAAAGTGGTGTTGCCATGGAAACGGTAGGACCACAGGTGCTCACAGGGTCAAAGAAGACGGACCCGTCCGCTTGCATCAGTGGTCCGACTGACCTCTAAAGAAGATGTGTGAGTCAGGAATGAGTAAGTAAGTGTGTGTGTGTGTGTGTGTGTGTGTGTGTGTGTGTGTGTGTGTCTGTCTCAGTGGACTCACATGTTTAGAGGTAGCTGGACTTTCGCCGCAGCCAGCAGCTCTCCGGTTGCTGCAGCGACCCGCGGACTGACTGCTGCCGCTGCGCTGGATGTCCCGGCGAATGAGGAGTCCTGCAGATGAACATTTTATTTATTTGAAAACAGTTTAATGCATTTATAATGTGCATTTAATGTCCGTCAGATTTTGTATTCATTTGCATCAGATTGAACAGCAGACAAGCAATAAACAGTCCAACAGCCTGATTAATCGAGCAGTAAAAGCACATTTTCTTATTTTTTCTTGAGACTCTACACTACTGCTGAAAGCCTCCCCTAAAGAAGAATCAGGCAGACATATTCATTCAGTGGTACCTGTGAGGTGGGTGCACTGGAGGACAGGTGGGGACAGTCCCCGATGCGGGCAGCGGCTCTGGGGTCAGACGAGCTGATGAGGACGGGGGCGCTGATCTCCATGGAGTGCCGGTTGTTGCTGAGCGCCTGCGCGGTCCGTTGCGTCATGCTAAGGGCCGTGAAAGAGTGGCGCTTTTTGGCGTTCTTCTTCCCGTCCAGCCGGCGCTGGATGGCGGCACTGACCTGCCCGTTACCGTTACAGCTGGATCCAGACAGCGGAGATCCAGGGTCAGCACTGGGACCAGGAACAACCGCTGGTTTATCCATCTCCATCAGCTGTTTTGCTGTTTCATTCAGCTGGGAGAGAGCGAGAGAGAGAGCGAGAGAGAGAGAGAGAGAGATTGAACTCATGTTTTTAGCACTTATATAATCCAACCAGTCCAAAACTGACCCCCAGTAGTGACGAAAGCAACAAATTCCTAATTTTTCAAACATAGTTGATCAGCCAAAACATGTTTGGTGTCGGAAGTGTTGGGATTGAAGCTGCAAGATGAAGGAAGCTGAGTAATGGAAGCTTCTGCCAAGCGTTCCTACAGGAGTGGGATAACTATGGAATATCTCTGGGACTTGATGACTGTGAGCAGCAGAGTAACTACAGGACTTGGGAGACAACTATGATGTTCCTGAGAGGTAATTCCAGGATATCTGAGAGAGAACATTCTACTTGGGATAACTCAGAACCAGCTCCAGAGTCATTCCAGGACAGGAGTTGTTTTGTAACTGCCTTCATGGAAATGGATGATCTGCTGTGGCGACACCTAAACGGGAGCAACCGAACGAAAGCGATGTTGATCTTGTGAAAGCTGTTGATGAATTGGAAGGTAACTGCAAAGAAACTCCAGGACAACCTGGAGGTACCCATGAACTTCTCTGGATTCTCTGGAGTAACTATTTGCCATTTGCAGGATCTGCAAGGAAGCTCCAGAACAACTCTGAGATACAAGAGGGGTATTTTTAATATCTATAGCCTGTGCAGGAAAATACTTTTATACTCAAACACAAAAAGTATGTACTGAGAGTGTAAAATAAAAAGTACAGCAATGTACTGAGAGTGTAAAGTAAAAAGTACAGCAATGTACTGAGAGTGTAAAGTAAAAGTACAGGAATGTACTGAGTGTAAAATAAAAAGTACAGGAATGTACTGAGTGTAAAGTAAAATTACAGGAATGTACTGAGAGTGCAAAGTAAAAGTACAGGAATGTACTGAGAGTGTAAAGTAAAAAGTACAGGAATGTACTGAGAGTATAAAGTAAAAAGTGCAGGAATGTACTGAGAGTGTAAAGTAAAAGTACAGGAATGTACTGAGTGTAAAGTAAAAAGTACAGGAATGTACTGAGTGTAAAGTAAAATTACAGGAATGTACAGAGAGTGTAAAGTAAAAGTATAGGCATGTACTGAGAGTGTAAAGTAAAAAGTACAGGAGTGTACTGAGTAGAGTAGAGTAGAGTAGAGTAATCTTTTATTCTCCCACGAGTGGGAAATTTGGGCGTTACAGGGCTCTTATAAAAGTGACAGATGTACAGAAAGAATAGAAAAAAGACTTAGGTATAAGGAAAGAGGGACAAGTACAGGAGAAAGGAGAAAAGTACAGGAGCTATAATAATAAATTATCTATCTATATAAATATATAAATATAAATATACATATATACTATATTACCAAGATGCATATACATCTCTACAAGAAGAATGATGTGACCAAATACACAGTACACAGTGATAATACACGATAATAAATAGGGTTTAAATAAATTATAAATATATATAAATAAACAAGTAGTAAGATATAAGTCTAATAATATTAATAATAATAATAATACTGTACAATACAATAACAATATACATTAATATACATTAATAATAATATAATATAACATAATATATAATAATAAACAAGCAATGTAATGTTATGTTGATGAGTTGTGGAGTCTTATTGCTGCAGGTAGGAAAGTGTAAAGTCAGTAAGTGTAAAGTAAAAAGTACAGGAATGTAATGAGCGTGTAAAGTAAAAAGTAAAAGGGGGAAAAATCCCAGAAATAAAGCGCAATAAGAAAGTGTTTGCTTTTACTTCTTTGTGAGGTCACAATCGCTCAGAAAGACTTTTCCTTTAGTCCTTATTTCCCAAGACTTTAACTGCAGGGTGAGTCCTGTGTGTTTGCGGGACGAAGGGACAAAGGCGTCTCTAGAGCATGAGTCATTCTTGGCTTTCTGAAGGCCAAGGCCTTTCCGTCTGTCAGCTACAATTTAAGCTTGGCCTTCTGATGGAGCACAGATCCCCAGCATGCTAATAAAACTCAATCCAAACCAAATGGACAAACTGCTCCTCGGTGTAGGGACGTCCTCAAGAAGACGACAGATGAAAACCCCACTCTGCCACTTTCTCCTGCTTTTATTTCCATGTTTCCATATTCATGCGTATGCTAATGTGGCACAAATCACATGCAAATGAACCCCGATTGATTGACCCCATGAGGCGGTTACTACCGGTCTCCGAGGAAACGGAGACAGCCTGCTGTCCTCGGGTTAAAATGTTACACTACACACATAAAAGAGACACAAATAAAATACATCCTCTCTATTCTTTAGATTGTCTGTCTGTTTCTTTCTATCTGTCCATCCAATTGTGAAAAAAATCTCAGTCTTCCTTTCAGCCTCTCTGTCTGTCTGTATTTCAATGTTTGTCCATCTGTCTGTATCGGTCCATCTCCGTCTCTCTCCCCATCTGCCGCTTTGAAGGGGCAGCGGTGGCCTAGCCGCATGATCGGAGGATCGGGGGTTCAAACCCCTTCCCAATAGGTTGCCCTGAGGTACCCTTGAGCAAGGTACCGTCCCCATCACTGCTCCCCGGGCGCTTTCAATAGCTGCCCACTGCTGCACGGGTTTGAGTGTGCATGGGTTAAATGCAGAGGTCAAATTTCGTTGTGGTTCATGTGTGCTTTGCCGTGACCTCGCAATGACAAGGGTTGTCACTTTCACTTTCACTTTTTCACTTTCACTTTCTACCTGTCCAACTTCCTGTATGCCTCTTTCTATTTGTCCACCTGTCTGTCTCTTTCTATCTGTTTATCTGTCTTTCTCTTTCTCTCCATCCATCAGTCACTTTCTATCTGTCCATCTTTTCATCAGTGTCCTTCAATCTGTCTGGTCATCTGTTGCTTTCGCACTGTCAATCATTTTTTATTTTGTCTGTCTCTCTATCAGTCCATCTATCAGTTTCTCACTGTCTGTCTCTCATTTTAACTGTCCATTAATCTGTCTTTCTAGCTGTCTGTCTCTATATGTTCATCCACCTGTTGCTTTCTATCCAGCCATCCATCTTCTGTTTTCTATCTGTCCGTCTTTGTCAGTCTCTTTCTGTGTCTGTTCATCTGTCTCTGTCTTATTTGTCCATCTTTCTTTTTATCTATCTGGATAAGAGTTCAGATGAGGCTGCAGTAAGATTCTGTAAAAACAGTAACAGGTTTAATTGCCTGCAGACTCAGGTGGTACTCGGGGTTATGAACTTTGACCTTGCAGGATGTTTTACAGTCCAAGCACTGGACACATGTCTGAAGGTTAAGCCTGTAATCATTTGTCAAGGGTTGCAGGAATAAGACCCGGCTGGTGTAATTAAGGGTCATTAGAGTCGTGTTGCACCGTGGGCCTCACGTCCCATGAGGACGCAGCTCCGGCATTGGTTCTCGCGAGTCATGTGACTCTCTGTTGTTCACTTTTCGGCGACTGGTTAGTGTCCCAGGGGCTAATTAAGAGCCGGTCAAATTCGGAAACTTGGCGTCCTCTCGCTGGGGAGGAGAAAGTCTTGGGAACGTCGGTCAAATCCTGACGAGGTCTTAATCGCGTGCTGTAAACTCTCGGAGGGGGACATAAAAGAGCCCGTCCCCCAGCAGAGAACGTGCAGGCAAAGATAATGACAGGCTGTCAGAGCGGACGTAAAAATAAGGAGCAGGGAGGTATTTATAGTGGGGTATTTTTAGGTTATACTACAGGCATGTCTGAAAGTAGGCCCTGCATGTGGGGTTTGCTCGGGGTTGTTGGCGCTCACTGCGTTGCTGTTGTCCTGTCCACCACTATTTATACAGACTCGTGTCTCACCCCAGGTCATATTCACCCCCGTCCACTCTACTCCTAACAGCAAACGGACTCAGACTTGGAACTAATCGAGTCTGGGCTGGTCAAGCTCAGAAATGTCACCTGGTGGGACTGTTAATACAGGACAATCACTTTTAGGGAGATGGAGGAGGAGAGGGAGGACCACCCCACCCAACCAGAGAGAGGGAGGACAGTTCTACTGAGTGATGGGGGAGAGGGAAGACCGCCCTACACACCCAGAGAGAGAGAGGACAGTTCAACTGAGTGTTGGCGGAGAGGGAGGACCACCCTACACACCCAGAGAGAGAGAGGACAGTTCTACTGATTGATGTGGGAGAGGGAGGACCACCCTACACACCCAGAGAGAGAGAGGACAGTTCTACTGAGTGATGTGGGAGAGGGAGGACCACCGTTAAGCACCTGCCTTCCTGAACCTGAACGCACTGAGACACACGGGCTGAGAACAGAGAACCTGAAGGACGAGGAAGATAAATAGGATTTATTTTCTACTTCGCCACTGCAAAGCATTGGCCGCAGAAACTCGGCCCCTGATGGGATGCTATATTTACATAAATGGGCCAAAGAATCTCAGCGAGAAACCCAGAAGAACAATCCGGTTAGAAAGTGCTGCTGCTTTTGTGTGACCCGTTAACCTTCCTCTCTCGTCCCACAGATGAATATCAGCCAGTTCCCAGGCTGGATTGGTTTAGATGCACTTTGTCTTCATCACAGCGAAGCCTGAGAGATGAGACGGCTTCCCTGTGCTTCCAATCCATGGTCATTTTATTAGAAACACCTCATTCTTCTATTACTTGGCCATCTTATAAGAAACACCTTGTTCTTCTACTAGCTGGCCACTTTATTAGAAACACCTTGTTCTTCTACTGCCTAAAAAGCCTTGTGGTTCCACTCAGTGGCCACTTTATTAGAAACACCTCAGGCTGTACAGCCTGTAGTCCATCTCATGCTGCTCAGCTCCACACATCACTGAAGAAGGACTTCTCCCTCCTCCACCCATCTTCACGCCACCGCGGCTGTTCTGGACATGCCCTCCAGTCCTCCACGCCCCTGCAGACCCGTTTATACGTAATGATGGAGGACATTAAATTATTGATGCTCTTTGTAAAAGCTGACCTCTGCTCTTCAGACACCCTCCCCTTCTCTATTTCTCCCTCTCCATCTCTTACACCATCCCCCCCTCCGTCACTGTTTTCCTTCCCTCTCTTGGTGGCCGTGTCTGCAGGACGGCATGTAACTCTAACCCTGTGTGGCCTTGAATGGAAAAGATCTATAGCTGTCCGCCAACATAATCCATATCAATTATGGCAGAGCGGCGGTTAACTGGCTTTTCTTCTCAGCTCCCTTCATCATCCCACCATTCTAGATGAGTGAACGCAGCAAAGCTTCAGATAGTTCTTCAAAAAGACACCACAGAATCCACACCTGATGGCCAAGGGCAGAGATCTCAGGTGTAGGAACCTTTATGACACCATTGAAGGAGCTTCAACAAA
>CM029369.1:30949356-31049356 GCA_017165825.1 Hepsetus odoe | reverse complement strand
TTTTTCCCATAATATTTTTTACTACATATTTATATTATATTTTTATATTATATAATATTTTATTTTAGGCAATATTTTATCTTATTATTTTTATTACTGCATATAGACATTGTAGACCCATCTATTAGATATATATTACATGATGCAACAAAGTGATGTGAGTGTGTGGTGTGTGTGTGTGTGTGTGTGTGTGTGTGTGTGTGTGTGTGTGTGTGTGTGTGTTTAGCTGCTACAGCTGAGGTGTGTGACTGCCAAGCAGATGGCAGGAAGCGAGATTTGATTTTATTTGCTCCAAGAACACACACAAGGCTTTCTCTGTTCTCACACACACACACACACACACACACACACCTGCCCTGTTCTACAGAAAAGCTAGCTGTCTGACTGGGAATTAATCAATCATCCCATCTCTGTCTCTCTCTCTCTCTCTCCGTCTCTCTCTATTTCCTTCTTCTGTTCAGACAGGCGCTTTGTTATCTTCCTGTGTGAAACTGAGCCTGGACACAAGCTCATGTCTCTCTTGGAGCTCCTTCTGTATAAAGAGCTGCTATTCAGGCCTGGAGGGTGGACACAGAGTGGGACATGTAGACAAACAGAGAGGGTCGGGAAGATGGAAATAGAGCAGGCCAAGTAGCTGGACAGAGAGCAGGACAGGTTGATGGACACAGCAGGTCAGACAGATGAATATAGAGTTGAGTGGATAGATGGACATAAAGCAGGTCAGGTCGATCGAATGGAGGGACATGTAGGTCAGGTAGACGGACAGGTGGTGTGTGGGGGTTAAAAACAGGAGCCAATTTATTTGTGGTTCACCGAGTGCTGGGCTCACGGTGACAGTCCCTTTCACTTTCACTTCAAAACTGTTCGATTCCACACGGGCCGAAGGTCCAGGAGGGGCAGATATTAAGACCAAAGGTGATTTCCGGTGGTCGAGTTTCACAGAGAACACAGGCGGCTTTATTTGTCCCCGGTTTAGGATGCCCAGCACCGTCCTCGTCCCTTTCTCACACGCATAAATGCCCTCTGTGCTCCGGAGCGTCCAGCTGTCCTTTTGTGTGAACCGGTCTTTCTTTCCTCGTCCGTTTCCTCCAGAGATGGACCGGCTGTCTGGCAGGGTTTCTCTCTGGATAACATCACCCAGCGCAGTCCCGCCAAGACAAACAGCGGCAACAAAACGAGCCACGTTTGAAGGTGAGGCGGCTGGGAATACAAATCAGGTGTCCGCCACGAGTGTGTCCCCGCTGATGGGACGTGCGGAGGGGTGAAATAAGGAGAGACGGGGTGAACAAGAAGGAGGGAGGTGAAAAAGGGAAGGGTGATGGAGACATGAGATGGAAGAGGCTGATGAAACAGAAGCTCATCCGTGGTAATGAGCCTGTGGTCTGTGAAAGTGAAAGTGACTGCCATCGTGAACACAGTGAACCGCAACCAAACACACACACCGTCCAGGAGGGGGCAGACATATCCAGCACCCGGGGAGCAGTGATGGGGAAGGTACCTCAAATCAAGGGAAACTCAGAGCAACCTACTGGTCTGGGATTTGAACCCACAACCTTCTGGGGTCGCTAAACACTAGGACACTGCTGCTCCAGAAGCAACCTGGTCCAATGCTGCTGATGAAGATCACCATAATGAACAGGAACAGCTCTATGTATGTAGTAAATTTTGAACATTTACATTAACATTAAAATGCTTTCATATTTTAACTAAAAAACGAATAAAATACATTAAAAAATCTATTAAAATCAAACCCTTTAGAAGTACCATCAATTACCACTAGGGGGCCACAGATAGACATTATATAAGTGGTTATTAAACCAATCGGCATGTTTTTGTCAAATGTGTGAGGCTATGAACCTCTTTACCAGCTTTAGCCTGCAGAAGAAAAATGAAAGGACACCAAACACCTCAGCCGGTTCTCCACGGTGGGAAATCCTGACACGGAAGGATCCGTAACAATGAGATGGGAAGAAAGAGGCAAAAAGCCTGAATTCTGTGCACCAGGAAGAAACCTGAAGCTGGTGAAGAGCTCAGCGGGTCCGTCAGTTTATCAAACTGACAAGATCTTTGATGCACGTTGGAGTGTGTAATTACACACACCGCTCTCCTAATGAAGCTGTAATGAGAGAGGGGTTGAAGGTGAGGGATGAAAAAATTCCTCATTGGAAAGATGGAGTGAGAGGGACTTACACGGAGGAAAAGGAAGGAAGAAGAGATCAAGTAGGAAGAGAATGTGTTGCTCTGAGACACTGTGATGCAGGGATGCTCCTGTCGAGTCTCCCTTCTGAGAAGAACTTCCTGATGGAATGAAAAGGAACAGGTCTGTGAAAAAAGTTCACATTTACTCCAAAATTTGGTTGAAACACCAAGCCAGTCTTCTTGGATGAGTTCAAATAACAGAAGAACTGAATCAAGTCTCCACGTTGAGCGATCACCTTAGTGCAGCAGTGTCCTAATGTTCAGGGATGATGCCCCCAGGAAAGGAAGGTCATGGGTTCCAGCCCCAGACCAGGAGGTTGCCCCCATTGAGCAAGGTACCATCCCTATCACTGCTTCCTGGGTGCTGGATATGTTTGCCCCCTGCTGGACGTTGTGTGTTAAATACAGAGAATGTGTTTGGTTGTGGTTCACTGTGTTCATAATGAAAAATAGTCACTTTCACTTTAAAGAAGTATTCAGTTAAGTTGGAAAAGTACAGGAATGTACTGAGAGTGTAAAGTAAAAAGTACAGGAGTGTACTGAGAGTGTAAAGTAAAAGTACAGAAGTGTACTGAGAGTGTAAAGTAAAAGTACAGGAGTGTACTGAGAGTGTAAAGTAAAAAGTACAGGAATGTACTGAGAGTGTAAAGTAAAAAGTACAGGAATGCACTGAGTGTAAAGTAAAAAGTACAGGAATGCACTGAGAGTGTAAAGTAAAAGTACAGGAGTGTACTGAAAGTGTAGAGTAAAAGTACAGGAGTGTACTGAGAGTGTAAAGTAAAAAGTACAGGAATGTACTGAGTGTAAAGTAAAAAGTACAGGAATGTACTGAGTGTAAAGTAAAAAGTACAGGAATGTACTGAGGGTGTAAAGTAAGACGTGTCTCCTCTGAAGGACGATTCTAATGGCTGTTTGTCCTGAAAGTGAACTGAAGGAAGAAACGTTCTTGTTGAGTCTCCCAGAAGAACCTTCCTAAAGGAACTGATACCCCGTTTCCACTGCACAGGTTCCGGTGCTGTTCTGGTGCCAGTTCCCAGTCTGAGTTGCATGATTCCACAAAAAGGACACTCGAACCTATGATGTCACCAGGGGTGGGTGGAGTCACTGAATCTAAACTCAGGACTTGACTGCTCAGTGTGCAGCTGTAGGTGTGGGTTGTTGGTATTTTAAGTATCTAGTTTTTTTTTCTAGTATTATTTTAGGCATTTTAGTTTTTAGTATTTTTAGAAGTCAAGGTGTCTAATCTTAAGTCATCATTAAGACTAACATGCGCTAGACTGGACTGTAAATTTGAGCTTGGTCTAAACTGGAGCTGTAAATGTTAGTTTTGTATGGCTGGTGAAGTCCCTCCAGGACTGAAAACCTTCATTTGGGGGGATTTACAGCATTTAGCAGATGCTCTTATCCAGAATGCCTTCCACTTCCTAATTACAGGGACAGTCATGGGCAACATGGGTTTGAGGGTTTTGCTCAGGAACCCAGTGGTGGAGGTGCTGGAGGCAGGGTTGGAACCAGTGTTCTCTTGGTCCATTGGTGAGGATCCTACCTCTAGACCACCACCACTTTCAGGTCATTTGAAAGAACTGACCTTACCCAGCTTACCCAAAGAACTGACCTCTGATTAACAAATCAGGTACAGAAGCCCTTACCTTGGTGAAGGTGAGGCAGTCTTTGTCCTGGTCTTTGTCCTTGACCTCGAAGTCGTAGAGAGCCTTGCCTTGCGGTGGAGTTTGGGACAGGGGTTTGATGCACTGGATGTAGCTGGCTGGGAGGAAACCATGGCTACCGTTTAGCTCTCCATGGTACCAGTTTTCATCTACCTTCCGGCGGAGGATGATGATGTCGCCCTTGTTGAACTTGAGGTCTCCTGGCTCCTTCCCCTCATAGCTGTAGAGGGCTTTGCCACATGGAAGCTGAGGAACGTTCTGGAACATGAGAAAAAACAGGAGTAAGAGGTAAGGTCTTGAATTAAGATGAGACAAATCGAAAATGAAATCCAACGGCGAAGTTTAGTGTCTGGTAAAAAAAAAGTCAACGCAGATCTTTGACTGAAGGCTCCTTTCACATCCAATCTGGTTTCGGGCACATGGAGAAGATCTCTGGGGTTGAAAGCTCTGTGCACTGGTTGCCTGAGGCAGCGGAAGACCTTCACTTTTAAAAAGCAATAGATCCTTTAAAAGGCTTGTGGCAGGGAGACGACAAGCTGTTTCATGAAGTGGATGACTTTACAGAGTTTAATGTGAACTGGAGACGGACGATCGCGTCTCAGTCAGAGCTGGACGTTCTGGACTAAACTGAAGCTGTAAATTCCGGTCTGGACTGGAGCGGGACATTCTTGTCTGAATTTAGGGACATTCCAGTCTAAACTGAAGCTGGATATTCTGCTCTGAACTGGAACTGTTTTGGTATAACTTGGAGCTGGATGTTCTGGTCTGAATGGGAGCTGGCTGTTCTGTTGCCTTTCTCTTCAAATGGACCCTTTCCTCCAACCCAGAAGACCCCGGTTTCCCTCACACAGGCTTTCAGTCAAAATCAGAAACCTTTATTCATCCTGATGGTGTGAAAACTGCACAGACAGACTGACTGATCCACCAGTACACACAAAGAAAAAAGGTGAAAAAACTAAACGATAAAATATATCAGAAAAATAAACATCATTTGGAACTTTTTCCCACAAAGACACCAAGCTGGGAATCAGGTACTAAAAGTAAGACACAGACGTCTGGTTCCATTCACTCCCACTGGAGAATAAACTGAAGGAACATTTGGACAGATTTACTGTTAAACTGTTGAAATATTTTCAGATTGTATTTCTTTAGGACAGTAAGTGTGCAGTAAATGAATTTATGATGTAAAATAAATCACTGCACCACCAACACTGAACTACATTCAGTGAATAAAACCTTCAGTGATCCACTCCAGAATCCGGGCTCCGGGCTCCGGCTGGCCTCAAGTCTCCAGAGCCGAGATTGTTTACTATGGAGCCGTCAATCACTGTCCAATCAGCCAATCACCTCTGATCTCTGACGGCCAGGAGGGCACGACCCCGCCCATCTGCTGTAGAGTCACTCTGCTCTGCACTTCGGAGTTTGTCACTCAAAAGATCCTGCCGACAGAGTGTGTGTGTGTGTGTGTGTGTGTGTGTGTGTGTGTGTGTATCCTGAACTGCACTTTAAGGCTGTGTTTTTAATCAAGCACTAATCTTTAAAGGAGAACTTCACCTACAGTTCAGTCCGAGACTCTGATTTGTGCATTTTTTGTCCCCCCAGTGAAGCTCTGTGTATCTCAGAGTATGGGACGGTGATGATGGTAGTCCTACATCACTTTTCTTTGATGCCTCCATCACGAAGGGATTGGTCCAAAATCTTGTTCAAATTCAAAAGAAGGCACCAGGCAACATCTTCACCATCATTTCATGGAAACTCTCTGGTTCCATTCACCAACACGGAATCGTTCTGACTGACGAGTTCATTTACACCTCAAGCGCTTAATTGTGCTTAATGGGAATTTTGAGAACTTGGAGAAGTGAGACTGCATTGGTTTGGACATGTCCAGAGAAGACACGAGGAGTCTATCAGGAGAAGGATGTTGAGGAAAGAGAAGAAGAGGAAGGACAAAGAGCAGGTTTATGGAGAGAGGACATGCAGCTGGTCGGTGTTAAAGAGAAAGATGCAGAGGACAGGAAGACAGAGACGGGCGATCTGCTACGGAAATACTTAACGAAGTGTCTCAATAGTCGAAACAGTCGAAAAAGGAAGAAGAAAGTGAAAGTGACTATCATTGTGAATACAGTGAACCACAACCAAACACATCCTCTGTGTTTAACCCACACACACCGTCAAGGAGGGGGCAGACATATCCAGCACCCGAGGAGCAGTGATGGGGACGGTACCTTGATCAAGGGAAACTCAGGGTAACCTACTGGTCTAGGATTCAGACCTTCGATCATGGGGCTTTGTCTGTAAACACTAGGTGACCACTGAAGGAGGTAAAGGTGCAACTCAAAGTCAGCCAGATACGACCTGGAAACAGCGTCCAGACTCCGTAACAGCAGAAATATGGAAGAATATCAAATATCAACGTCCTAAAAGTTGCCCACATTCTGCAGCCGGATCTCCCTCTCCCTCTCTCTCTCTCTCTCTCTCTCTCTCCCTCTCTCTCTCCCTCTCTCCCTCTCCCTCTCTCCCTCTCTCTCTCTCTCTCCTCCAGCATGTGGAGCTCAGGGCCACGGGCGGTTTGTTGCTCATTAAAAATTAAGCGAAGCCTTTTTGCAGGGAGAAAGGCGGTGGACGCAGAGTCAATGACTACCCATCTCTTATTTAACACAACGAGAGAGACGCCTTACGCTACAACACAGGCAGCTCTGTCGATACGATGAAGCAGTGCACACTTCAGCACTTCACTAAACCCTCTTAATTGGTACAGACTCATTAGCATATTCAATTAGCATATTCACACTTCAACTAACAATAATCACCCCTCGGATAAACCTCATAGGCTACGATACTGCCATTGCAAAAAGGAGGGGAGGTTTACAGGTAGTGAGACCAGCTGTGTTATACAGGTTGGAGCCGCTAGTGAGACAAGCTGTGTTATATGGGTTGGAGAGGGTGATGAGAAGACAGCAGAGCTGGAGGTGTCCAAGTTAAAGATGCTGAGATTTGACTGAAGTGATCATGAATGAGGTCAGGTACTGATGATGAACATTACTGTGAGAGTCTGATTGTATCAGTGAGGTACTGATGATGAACATTACTGTGAGAGTTTGATTGTATCAGTGAGGTACTGATGATGAACATTGCTGTGAGGGTCTGATTGTATCAGTGAGGTACTGATGATGAACATTGCTGTGAGGGTCTGATTGCACTGTTAGTGAGGTCAGGTACTGGTACCTAACATCACTCCAGCTGATCCCAGAGGAGCTCCATTGCACCAGTAAACTCCACAGTGCGACACTGGGGGGGTGTTACACTCTGCTCATGGATACAGTGACCTTCTGTTCATTTTCTGTCTTCAAGCACTGCATTCTTCAGCTTTATTCCTCCATATCCATCCCTCCAGTCCTCCCTCCATCCAATCCTCCCTGTCTCACTGCACAGTAATAAAACACACTCTGTTTCATCTGCGCTGATGTGTGTTTCTCAGTGTTTCTCTGTAAATATCTTTAAATATTCAGCTGAATACTGACGAGACTGGAGGGTTGTGTGTGTGTGTGTGTGTGTGTGTGTGTGTGTGTAGTCTGCGTTTTATGGATAGTGAATGAGGTGTGTGTTTGACTCGCAGCGTGACTCAGTGAGTGTGTCAGATGATGAACAGTAGCGCTAACGGCTTCTCCACCATTGCCTGGGCCAGCGTGAGAGATACAGCTACACACACACACACACACACACACACACACACACACACACACACACACACACACACACACTCATCACACTGCATTTAAAATGCTAATAATTTAGTGAAATCTGCAAGAGATATTTTGATGGAAATATCTTTCTTTGCTGTGACCAATCAGGGCTGTCCCTCACAGAGAGTGAGACAGAGAGAGAGAGTGAGAGAGAGTGAATGAAACAGAGAGAGAGAGAGAGAGAGAGAGAGAGAGAGAGAGAGTGAAACAGAGAGAGAAGAAAGGGAGAGAGAGAGCAAAACAGGAAGAGAGAGACAGATAGACAGAGAGCAAAACAGAGAAAGGAGAAAGGGAGAGAGAGAGAGAGAGAGAGAGAGAGAGAGGATTGCTACAGCTGCTAATGGAATCTGAGAGAAATGTGCTGCACATTTAAGTATCATCATGTGTGTGTAATGAGCCAGTAGATGTGTGTGTGTGTGTGTGTGTGTGTGTGTGTGTGTTCACGCCGCCTTCCCCTCTCATATGATCTGTCATTCTTGTGGCTGCTCTTTTTTTCCCTTTCCTCTCCTTTTTTGCAGCACTTTCCAGCTCATCTTTCTCTCTTTTATTCCCTTTTTTTATCGCTCTAGCGTCACTTACGTCATCGGCTGCATCCTTTCACCCCCTTTCCCAGCCTGCTGTGAATCTCAACCTGTCCCTTTGTCCTTTTCTGGTAGAACATTTTCTCTCCATCTCCACCTTCTGGTTCCTCAGCTGCTCTGTCCTCGGTCTGATCTGTCTTTTTGTGTCTCCATCTTATTGCTTTCCATCAGCAGTTCTTCTTTTTCACAATTTTCTGATTTCTTTCAGATGTCAGTGTTGTCTTTAGAGGGCAGCGCTGGAGTTGAAGTGACGTGTTGTGGACTGTGAGCTTCGTTTGAATGAATGATGTGGATTTATTTTGGGAGGCTAAAAGCACATTTTAGGGGCCGATTTACAGCTTCAGTCTGCGACTTCAACCTTTCAGCTTGTGTCTTCCTACAACTGATTCAGACGCTGCTGCAAGACTGGTCTTCAACTGGCCCAAGTTCTCTTCCTCCACGCCTCTGCTGCGGGACCTACACTGGCTCCCAGTGGCTGCTCATATCAGGTTTAATTCTTTAACTCTGGCTTACCAGGCTACTAGCAGTCCCACATCCTCGTACTGCTCTCGTCAAACCCCCACCATTGAAAAGAGGAAGACACGCATCGAGACTCTTCTCAGTCCTGCTCCTCAGTGGGGGAACCAACTCCCCCTGATGGTCAGAACTGCTGAACCCCTCGCCGTCTTCAGACGTCTATGAAAGACTCACCTGTTCAAGGAATTTCTCTGAGAATAATCTTCCCAAACAGTCCCGCTCTTTTACCTCTGCTCTGTCTTTCCTCTTCCTCAAAACACACACACACACACTAACGGCACTTTCTTCTGTTCTAGTCGCAGGTCAATAAGTTTGTTACTTGGCTGTAATGGTTCATCAGCAGTTGTTGATCAGAGCTGGTCACTAATATGAAGATCAAATGTGGAGACAGAGCTCTGCTGTAAGTCTCTCTGGATCAGAGCGTCTGCATAATGCTGTAAATGTAATGTGTGTGTGTGTGTGTGTGCGCGCACATGCTTTCATCAAGTCCATTCCTGACATCAACAAAAGCAGTTTCTGCTGGATGTCCATCAAGCTAAAAGCTGCAGGTTTCTCAGTGTGACTTGATGAGATGAGGTTTCTTGGAAGCTTTTTTTTTTTTCCAGGTTTTGCTCACCAGCTAGGGGAAGCAGAGGAGATGGTAGAACCAGGGAAACTAGGGGAGATAGGAGAACCAGGAGAGATTGAAGAACCAGAGGAGATATTGGAGATAGGAGAACCAGAGGATCTAGTGGAACAAGAGGAATCAGGTGAAACCCAGGCCCACCATCAGGGAGAGACCCACCCATGCCTCATGGATGCGACCTGAAAGCTGAATTGTTTTGAGCAGTATATTGTCTGTGGGAGCAAAAAGCTTGTATCTCCAACGAACCCCATTACCACCCCATCATAAGTGTCAAACCCTCTGCCAAGTATTTAAAGATATTCTTAAATAGTTTTGTTTTTGAACAGTTGACTGATTCTCATTAAAATTTTACCCTTGTCTCCAGATTCTGATCACGGCAGCGAGCAATTTCTGTCTCCTGTAAAAAAAAATAAATAAATAAAAAATGTAAAAAAAAAAAAAGGCAACTGTGATGAGACACTGAGTGAGGAGGCATCTGGATCAGAATCCCTCAGCAGAATGGTACCGACCCGACAGGCCGGGCTGTGGGTCTCCTAGGAGGTACCCTTGAGCAAGGTGCCGTCCCCATCACTGCTCCCAGGGCAGCATTCAATAGCTGCCCACTGCTGCACGGTGCTTGAGTGTGCATGGGTTAAATGCAGAGGTCCAATTTCGTTGTGGTTCATTGTCTGCTGTGCTTTGACCTCGCGATGACAAGGGTTGTCACTTTCACTTTCACTTCACTTTCACCACCCATACTCGAACCCACGACCTTCCCATCATGAGAACAAGTACCAAATCACTAGCCACCACAGCCCCACAAGAAAGGTATTTTAGTAACACACAGGGATTTATCCCAGGTGTTCCGGGTTGGACAACATAGTGGATAACATTACAGTGGGTTCAAATCTCACCTCACCTCACCTGTGAGGAAAACTCAGTCAAAACTCATGCACAATAAAGTGGTTAAGACATAAACGGGTTTGGTCAGAACTGTTCACAGTGGTGGTGAATGGAACCAGATATCTGAAGCTCACAGTCCGAGACGTTGTTCTACCGGAAACGGTCAACCGGGAGAAAAAGCGAGAATTTCACGCTCGCCCCCTGCTGGCAGAAACGCTCGGCACACACGAGTGTCTGAGGGGTTTTAATGCTTTATCCTGAAGCACTGAACAGACAAAGAGAGCTCAGTGCCTTTGAAGTGTGTGTGTGTGTGTGTGTGTGTGTGGGGTGTGAGACCGCCGTCGGTAGTTTTTGCCGACTGCATCGTGTTCAAAGGCTTCCGCACATTAGCTGAATCAGTGACATTTACTGTCTCCCACTGAAACTGTCCCCCGCAGGAGGGGAGTCGAGAATTAAGACGACCATGTGTGTGAGAGAGAGTGTGAGTGTGTGTGTGTGTGTGTGAGATTAAAATGCATTTCCTTTGACATACATGATTATAGAGTACACCGCTGTCACGGCTGACTGTTAAAGAAGTGTCTCTCTCTCTCAAACACACACAGCTTTTTGTTTTATCCTTCTTTGAGGCTGAGCAGTTCTCCAGATCTTCCTGAAGGACAGTGTTGTTGTCTCTCATGTTCAGTCCAGTCTCTGTACCTGAGCAGTTCTCCAGATCTTCCTGAAGGACAGTGTTGGTGTCTCTCATGTTCAGTCCAGTCTCTGTACCTGAGCAGTTTCAGAAACAGTGTGAGATCATCTCCACAGAAAGACAAAAGGCAGCCAATGTCCAAAGAAGAGCTTTGGGACGTCCTTCAATAAGCCTGGAGAAGTGTTCCTGACTTAAAGAAAGGAGCTGGTCTAAGAGAGTTGAGGCTGTGCTGAAGAATAACGGTGGTGGTGGCTAATATTGATTTTAAAGCTGGTTGGAAGGAAACTCTGTGTTTAGACTGGAGTTACATGTCTTTGTACACAAATCACTGTAATTTAGTCTCTGGACCGATCTTGTTGCTATGGAGACACCGTGTTATTTTAACCTAAAACAATGGCGTACAATCTTGTTGCCATGGGGACACTCTTACTTTTTAAGATTAAATGATGCATCTGATCTTGTTGCTATGGAGACACCCTGATATTTTTACAAAGTTTCACGGCCTCGTTGTGTAAAAGTTGATTAAATAAGAAAAGAACTCAAAAAAAAGGATTTTTATGGGCGGGATCAGACAGTCTCCCCTGCGGTAGCGCGTGTGTGTGTGTGTGCGTGTGCGTGTGTGTGTGTGTGTGTGCGTGTGTTCCATCACTGTAAGCAGTGAACGACTTGTCTTCTTTTTTTTGTTTTTTAGACAATAAATGCTAGTCCCCCCCGCATCACTCTCTCTCTGACACTGAAGGCATTTTTTAGACCCTTAATAAACGCTTCTGGTCACACTAAATGTGGGCGGGCCCAATATTCTAATGAGTGTACATGATTGACAGCCGCCAGCTTTCAGATGGAGATCACTTACTACTCTATTTCTCAGATACAGCAGTGCTTTTTTATATAACTCCCCTATTTCAGTCTTTATTACACCTCCATCACAGCCATTAGAACTTTAATCCTTTTAATCCCCATTACACCTCTTTTACACTCCTATTACACCATTATTACACCACATAACACCCATTACACCTCCATTACGCCCCTATTACACCGCCATTACACCCCTATTACACTGCCATTACACCCCTATTACACTGCCATTACACCCCTATTACACCGCCATTACACTCATTACACCCCCATTACGCTGCCTTTACACCGCCATTACACTCCTATTACACCCCCATTACACCTCTTTTACACTCCTATTACACCCCTATTACACAACACCCATTACACCTCCATTACGCCACCATTACACCCCTATTACACCCCTATTACACCGCCATTACACCTCTATTACGCTGCCTTTACACCCCCATTACACCCCTATTACACCACATAACACCCATTACACCTCCATTATGCCACCATTACACCCCTATTACACCCCTATTACACCGCCATTACACCCCTATTACACCCCTATTACACCCCTATTACACCGCCATTACACCGCCATTACACCCTTATTACACCGCCATTACGCTGCCTTTACACCGCCATTACACTCCTATTACACCTCCATTACACCACCATTACACCGCTTTTACACTCCTATTACACCCCTATTACACCCCTATTACGCTGCCATTACACCCCTATTACACCCCTATTACACCCCTATTACGCTGCCTTTACACCGCCATTACACTCCTATAACACCCCCATTACACTCATTACACCCCCATTACGCTGCCTTTACACCGCCATTATGCTCCTATTACACCCCCATTACGCCCCTATTACGCCACCATTATGCCTCCATTACGCCACCATTACGCCTCCATTACACCCCTATTACACCCCTATTACACCGCCATTACACTGCCATGACACCCCTATTATACCGCCATTACAACCCCATTACACCCCCATTACGCTGCCTTTACACCGCCATTACACTCCTATTACACCACCATTACACCCCTATTACACTCCTATTACAACTTCATTACACCTCTATTGCACCCCAATTACACCGCCATTACATCCCTATTACACCGCCATTACATCCCTGTTACACCGCCATTACATCTCCATTACACCCCTATTACACCTCCATTACACCCCTATTACACCTCCATTACACCCCTATTACACCTCCATTACACCCCTATTACACCTCCATTACACCCCCATTACGCCACCTTTACACTCCTATTACACTCCCATTACACTGCCATTACACTCCTATTACACCCCTACTATACTCCTATCACACCTCCATCACACCCCAATTATACCACCATTACACCTTTAGGACACATCCTTTAAGTACCCATTTACCAGACCGTGGGTTCTGACAGTACTAGAGGGTCACGCCGGTGAGGTCAAGTTCCTGACACTGCATTAGGATCCAGATCAAAACTTCAGGACTGATTATGACTCCACACTAAGCTCCTCTGACTCTGAGTCAACATTAGAGTCCCACTGACCTCTGTGACACAATCACTGAGTCCCAGTGACCTGCCTCTACCTCCAACACCACACTCAAACTCCAAAGATGGTCAATGAACCAGATCAGCTCCTCTGGAGACCCGTAAAACCGAGTCAGGCACGAAACAAAAACAAAACCACCGCATTCAAGCTGAGGATCCAAATACAAAGCTCTGCTTTAAAGACAGTTGTAGTTGTGATGAAAGACACCAGGGAGGCCACAAAGGCTCATTAGTGGACAATTTTAATTAAACCCAAACTCAGAAGAGTGAGCTCTTCCTCCAGCACCCGCCGACCTCACCGCCTCCAACAACAGGATTAGTGGTGGACGTGGTTCCTGCATATTGAAGGCCTCGGCTTCATTATCGTCACCCCTCCATTCAGCTTCACCAATGCAGGGGAGATATTTTTAATCTCCTGCACAATGGAAGATGTTTGGACCGAGACTCTTCTCTTCACTGCCGTTTCTCCCTAAAGGAGGATGAGGATTTAATACGGGCGTCTGAAATGCGCTGAATTGAATGCAGGACGGTTCTTAATAAACTTTACAGCACCGGCAGCTGCTGCCGAATTAGCCTCTTTTGATTTCACGCTGCAGGTCTGAGCTGGTTTTGCCGCCGTGGCCGATTAAGGAACACACATGGCGGCTCAGCGGCTCACTAACGAAGATTTGGGGGAATTAATATGACATTAATATCATCCAATGTGATTTAGAAAGTGAACCCCCCTCGTTTCCATGCTTTGTTTCCACACACTCACGTGTACGTACACATTCATACGTTCCACCTTAACCGTCTGTATGAGGGTCAGTTCTCCGATTTTCCAGTAACTGCTTGTGTTTACCAGCAGTTTGTGTGTGAGAGAAAACTGAATAATTCATAGTGGATATTGAGTAAACCACAGTGTGCAGAAAAAAAATCATAGCTCACATTGAATAATCCATAGTGCATACTGAGTATTTCATAACAGATACTGAAGAATCCATAGTGGATATTGAATATTTCATCATGGATCCTGAATAATTCATAGTGGAAATTGAATAAACAATAGCGTATATAGAACAAAACCATAGTCCACACTGAATGATTCATAGTTTATATTGAATAATCCATACTGTATACTGATTAATTCATAGTGGACACTGAATAAGTAAATGACAAAGGATAAAAAATCTGATTTATTAGCAGTAGATACTGAAAAAAGTGAGAGTGTGTGTTCTGCAGTTAGAGTGACAGGAAAGGCTGAAGTGATGTTCTCTGTGGATTGAGAACACGAGGACAGGCGTCCGTGTCTCACACACCAGGTGGGTTAATTCTGCCATCAGACCTGATTCATGACGCTGAATAAGCCGGCGAGGGACGTAAGCCCACAATTAAGTCGTAACGTGTCTGAAATAATTGCCAGCGACCTTCATTAAGCTCACAGAGAGATGATGTAGTGCAGTTCATTAAAGAAACATTGGATCCTGCTGAGCTCCCAGAAGAGCAGTAACGTCTGAACATCCAGCGTGGTCGACAAGGGCGAGAGTGTGCATTTCAGCCATTCACAGAAAACAGGTTCCTCAACGAGAGCCTTCAACCCCTCTGAGATGCTCCTAATCAAAATGAAAAAGCCTGACTTGGCTGATATTGTGTGGGAACTCCTGGTGTCCCCAAAACAACCTCAGACCCGTTTAATTCTGGACTCCAGGCCTTCTGAAAGTGAGATTCTGTAGAGGTCCTGTAGAGCTGGGAGGAGGGTACGTTGGTGGGACTAGTTTGTCCCACAGATGCTGGATGGGACAGAGATGGGGAATTTGGTGGAAGACTATGAACTCTCTGTTTGCAGCGTGAGGGAATGTTGTCCTAATGAAAGAGGACACTGCCATTAGGGACACCATGAAGGGGTAACTTGGTGGAGCTTTCGATGGTGTTCTGACACCTTTCTTTCAGCACCATAACCTTTTCAGCCGTCTACATGCAGGAGTGTGTCCTGGTTGCCCATGACTGGCCAGTTCTCTTTCCTTGGCGCGCTATTGGTCGATTCTGACCCTCTGCACACCAGGAACACCGCACAAGACTGGTCATGTTGGAGATGTTCTGACCCAGTTCATCAACACTTTGTTCCTCAGATCCTCACACCCATTTTTCTCCTTTCAACATCAACTATATCACATAAGTGTGTGTGTGTGTGTGTGTGCTGATGTTTCCACCTCTACTTTCCGCCCAAGCTGATGTGATGAAGGTTGACACCACGTGAAGGCTGACTTTAGGGGGGGTGTGTGTGTGTGTGTGTGTGTGTGTGTGTGTGTGTGTGTGTGTGTGCGCGCCTTGCCGGCCTCAAATGTCACGCTCTAGCAGTTCCGTGAGGTGACTGTCTGTGAGTGACTTTGACTGGGGAATGAAAGCGAGTACACACACACACACACACACACACACACGCTCCAGATATTCTGAACAGTTTACTCAGAGTTCAGTCCACAGACCCCACGGTCTCTTCAGGAATCTCTGACTCATTTCTGACGCTGTGCGCATGATTAAGACAATTTAAAAGATAATTTTACTGAAAAATATCAACAAATGAAGAAACGAAGGGCTCCGGTCTGAAAGCTCGGTTCTGAAAGCTCGGTTCTGAGGGCTCGGTTCTGAGGGCTCGGTTCTGAGGGCTCGGTTCTGAGGGCTCGGTTCTGAAAGTCTAGCTCTGAATGATGTTTTATGTTTTATATGAATTATGAAATATATTTTTATGGCCGAAGGCAGCTTTTCTCACTATTTATTATTATTGACACTGAAGTGAAAGTACCTGGGGAGCAGTGATGGGGACAGTACCTTGATCAAGTTCAGAGTTCAGAGAGCGACTCCACACCGCCCAATCAGGAGGCCTCCCCTCTTGTGGAAACGGGTCTGGACGTGTCTCTGGATGCCGATCTTTCAAACTTTGAACTTTTCTTTGTGCAGGAATAACTTCAAGGGGAAAAGAAACACCATCTCCAGCGCTTGGGTCAGGGTGATTTGTGGTAAAGAAGGAGGAGGAGTCAGGTGGAGCGGTTCCCGTCTGTTTTCCTCCGTTTGGGAGTTCAGGACCCTCGTTTCTTTACCATGCATGCATCAGAAACTGTTCTCAGATCAGTAAAGGTGCAGGAGGTAAACTCCACTATCAGATAACACACAGACTTCACACTTTCTCTCTCTCTCTCTCACACACACACACACACCACCCTCCGGAATCCTGTCCACATACACTCTCGCTGGTGCATATTGATCCTCCTCTTTATTGATCAGTTTGCATGGATTATTAATGCCATCAAGCTCCTCTGGATGGACGAACACAAGCTGGAGCCATTCCTGCCCGGCGTGAAACATTAGTGCCGCCTTTTATTTTATTTTATAAAATAAATATACATTTTATTTTCATTTACAATGCATTATTTGTATTTAATTTACCTTAATTATACTAATGAATTAGATTTAAATGTATTGTTTATTTCATGTTTCATTATTTTTATTTAATTTTATTTCAATTATTTCATCCTTAACATTATCGCCCCTGGTCCCACAAGTCCTCCACATCAGGAGATGAACACCTGAGCTGACACTGCCTTGGTTTCGGACCGATTCTGAAACTGATCAGAGCCCATCAGAATTCAGAAAGTGAGCCGAGCTGAACACGGCAGCAGGATTTTCAGGGTCTAGAATCAGTCCTACATACAGAGGAATCTGATCCCAGCTCACAACAGCGGGAAGAAACCAGTTCCGTTTATTCCCAAGTCCAGTTCGTCCATCGAGAAGAAGACAACAGGCAGCTCATCCACTGCCTTGCTGTAGGAAGAAGGAGACTAACTTTAAAAAGCTAAAATGTTCATGAACTTTCAGAAGAACTGGCCCAGGTGCTGAATAAACCTGCACTGAACATCTGCTCCAGACTGCTGCTCTGTTCAGGCACGTCGAAGAACCATCCTGGAACCGACCACAGCACTCGACAACCCCACAGGAGGGTTCGGGTTACATTACCTCATCAATCAAAGACGGTAACTATGGCAACTCCTTTCTCCCCCAAAAAAACAGCACACCTTCCATTAGAGCAGAAGTCAAGAGGGACACAAATAATACAGAAACAAGGAGACAATCCGGTCAAGCGTGAAAACAACGAGATATCACTGCTCAGAGGAGACCATGCTCTACCTCCTCAACCCTAGAATGACATCATCAAAAGACGATGCAATCCCATAATGCACCACTGAGATTCATCTCATATCTGTAACACACTTTCTCCAAACGTCCGTGCTAAGAACAGGACAATGAACCGTGGAGGGAGAACCACTGAGAGGAGCAACAAACTACCAACCCCTGGGAATCCTTACTTTGACATTGTAACTGGCCTTCCCAGGAAGAGGAAGAGGAACGCGTGAAGAGCAGTAAATGGTTGGAAGGAGGCGCAGGAGAGAGATTAACAATAAAAGTGAAGAAATAATGTGACATGTTGGGAGAAACACCTGGGAGGGAATAAAGCTCCGTTCTGCTGAGAATAAAAAGCAACGTCCTGATAAATGTCGCCTTCTCGTTGGACAACCTGCTGCTGACTGAAGTGGATACGATAATTAGCCAGCTAAGAAAGCAACAGAGAGAGAGACACACAGAGTGAGAGAGAGAGTGAGAGACACAGAGAGAGTGAGAGAGAGACACACAGAGAGAGTGAGAGAGAGAGAGAGACACAGAGTGAGAGAGAGAGAGACAGAGAGAGAGACAGAGAGAGCGAGAGAGAGACAGAGACAGACACAGAGAGAGAGAGAGAGAGTGAGAGAGAGAGACAGACACAGAGAGAGAGAGAGAGAGAGACACAGAGTGAGAGAGAGAGAGAGAGAGAGAGAGAGAGAGAGAGAGAGAGAGATGATAATGACAGCACCCTTTGGAGCAGCTCTGCCCTGTCAGTGCCCTGAGCGTTAAAACATGATGGATCTGAAAGCTCTGGGCTGAGATACTGGGCTGAGATACTGGGCTGAGATACTGGGCTGAGATACTGGGCTGAGATACGGCAAGAACAAAAAAATCCAACATTTTTTCAAATATCAAGCTCAAACAATCCAAAAATAATATTTGTCCATTTTTCATGTCTCAAGGCCTTCGAAGGGGCAGCGGTGGACTAGTGTCTAGCGACTGGGCCACAGGGCTAGAAGGTCATGGGTTTGAGACCAGTAGCCCTGAGGTTTCCTTCATCAAAGTACTGTCCTCATCACTGCTCCCCAGGTGCTGCACATGTCTGCCCCCTGCTGGACGGGGTGTGTGTGTGTGTGTGTGTGTGTGTGTGTGTGTGTGTGTGTGTGTGTGTGTTTGGTTGCGGTTCACTGTGTGCTGTGTTCGGAGTCCGTCCAGAGTCAAAGGTTCCTGGCAACAATAAGCCTGGTGACAGTGGAGGAGGTCTTCTAAGGTTTACTACCATCACATGTATGGATTCTTATCACTGACTGTCAGTCGAAGAAAGCAGGAAGAAGCAGACCTCCTCCTGCTGATCCCAGCAAAAGATCTCAACAACAAAGTGAGCTGCATTTCTAGCAATTGGCCAAAAAATTTTAATCAACAAATCTCACACCTGCTGGCTGACGAAAGCACCAGTAAAAGTCAAAAACCATCACCGTCTCAGTCTTGATCCAGGGGGAACACTGGTACTGCTATGGCAGCTTTGCCACTTCCTGTTTGTCCAGGAAATGAACAATCTACACATATTCAGAATATTTCAATACGTTTAGGTTCCCCTTACCCTGATCCCTGTTGTGTTTTTAACCACAGCTCTGTCTGTAACAGCGCCTGAAACTGCATAAGCAAGTCTATTCCGCTTCTCGCGTTTCAGTCAATCCGCTTCACTCCCGTGAAACACGATATTCCTTGTTTACAGAGCAGGAAACCACCCGACTCCAGATCGTTGGCTGATTAAAACCCCATCATTTCTATATTTTCCATAAAGCTGCGGCAGAAAAGGCGCAGCCGTGAAGGTTCATTAGCATGTGCCGCCTCAATAACACTGACCCAAAGGCTTCTAACAGTGTGTGTGTGTGTGTGTGTGTGTGTGTGTGTATAAGTATTCTTACCTGATGGAAGATCAAAGGAGCAGCAGTCAGGCATGTCAGCAGAGGAAAGAAAAGAGAGAGAGAGACAGAATTAGAGGAGTAGATTTTAAAGCATGACATGTCAGAAGAACCACAACCAGAGCCCTTAGGGTGGTGATTTTTTATGCACTTTTTTAAGCAAAAATACATTTTACTGCACTCAGAGAACCCATGTGCTAAAGCAACAATAGAAAGAAAAATTGTTTTGAGGGACAGTTCTCCAGATCTTCCTGAAGGACAGTGTTGTTGTCTCTCATGTTCAGTCCAGTCTCTGTACCTGAGCAGTTCTCCAGATCTTCCTGAAGGACAGTGTTGCTGTCTCTCATGTTCAGTCCAGTCTCTGTACCTGAGCAGTTTGATAGTTCTGTGTTGGTTAATCCACACAGTGATCTACATCTGAACCTTCAATCAGGACAAAGCGTCTAAGACATGAAGCAGTGAAGAAGCAGGTGCAGATGATTCCAGATGATCAGGGGATTCATTTACTGCTGATGCTGAGTGCTGAGTGGGTGGAACCCCTTTATCTAGAACCTTGTATCTTTAGTCACTTTGCAGCCTGGAGCACTAAAACATTAGGTTTTTTTCGACTCGTGTAGTAAAGATAAGGCAGTTTAACAGACAAATATGTTTTTGTGCATTAAAAGGTGATTGTCTAGCAAAATATAAGGAAATGAGGAGCTCTAGAGTTGACAGTGCTGTTTCAGTAAAACTGGATCAGAAACTAAAATGAGTGAATCAGGAATCGTACGAGCAGGTGATGATCGGTAGCTGATCTGTAGATCATACGGTCTACTGGCAGGAAGCTCCGCCCACCAATATAGAGCATCACTTTTAACAGGACATAGTTGACCTGCTGTTTGCTCACCAGCGTCCAGGCATAAACTGGACCACTTGTTTATAAATTGGTGCCAGGTTTTCTTACCAGTTTCCTACAGTGTAACAGTTGCCATGGTTACAATAAAACATTGGACCTTTTATTTAAAAAACTGACCACTGAACACTTTAGTTACGCAAATGTGTGTCAATGCAGCTTCCAAATCCGTTACCCGGTTCTGTTCAGCAGCACTTTCTAACATCCGACCAGTCAGAACAGACGTCGACATTTATTGAATGATGGATTAGCAATTGCAGGTTCATGTAACAAACCAAATAAAAAAGAGAGGTAAATATATAAACCAATCATTTGTAACGGCCAATAAATCAATGATCAACGACATAAGATGGAAATCTTGTGTGTCTGATGTTTACTGAGCCTTTTCTCCAATGTCACACACAAATATGGGCCACACTGGACCAGCAGAACGCTTTGGCTAATCCTCACGATGTTGCCACGGAGACGGGGAATCCAAAAAGGTCAAACATCTGCGGAAAAGGTGCGGGTACGAATTAAATAGATTCCTACAGCATTAGCTGGGAAGCTGTGGGAAATGTGGAAATTGGCCCAGTTAAAAGGTCTGCACTTCTGCTGGAATTAGCTTGTCACCTCAGGAGACACCTGACAGACGATAGATGGATGGATGGATGGATGGGGACGTGTCAAGCACTGACCGTTCGTTTTATTACCAGACGTCTAGGCAGCCAGGCTGGGTCTCACCTCAGGGCAGGTTTCTCCCCAACAAACCACGAGACCGTTTCTGCTTAAATCTTGAAATATCTCAGGTGTTCCTCCTAGAACAGGGCGCCCAAATCCAGAACTATTATGCTGATTTTACCAGCTTAAAGTGAAAGTGACTATTTGTCAGTGTGAACACCGCGAACCACAACCAAATACATCCTCTGTGTTTAACACACACACTGTCCAGCAGGGGGCAGAAATATCCAGCACCCGGGGAGCAGTCATGCAGACAGCAACTTGATCAAGGGAACCTCAGAGCAACCTACTGGTCTGGGACATGAACCCATGACCTTTAGATCCTGAGACGTAGTCCCTAAACACTAGGATACCACTGCAGATGTAAATGGATCGCCTGCTGTCGGATCAGAGTTAGTGCTTGGTGTGGGTTGGTGCTCCTTCACCTTCTCTGCTCCCACATACCTGCTCATCAAACGCAGCCAGAGGAAGTCATCAGGTTTATCCGTTAACAGAGTCTCCGAAAAATCCCACCGTCACAACTGGTGACACACGATCTAATCTCTTTCGGCCCGAATCGGACTGGAGCGAAATATCAAACACGGCTAATCCCAGTGAAGCAGCACAAAGCCCTGTTAGCACGATGAACAAGGATGAGTCACTAAAGTGCATCACTTCCACCATCATGAGAGAGAGGACAGTTCTACTGAGTGATGGTGGAGTGGGAGGACCATCCTACCCAAACTGAAGATACTTTTTGTTCACTCAAAAGTTGTACAATAGACATCAACACCAAAGAAGTAAAAATGGAGAGAAAGAAGTAAGAAAAAGACAGCGTTTTCTTTCTCCTCCACTCTCGTCCTCATTAAAAGGACACTTGGCAGCGCTCTGTTCCCAGGAGGACGGGATTTTCTGGACAGGCCACAGGATCCCAGCAGGCCTTGCTTTGTCCTGCTGTGGGAGATGAATGACTTACTTCCTAGGGGTGTGAAGGTAGGCCACCTTCTTCTCACAATCACACACACACACACACACACACACACACACGTGTGTATATATATATATATGCGGCCACTATTTCTACTTTCTGTATGGGTGTGGTGTGTATTTCTGAAGTTTTAACCCCATTACCCAATTCACCAGCGCACGGGGGGGACCACGTAAACAGACACTCCCAGGTCACTGCTTGGTCAAAAGTGATCCGCCACCCAAATTGTACCTGCTCAGTGGTGGTCCTGCAGGTGTCCTGACCTCTTAAATAAATTGGGGGTAAAAAAGTCCATAAGGACACAGATGGACAGTTTTGTAAAGGTGAAATTCAAGATGTGATTTTGTCCCCCCCTTCCACAAGGAATCATATCCCAGCGGAAGAGTTTGGTCTTTGTTGTGTTGACCTGCTGATTTTTGTGCTGCTGCGAATAAAATCTTAACCCTTTAGTATGTAGAGTCAGACGGCTGGGTCGTGTGATTTGGAACAGCAAGGGATTTTTAAAAGTTTTCACTTTAGACTCAACAACAGCAATGAAAATCATTTAACTCACCACTGGCTGAATCCCAATTGCCCTCCTGCTCCCTATATAGTGGTAAAAAACAGGCTCCAGAACCTAAACAGTGCAAAAAATCCTAATAAAGACCTTTCCATCGACAGGGAACTGGTTCTGCTGAGGACTCTTTGAACGTTTGGTCAACCAGCCCACATTTCCACCGGTTTGGAGCAGATGGAGGATGAAGAAGGCTTAACAAGTGGAACAAAGATGGAGAACTGAGGTTTTCAATGGGGAAAAAAAACAGGTTCCAGCTGGAGCCAACATCTTCAGGTCTCGAAACCTATTCTCAGTTTGGGGGGAAAAGCTGCAAATTAAAAATCTGATTCCCAAATCAGAACTGAGCCGGTTCTCTTTTGGTGGAAAGGTGCACTTGGTGGTTCGGTCGTGTCCCATGCTGAATATGGGCACAGATATTTGGTTGAGAACCGTTTGGGACGGAGTCATGTCATGTTTACACAGTGCTGAACAGAACACTCCAGGGAAAGCACGAAGAAACACATGCTGAAGAACAAAGCTATTGGGATAAATTTCCTTTCACGGTCTTCTCTAGACACTCTAGTCATTAATTCTGGGCATTATGTGGGTAAATACGAGGTACGACCTGTACAGAACCAGATTCATCTTGAGTAGCATGATGGTCGGAGAAACCTTAACTAAGCTACACAGAAATGCCCAAGAGGTTCTACCTAATAACTGGGTGAATATGAAGAACAAAACAAACCTAAAAACCAAGATAGTGTCATTAAATTACCCAGGAAGACCAGCTGCTCTCATAACTGCAGAATGAGGTGGTCGGTAGAAACTGTGACACTAATTTTAACCCATTTTAGCAGGAGGTGGTAAAGACCTGGTGCCAAACCACTAAAACCCCACTGCCCCAAAAAATACAGAAATAAAACCGATAAACAGATCAGTTAGTAAGCCTTGGGTGTGGGGTGTCAGTCCACCTTAAAAATACACCTGCAGTGGAATCTGGTTGATGTTCTTTAATGAAAGGAACCGAAGGTACAGACAGAACCCTCCCGGTGACCATTAAGTTCCTCTTTTTCAAGAAAGTGTACAAACAGAGAGCAGACAGAGGGTCGCTGACGCTCAGGCCTCATTCTGTGTGTATTTTTCCCCCAAACCTTCTTACGTTCACTAAACGAGACGGAGGACGAGGAGCGGGACAGAGTTTATAACGCTACTTAAAGCACAGCAGATACAGCGTGTAATCACTGATTTAATGATCATTACAATTTTATAAGAGAAAATACTAGAAAAAGTGAATGAGCTACTGCAGCTACAGACACACACACACACACACACCCACACACACACACACACACACACACCCACACACACCCTTCCTTGGCTGTAGCTATTAACTAACAGCTGGAAAACATCAGTGTGTGGAATGCTGGCGGAAAACTGCAGATTCCGCAGCTGGACTTTTAGGAGTAGAAGTGAAGATACTAAAAAAAAACTATTGATTTACTCAGTGTAAAGTAAAAAGTACAGGAGTGTACTGAGAGTGTAAAGTAAAAAGTACAGGAATGTACTGAGAGTGTAAAGTAAAAGTACAGGAATGTACTGAGAGTGTAAAGTAAAAGTACAGGAGTGTACTGAGAGTGTAAAGTAAAAGTACAGGAGTGGAGTGTACTGAGAGGTGTAAATAAAAGTGCAGGAATGTGCTGAAGTGTAAAGTAGAAGTACAGGGAATTATTACTGGGGTGTAAAATAAAAGTACAGGGTGCACTGAGAGTAAAGTAAAGAGTACAGGGAGTGCTGAGGTGTAAGTGAAGTACAGGAGTGTACTGAAGTCTCAAGTAAAAGTACAGGAGTGTACTGAGAGTGTACAAAGTAAAAGTACAGGACTGTACTGAGAGTGTAAAGTAAAAGTACAGGAGTGTACTGAGAGTGTAGAGTAAAAGTACAGGAGTGTACTGAGAGTGTAGAGTGAGACGTGTCTCCTCTGAAGGACGTCTGGAGCGTCTGTCTGTGTGAAAGTGAACTGAATCTCCACTCCATAATAGAATTAAAGACTATTAAAACCTCGAACTTCAACTCCAATAAAAACAATCTACTGAGAAATAATCCAACAGACTTCACGCTTCACTTTCATCACCGTCTCTACTAGTTCTCCATCTCGGACACCTGCTCCACCCTGGCGAACTCCACGTCCTCTCCCTGTCCTCTCTCCCCACTCTCCTTCCTCTGTCTGCACCCGATGGACACACAGAGGACGTCTCTTCTGTGTTTGTGTCCATTTTAGTCTAGGAGGCATGATCTGGATGTTGGGACGGTGGAGGATAACAATAATGGAGGAACTCCAGATGTTCAGACTGAAGGGAAAGGAGTCTGTTCACAAATGGAAGGAAGGAAATGGAGAGTGGAAGAAAGGGGAGAAACCCTTCACTTATGGACAGACATGAGAATTAGAAGTCCTTCCTGCTGGGCGTCAGTGTGGAGTGTGTCCTACAGAAACACTGAGGTTTGCTGTGTGTCTACAGGTTAAAATCTGTGCCTTTCTTCTGTGCTTTGAAGCTTTGACACACACATTCCTTCACAGTGAGCTCAGGTCCTCTGCAGCACACACTCGGGACACGTCTAGGCGGTGCTGGACGCCGCCACGATTTCGGCATCTGGGCAGGAACCTTGTCTCAGCTGAGCGTCGCATGAACAATGAGGGCTGCCAGCGCCCCGGTCTCCACCCTCTGGTGGCACGGAGAGGGGACAGTCAGGGATGTGGGAACGCGCGCCAGGACCAGACTGGGATATGTAAGGGGACAGTGTGCTGGTTCTTCCCTGCCAGAACCATTTTAAAAAGCTTTTTTATTGATGTTTTCAACTGTATTTACAACTGTATTTGTACTACGTAAGTCACAAAAGCTGGAATGTATTGTTGTGTATGTGTGTGTGTGTGTGTGTGTGTGTGTGTGTGTGTGTGTGTGTGTGTGTGTGTGTGTAACATATAGACAATTTATAATAATAATAATAATAATAATAATAATAATAATAATATGTCGTCATCATCATCATCATCAGACACAATTGTTTCTGGCGTTCCCCAACTACTCCCGAACGACCTTAATATATACATAAACAAAATATAAACAAAGTGAAAAGTGTACATAATTCACAAATAACTTTCATCATTATTATAACGCTAATAATTATTCTTATTAAATCCCTTTAATATATAGGGGACATTTGGTATTTTACCTGCAGGGAGAGTGGGCAGGGGCTAAACCGCTGTACCCTCTGTGGGCGGGGCTAAAAAGCTGTTGCTTGAAAGGAGATCATTTGGCGACATCACAGCCATGACAAATCCCAGAAGCAGGTCATTTTGCTACGTCAGTTCAGAATGAGGAGGAAAGGTTGAAGGTTCGAACTTTTATAACCTTTACAGTTTTCAGAAAATCAGTAAAACAATTCTCTTTCAAAGGACTACAGCAGACAGAACGGAGGGAGGGAGGGAAGGAGAGAGTGAAGGTCAGGGAGGGAACCAAGAAATGACTTCATTTTTCACACAGTCCCACACTGTGGGACGTCCCAAATCACTCCCTCCCCTCCGTCTCTGTGTGAGGACACACTTGTCCAGTTGGCTGCCAAATTACATTCACAGGAAATGACCACAATCAAGAGACAAGAAAAAAAAAAAAGATCAGACAATAGATTATAAAAGCTGGATCTTGTACATCAGAAACATTTTGGAAAATGGCAGTTTATTTATTATTATAATCATTATTATTATAATTATTAGCAACCCTTTAATTAAAGGGCGTAGCTGAACTTCTGCACGTTATTTCTTAGATATGAACTCCTCATTAATCAACTCAGAATAAATCTAATATTCTCACCACTTTCCTTATCAACATCTAATATTTTACTACAAGCCTCAAAGAAAAACATCTGAATCCTGTCCACTCTATTTGGATGCAGAAATGTGTCCACCGGTGGGAATGGGACACCAGCAGATTACTCAATGTCCACCCCAAGCTCATGTCCTTGACCAATAAACATGACCTTCGAAAAATAGGTCCACCTGGAGAACACCAGTGAGGGAGAACATGTTTCATCACAGAGACAGCTGTCTAGTCGAGGAGCATTAATCAGCGGTAAATGTAGGAGCACTGGCTCTGGTGGAAGGGGATCAGAACAACTATATATTTTTTACAAATCTATCAAGAATAAAGAGCTACTACCTCATTTCTGTAGATTCTGTAGTGAATCTCCTGCTTGGTGTAAAATGATGTTTCCTGTCAGTCTGATTAAATGAAAAAAACAGGAACAAATGTTTTTAGTCACCGATAGGCTGCAAAGGTACTAGATAAGGGGGTTCATCAGCAGTGAACGAATCCCCTGATCATCTGGAATCATCTGCAACTGTATCTTCCTCACTTCATGTCTTAGAGTGGGCGCTTTGTTCTGCTTGAAGGTTCAGGCGTAGATCACTGTGTGGATTAACCAACACAGAGACTATCAAACTGCTCAGGTACAGAAGCTGGACTGAACATGAGAACAACAACACTGTCCTTCCCAGGAAGATCTGGAGAACTGCTCCAGGTACAGAGACTGGACTGGGCATGAGAGACAACAACACTATCCTTCCTTCAGGAAGATCTGGAGAACTGCTCAGGCTGAGACTGGACTGAACTTGTGAGAGGCAGTGGCCACTCCGTATCCTTCAGGAAGATCTGGAGAACTTCTCAGGTACAGAACTGGACTGAACATGAGAGGCATTAACACCATCCTTGGGAAGATCTGGAGAGGGGCACTGCTCCCCCCGGGTACAGGGCTGTGGACTGAAAATGGGGAACAACAACACTGTCTTCAGGAGAGATCTGGGAGAACCGGCTCAGGTACAGAGACTGGACTGATGGAACAACAACACTGTCCTTCAGGAAGATCTGGAGAACTGCTCAGGTACAAGAGACAACAACACTGTCCTTCAGGAAGATCTGGAGAACTGCTCAGGTACAGAGACTGGACTGAAAATGGGAACAACAACACTGTCCTTCAGGAAGATCTGGAGAACTGCTCAGGTAGAGACAACAACTTGCTGTCCTTCAAGGAGAAGATCTGGAGAACTGCTCAGGTACAGAGACTGCTTACTGAACATGAGAGACAACAACACTGTCCCTTCAGGAAGATCACAGAGAACTGCTCGGAGTACAGAGACTGGACTGAACATGAGAGACAACAACACTGTCCTTCAGGAAGATCTGGAGAACTGCTGGGTACTGAGACTGGACTGAACATGAGAGACAACAACACTGTCCTTCGGAAGATCTGGAGAACTGCTCCAGGAGTGCAGAGACTGGACTGAACATGAGAGACAACAACACTGTCCTTCGGGAAGATCTGGAGACCTGCTCAGGTACAGAGACTGACTGAAAATGGGAGACAACAACACTGTCCTTCAGGAAGATCTGGAGAACCTTTCCTCAACAATGTCAACAAACAAGAACATCAAGAAATTTAGAATCAAAATGAGGGAAGGAACAAGACAAAACAGATAATTTTCCAAAAGGTTTTTAGAATGTATTGCGTCCAAAACCAGGCTGAAATGGTGTTCAGTCCTGTGTGACGGTATTTATCGCAGGGTGACCATTTTAACGGCAGATTGGACCTCGTTTAATGAACGTTTCCATACGGAGACGCCTGAGGGTTTCCAGCAGCAAAACACCAGTGTGCAACTTCCACCCGTTTGAAGGACTGTGTTGGTTCAGAATTAGGACAGCCTGTCCTTCAGAATCCACTGGGGTTCAGGGACGCACCCAGGTTCCCCATCACCTCCTCTGGCTGTGGGTTCTCTTGTGTTTCTGGGAAGGATGTGCTCACAACCAGCATAATATCCTTTTAGAAGTTTAGCAGTCCTGCAGTCTAAAATAAACCCAACACTGAACATCTTCTGGGATTATTGATACATTTCTCCATTAACCAGTCACTGCTGCTGTTGGCATGGCTGTGCACAACCATGATGACTCGGGTTGGGTATGGACCAATCAGAGGCGGTGTTTAAAACTGGGAGTGGCTCTGATCTCAGTGGAATAAGAAAAAACCCTCCGTGGAAAAAAACCCTCATATTTGGTTTTCAGACCATCTTGCATTTTTTATGTCTTGTTGAGGAGCAGTTCTCCAGATCTTCCTGAAGGACAGTGTTGTTGTCTCTCATGTTCAGTCCAGTCTCTGTACCTGAGACTGTAAAAAAATTTTTTTTTTGTTATTAATACCTTTGATGTGAAGGAACATCCACTCATGGTAACTAAGCAACAAAAACAATTTTTTGAATGCATTTTGGCCACGTCACAAAAACCAATCTGTTTATATCTATCTTTATTTTCAGAACCATGTTTTGGCCCTGCCCATTCATCCTGACCTTATACTGCTTTCTGAACAAGGCACAGCCAGTCAGAGAAGAGCTCAACAGGAGGTGCAGGAGATGTCCCCTCCAAAAGTATTGGAACAGCAAGAATAATTCATTTAATGCACCAAGATATCTGGGTCTGAGATGTTTTCATTTATGCAAAATGTAGCACCTTGTGTATCTGACCACCCAGATAAAGAGATGAAACGGGTGATCAGACTTATTAATGACTGTCTTTGATACACAAAATCAATCATAATTGGAGAAAAAAAAACTAAATTAAGAATTTAAGCCATCACTTCTCACCAGGCTGTGTCGCCATGGAAGCTGAAGGTTAATTTCTGGAATCTATCAAGGCCGAGCTTCTGGTGGATCCCCATCGGCCTTTTAAAAGGCAGTTTCAGTGCAGACAGAAGAAATGTGTTTTCAAATGATCCGTGTTGGTGTGAAGAAGGCCTTACTCACGTTGTTAATGGTCCTCACACTAAGGCTACATCCTCTCAGCCCCTTATTCCCACTCCAGCCTCTTTCCTCCTGCACTTTACTGCGCTAATGTTTTGGTCTTGTGGATTTCAGGAAGCCTTCCTCTCAAAATCTATCATTTAACTCATTCCTAATCTTCTACACCGTCTGGAGAGCATCCCGAGGCGCTCTGGAGCTCAATAAATAAGTGGCCACGTGATTCAATGAAAAAGGGCTCAGGTCCAAAATGTCACATATGGATGAAGTCACATGTTCCCAGTGTGCGTGAATGGAACTGGACGTCTGAATGTCCCTCACAGACATGAAATGGTGGTGGAGATGCTGCCTGATGCCTGAGACATACAAAGAAAAGTTCAGATGGACTATTTTACCATCATCATCATCCCACAGAGACACACAGAGCTTCACTCGGGGACATAAAAAGCACAGATTTGGGACGTCTGGTTCCGTTCTCCCCCACTAGAAAGACATCTGAAATCTGTTTTACATCAACTTCACTCTGGACGAGCGGAATGAAAGCCGAGTTAAAGAAGTTGAGATGTGTCGGGAGGGAGGAGGAAGGACAGGATTTGGTTTTAGACCGTTTGAAGACAAAGTCTGAGAAGTGAGACTGTGTTGGTTTGGACGTGTCCAGAGGAGGGAGCAGTAGATCAGGTGGAGGATGTTGAGGATGGAGCTGCCAGGAAAGAGGAGAAGAGGAAGAACAAAGAGGAGGTTTATGGACGTGGTGAGAGACGACATGCAGGGGGACGGTGTAAAAGAGGAAGATGCAGAAGACAGGAAGACATGGAGACAGATGATATGCTGTGGAGACACCAAATATGGGCAGCTGGAAGGAGGAGGAGGAGAGGAGGATGGCAAAGCAAGCCCCGGCAAGTAAGTGGGGGAAAATGAGTTTTTTAAGGAGTGATCGTTCTTTCAAATTCTGCCTGAAGATTCCAGGAACAGGCTGGTGAGGACGGTGAACCTGACACCGCTGCCAGCAGGTGAAGACAGAGTCGCAGAGGAGGGACAAATCCTGGCTGAATGTTTCAGCGGGTTAGCAGAGCGCCAGGGACACTGGCGGGGAGGACACTGTCGTTACTCTTTTCTAGGAGCCGTTGTGGATGTGCTGTGTTTACAAGCTGTAACAGAATGGACGCCGTGGCAGCTGAAGTGATGGACGGTGTGCGAGACAAACAGCAGCGGCAGGTTCGGCACAGGCAACGGGCACTCGCTGACAGCGGCATCATTCACACTGGCACTCAGAACTGTGGGCATCGCGGGCTGAGCGTCATGTGACAGTGAGGCATGAGCTCATGCCATCATCGAGGTTAACACGTGTTTAAGTGACAGATTAGCAGAAAAGAACACGTCTCCACACCCGTCTCCGCATCTTCCTCTTTCACACCGTCCCCCTGCATGTCCTCTCTCACCACGTCCATAAACCTCCTCTCTGTCCTTCCTCTCCTCCTCTTTCCTGGCAGCTCCATCTTCAGCATCCTCCAACTGATATACTCCTCGTCTCTCCTCTGGACACGTCCAAACCAACACAGTCTCACGTCTCTCACTTTGTCTCCAAGCAGCCCAACCTGAGCTGTCCCACTGATACAAACATTTTAAATCCTGTCCTTTCTCGTCCCTCCTGATGCAAATCTCAGCATTCTTAACTCGGACACCTCCAGCTCCCCCACCTTGTCATCTCGTCACCAGTGCCATCGTCTGCAACCCCTATTACATAGGTGGTCTCACTACCATCTCCAACCTTTATAGGGTAACCGGTCTCACTACCGTCTCGTAAATTAAACATAAAAATATATTAATATGGACAATGTTAGCATATTTAGAACAGTAGCAGCATCAACTTACGGCTGGACTGAGAGGAAATTTACATGAACTATATTCTCATCACGGTTCTCAATTATGCTCCTAATGTTTCTTTAGGAATTTGGATGAACAGACAGCTTCGCCTTTGATTTCTTCTTTCGGTTCCTAATAAAAGGAATCATCCGAGGAGGCACAAAGTCTAATCCCATCCCTCCTCCATCCTCGTTAGCGTGGACGTGGTGTTCCTGCAGTGACGTTCTAGTCAGGCGCAGGTTTGGAGCATTAAAAACGAGCGAGGCTCAGTCCAGACAAACAGCAAGAGAGAGAGACTCGTGAGGAATAAGTCTCCGTACGTCACCTCCTTAATTACTGAGCCGCTCGCACGCGAACGTCGCCAGCGCTCGAGCGAACCTCGCCGCCAATTAACGAGCCATATGTGTGCTTAGCCTTGAGCTGTGTTAATTTAACACTTCATTACCACCTGTTGGAACGAAGGCCAGGAAGCTATCGGCAATTACGGCCGCCGATCCGCCCTATTTCTCCCCAAAAATAATCTCCCCACGTGTTCTAATCATCGGCAGGGCTACAAACAAAGGAAATCCGCAAAAAGAAAGAGTCTCAGTCAGAGAGAGAGAGAGAAAAAGAGAATGTAAGTTTTTACTTAAGAGTTTTAAATTCTGATTTCTGTCATTTAAATCATTATAATATTGCAATTTGATGTATGTTTATTAATTCTTTACATTACTAACAGGTTTGGGTCAAATTACTGTAAATCATCACTTACTGAAGACAAATTTGTTTCTAAGGTTAGTAACACTGGACACTGGATTGCAAAAAACAATATTTTAATCTGTAATCTAAAAAAAAAAAAACACACTAAAATAATTGCCAAAGAACAAAAAAAATATATATATATTTTTAAAAATTTTCATGAACCATGAATGATCCGCAAAGAGGACCAGCCTACACACCCAGAGAGAGAGGACAGTTCTACTGAGTGATGGGGGAGAGGGAGGACCACCCTACACACCCAGAGAGAGAGGACAGTTCTACTGAGTGATGGGGGAGAGGGAGGACCACCCTACACACCCAGAGAGAGAGAGGACAGTTCTACTGAGTGATGGGGGAGAGGGAGGACTACTCAGAGAGAGAGAGGACATCTATTTTCACTTTTTGTTCATAAACAAACGCTGCTGTTCAGCGTTAAATGGGTTGCATGAGAAACCAGCTCCTGATCCATTCACACACTAAAAGGTAGCAAGTGAGGAGTGTGGGCTGATTCTCTCACACACACACACACACACCCCTGACCGAGAGGTGCAGTGAGTAAAGAGTGCGATGAAAAGCTCATGGGGTTCCTCCAGCAGCTTGCAGTTGCTTTTTTTGGGATTAGCTCTGTTTCATGTGCAGTTGTTTCTGTCTCTTTCTTGCCGACGACGCTCACTGACATCAATCAGGAAGGCATCGCACCTCAGCCACCTACTCGCCTCCCTAAAAATCAATACCTGAGCAGGAAGCGCCCGTTTTCAAAGCAACAGTTCAGCAGAAAATCTCGTTTATCCACCCCTGATTTAGATCAGCCAAGGCACGTTTGGTGCTTCTGCAGTTTAAGCGCTGGAGGCTTAATGTCTCCAACAGGTATTGGAAGCTCATGCCTCACCAATTAGCATCAAACCTGAATCATTACACCCTCCTGAAGGCATGCAGGTTTTCAGTTATCTCTAAAAGTGTTGCTTATGTGGTTTCTGAGACTGTACGACACACAATCCCTCAACTGCTGCTCAACCAATTAAAATGGGGCTGCTTTCCAAACCGGGCTCAGCTTTTATTGCCCTATTCAGATGCGTCCCTAAAGGACAGCAGAATGAGGACGCTCCTTTTTAATGTTCCAAACCCAAGGCTGGAATAATCTGAGGCACAAAAGAGGATTTATGGCTGGCAGGGATCGCCAGCGTTCGGTTTGAATGGAAACGCCCGACATAAGAGCTAAATCCAATGGTCCAACACGGTGGCCAATTGAAATCATCCCAACTCTCAGCACAGAGGTTATGAATTAGAGACACACTTTTAAAAGGAATGAACTACAAAAAAAAAAAAAAAAAGCTTTCCTTGCAGCAATACCAGAGTATCAGTTGAGCCCTTATAAAACATTGTCCGAAAATGTGTTTTTTAAAATGTTTGTCCCAAAGAAACCTACAAGGCAGCTTTAGAGTACAGAGTCCAGAGACCACAAAACAAACCAATAAAGTCAACATCTAATTCTCAATCATAATCCAATAACGAGAGTCCAAAATCATCAAACAACAAAAAAAACAAAAAAAAACAAATATGAACTCCTAAACCAATATTTACATTTATGGCATTTAGTTGATGCTCTTATCAAGAGCGACTTATATTTCTTAACTACAGGGACAGCCGCCCCCTGGAGCAACTCGGGGTGAAGGGTCTTGCTCAGGAACCCAATGCTGGTAGTGCTGGAGGTGCAATATCCAAACAAAGAGGCCGAAACCAACATCCAAACAATCATTCAAACTCAATTATCAAACACAGAGCCCAACCCAGTAACCAAACAAACCCAGATACCAAACACACCGTCCTAAATATCCCAATAATCAAATACACCCTATATCCAAACACAGAGTCCAACCTATTAACCAAACACAGAGCCCAAACCCAATTACCAAACACAAAGTCTAAACCCAATATCCAAACACAGTCCTAACCCTAACACAGAGTCCAACCTATTAACCAAACACAGAGCCCAAACCCAATTACCAAACACCGGCTCCTTAATTAATAATCAAACACAGAAACAAAACCAATAACCAAAGAAACCAAATAAACAAACATACGGTCAATAAGTCCAGAGCCAAAAAACAATCTATCCCAGTCCAAACCCAGTAATTCTACACTGAGGAACATCAATTCTACACTGAGGAACTGCAGTATGAGGGTCTGTTTTTGACTGACTGGATTATCATCAACTCATAATCCAGAAAACTGATTCTTTCAGACTTCTGGGAATGAAGTCCAGGCCCAGTTTAGGGTACATTTTAAATGTAGGTCAAGCGCATGTCATTGTCATGTTTACAAAACAGCACTTCGGACACCTTCCAGACGCCATCGGACTGTTTTGCTCAAGAAAAGAAAAAGGACTTGTACAAATCCCCGATGCCAGAAGCTGATTATTCAACATTTGGCCGTTAAATTTGATTGGGTGCCAGTAAACAGGTTGGTTGCTTCCCCTCCATTAGTGCTGTTAATAAAGCAGCTGGCAATTAGCAGACTAAACTGCAGGCCTGGCTGGGAGGCCATAAAGCCTGACCTTTTCATAAATGTCACGCTCATTCTCAGGAACATCTTTAAAGCATTAACTACGACCTTACCAACAAGACCTGCCGCTGAGATTAGAACCAAACCAAGAACATGAAAGAATTAGCGCCCCAGTTTCCAGATAGCATTGTCTTAAAATTATGTTAATCGTGCAGGACTTTATTTGCAGCATTTATTATCCCCATCTGCAGTGGCTGCAAGCTCCAGGCCCAGTGTAACCTGAATAAACTCTGCTGGAGTTTAGCTGTAACCAACACAAAAACTGTCTGAATCTAAAAATAACCAAGCGCAGTCTGAAAGCTGTGTGAACCGAGTGTAGTCGCGCAAAAAATTCAGTCTGAATCGAGTGTAGCTCCACTACAGTTAGTCTAAATCGACTGTAGACCCACAAAATCCTTTCTGAACCGAATGCAGTCCAACACAGTTCTGTCTGAAACGACTGCAGACCCACAACATTGAGTTTAATCCAACTTTATTCCCAAAACCTCTGTCTAGACCCAACTGTGGACACAAAAATTCATTCAGAAACAACTCCATCTCAACAGAATTCTGTATTAACTACAAAATTCTGTCAGAACTCAACTGTAGACAAAAGAAATCTGTCTCAACTGACAAGAGACCCACAGAACCTGACGGCTGCCCCACAAAGTTCAGTCAGAGCCAACCGTAGCTTTACAAAATTTAGTCCAAACCATCTGCAGTCCCAAAAACCTCTGTCTAGAACCGACTATAGCCCCACCAAAAAGACTACAGTCCACAAAATGTAGCGTGTAGTTGGCCTGGTTTTGTCAGAACCGACTGCCGCCCCACTCAGTTCTGTCTAAACTTGTGAAAATTCTGCCTCAGACAACACTCAGCTCCTGTCGAGCTCTTGTTTGTAAAGAACCCCAGGCTTCCTGTATAAGAGTGTAGGCCACAGCTGTAGATCTAGGAGAACAGAAAGACAGAAGAAGGCTGGAACAGAGCCAATATCAGCACTCGCTTTCTCTTAAACTGCCTCCTCTTTTGGATTTTCCCACCTTCGCGGGCCGGTTTTCACAAACCCTGTTGTACGGGCAGTTATTTGAGGCTCCAGCTCTGCAGGCCACGGCTGTTCTTTGTGATTAGCCTCATTCTGTAGCTCTGAAAATACGCTCGCATGACTCCAGCGTGAGTGTTTCCCTGTGGGCGAGCCGAATATCCACCCAGCTGATGTGTTTAAATATTGTTGTGTAGGCAGGCTGGCACATATGGCGCACATCTGGCTAATACATTTGTTGTGCTAAGCTAGTCGGATTCAGATCTATCTTTTAATGCTTCTTTCTCCGAGCTTCTCTCGAGAGCATTTAACTCTGTGAGGATCCAGCCGAGCGTGCGATGATTTATAAATGCAGTTAGCTTGATCGTAACCGGTGGGTCATTAGCTTAGCCTCGGAGCTCCATCTCCAAAATAAAGAATGGCAGATCTGATCAGCTGCATTTGGGGTGCTGGGCTGGGGGCGGTAGTGTTTTACAGAGAAAAGCTTTACATCACTGTTTTGTGAATTAATTCGAATAAATGAAGGGATACGATGTGGTGAGTGTGAAAGGAAGGAAACCACTGGTCGTGTAGATCACAAGAGGTAAACAAACAAAGGACTACAGCTTAAACGCTGAACCCATATGATTCAAGATCATCTATGCAACGTTATCTGAGCTCGTAAAACCTTACGATTTTGTATCGGCTTAACTGTGCATTACTGCAGAACAAAAAGTCGAAAATGAGCACTGAGGACGTTTAGGTGAAGAGGAAAACAGAAATATGAACTTGGAGCGATGCATCATGGTAACTCACTATTGATTCAAAGTGTTTAAAATGCATAATGCTCACAGTATTAATGAAATCGAAATAATTTTTAAAAAAAGGTATATTTGATGCATTTTTTGTGAATTTCATTGAAGCTCCATAAAAACTCCAAAGCTTGTTGCCTCTTGGGGGCGTGCAAGACGAAAAACAGAGTGGAAATGTATTTCTCTGCAAGGACATCAGATGAGTCGAAATTTGGAGAAAGATCTGAGTTTAAAGTGCCTGCAGTGGAACATACTGCAGAAATATTTCGATTTTCGATTCAAATCTTTCATTTAATCCTCATGCAGTAGTGAAGACATGCTTCCTGCACCTTCGGAACATTGCCAAACTACGGCGCTTTCTGTCAATGGAAGACACGGTGAAAGTAGTACATGCATTTGTATCCAGTAGATTAGATTACTGTAATGCCCTACTTTCTGGAAGCCCTCAGGGCACATTAAGCACCTACAGCGCATTCAGAACACAGCCGCTAGGACTGTTAGCAGGAGCAGGAAGTACGACCACATCACTCCCATACTCTCCTCGCTTCACTGGCTTCCTGTTAGGTACAGGGCTGACTTCAAGGTCCTCCTCTTAACCTACAAGGCAGGTAAAGGTCTTGCCCCAATATACCTAACCGAACTGCTTAATACCTACACACCTAACCGCCCACTTAGATCCCAGAATAAAGATCTCCTAATTGTCCCTCATAAATAAATGTATAGGAGCACGAGCCTTCAGTTCCAGGGCCCCTAGATTGTGGAACAGCTTGCCTGCTTCTGTACGGGATGCCGATTCAGTCTCAGTCTTTAAATCACGGCTGAAGACTTACTTCTTTAGTTTATCTTACCCGCACCAATCACCATAGTGCACCATTACTAATGTCCTGGTGCTGCTGTACATGCCATCGCCCTGTTTCATTTCTGTGTCTGTCACTACTGGATCCGGCTCATTACTGACCCCCTCATTCCATTTCTCTCCCCACATGTCCGGGGGGGCCCGCTGTGGTCATCACCTGAGTCCAATGCCGAGCTACCATCTGGTCTGTGTGATGCATCTGATGCACCAAGGGACCCTGGCAGCTCACCGGTACCTGGAAGAAACTTGGGACTCCTCACTGATCCTGGAGTTTAAACCCAAACTAACTCTGTACTGTTAGTAGACCCAAGGGGGTTGGGTAGCCGGTTGACCTTGGACCCTGGTTTTTTTTTTCTTTTTTCTCCACATAGTGGAGTTTTTGGTTCCTCTCCTCCGTAGTCGTCCGGCTTAAACATCTATCACTGTAACCTGTTCCACCATCTACCACCAGTGTAAAGTGCCTTGGGGCAACTGTGTTGTAAGAGGCGCTATACAAGAATAAACTGAATTGAATTGAAATACTGGCGCCCCCTCACAGCACCACCGTTTATTCACTGATATTATAATTAACATTACAGACCAATAGAGCTGATTATTATTCACCTGAACTCTCTCTCTCTCTCTCTCTCTCTCTCTCCCTCTCTCCCTCTCTCAGTTAGAGGAGTTTCACAGTGTTACAAAAAATAAAAGACAAAAAAGATCAAATATCCATCATGTTTACACAAAACTGCTGGAAAGATTAGGGACCATCTATGAGGTTCAATGCTTTGGAGTATGTGATGGGTGGAGCAGGATTTTCATCCTGCTTTAGGAAAACTGTTGGATTTCTGAGACAAAAGGTTTTGGAAATAGACAACCACAGTGTGTGGACGGAGACGTCTACAGCCCCTCGTCCCTTTCACAAGTACCCCACAGTCCTCACAGCAGTCCAGAGACAGATGGCATGGCTGCCGAAGCCCGAAGCAACCTACAAACCAAAGTAAATACGGGCGGCCGGGACACGCTGCTCGATCGATAACGTGATGACTTTTTCATCGTGGCTGGACAGACAGGGGACAAAAGTGGGACTCTGGCAGAAGCCTCGGCCAGGGCTGTAATTCCTGGCGAGAACCGCAAGATTGATCGGAGTGAACACTCGGGCCAAGATCATCACAGCCAAGAGCTTTACAGTCACGCAGTCCGCACCTCGTCCTTGTCTGAGGGACGGAGGACTATTTATCACAAACAGATCGTCCTTAATAGCCCATGATGTGTCCATGTTTAAGTTTTGCTGCTTTGTAAATGTTTGGAGTGACCGGACCTGCAAATTCTTTTAAAAAATCTCAGGCCTGCCCTTCACCTACTGAATGAATACATACACCACACACACACACACACACACACACCTCAAAAAAAGCTTTAGGAAATAACTGAATGGTAAATATTAAACTCACTGACTGTATATATTATAATTTATACTCATTAACTGTATATTTTATTTATACTCTCATTCACTCCATATTTGGTTCAGTACTCACTGACTGTACACATGATACCATGATTTTTAGATTATAAATGACACTCATTATGGTGAATATTAAATCTGTTCTTTGTGACGGAGTAGATTAAATATGATGAATACTCTCCTAATGTGACACTGCTGCTGTCGCTGGACGTTGGGGTTGGAAACTGGTGGCTTTGATAACAGTTACTGAATTACTGTAATCAATAAATTAACACGGATTCTTATCTTAAAGTCATAGTAAACACTTTTATAGTAACACTATTTTAAAACTGCTATAAGATTCATAAGAAAAGTCACTGGGGCACAGCAATCCCCGCTTTCACACTGAAGACACTGGAGTTTCAGTGTGTGTGTGTGTGTGTGTGTGTGTTTGATCGTGCGCTTCCCGACCCAGATCCAATGAGAGGGCGTGAATAATGCAAGAAGTTCCAGAACAACTGCGGTGCGCCAGCCCTGAAACTGATCCCAGGTCAGAGTTTTTCCTCCGTCCTGCATAAGCTGAACACACACAGGGAGAAAAGAACTGACCCCAGAACAGCTGAGATTAAAGTCTGTTTGTAGTGAATCTTGAGTTATTTTCTGTTTTTCCTATCGATTCTCACCCCCTCAATTGTTGTCGCACTACCAGTACATGAAGTTTGCAAAAGTTTTGGCACTCCCCGGATGTCGCCATTATTTTAACTTGTGTTACATCACAACGTGCTTTTTTTCCAGGTTTTTTTTTTTTTTTGCAAAAATAAAGAAAAATGAAGGGATGAGTGAAACAAAATATCCCTACATTTGCCCTCTGTGTGTGTGTGCCAGGAAGAACAATAAACGCCGGGGATTATGGGATACAGTGTGGGTGTTAGTACAGATGTGTGGTAGAAATGGGATGTGCCTGTGCGTGTGTGTGTGTGTGTGTGTGTGTGTGTGTGTGTGCGCCTGTAGAACACTACTTTGTGTGGAAACACTGAAAGAGTCTTCTAGGAGGAGGTTTTACTCACAGAGAGCAGAATATAATTCTAATATAATTAATATCAAAATATCACTTAATTAACTTCACATTTTTAAAACATTAAATTCGCTTTAAATTTGACTATTTTTCCTCTTTCGTTCTCTTTTTCTACCCCTCTTATCTCTCCATCTCTCTCTTTGTCTTCTGGTTTTCTTTCCTCTCTTGGTCTCCCATTCTGAGCCTCTACAGTTCTCTCTCTCTTTTCTCTCACTGCCTTATTTCTATCATTATATCTCATTTTGATTCCCCTCTCTCTCTCTCTCTCTTTACCTTCTTCTGTCTCTCCTTCTTCCTTTCTTTATGTCTTATGTATTTCTCTTCCTCTAAATCTCTCTCTCTCTCTCAGAGCGGGTGATCTGGCAGGATTGGTGGAGTGTAGAGAGAAGTTGGCGCATGGCAGAAAGATTCATTTCCCTCAGTAATAGAAAAGCTATTAACGCAGAGCAGCGCGACCCATCGACCAATCAGATGCTCATAACTTGCAGGACGGAGTGGAGCTCCTCCAGAGCCGCTCAGCACCAAACCAGCCCTGTTTAATGAAGTCCTGTCGGCCCGGCACTGCTCGGCCCGGAGAGTCGCTGCTGAAGGATTGCACTCTGCAGGCTTATTAACAATCTGCCTCATTAAAGGCACATGATGGCGGGACGCCCGAGATCCAAAACCCAGACCACAAAAGGCTGCGCCCACAAATGTGTACTTCTAATAATCAATAGCTCCGTTATATTAATAATGGGGAGATGATAGGATGTGCCACTTCAGTCTTTCACCATCACCTTTGTTTCAACCAGTGTTTCTAATAAAGTGGCCAGTGAGTGGAAGCACAAGGCAGGGGTTTCTGATAAAGTGGCCAATGAGTGCAGTTTGGTTGTTAGGAGGTTAAAAATGTCTCCACTTGGTGCAGAAAAAAAGACTATAAACCATTAATAGAGGATGCTGCTCAAGGGCCCGAGCGCTTAACCACAGAACAAACAACTCACTTTTTAAATTCTTTGAAAGAAAATATGCAAATGCAATATTTATGCTAATATGTTTTTTCAAAAGTGCTTTAAAAAAAAAAAAAACAATCCATATGTTTACATTAATGCACCGAGGGTTCACTTGGAAGATGTTAATGGAGTGCCAGCTTCGGGCACCGTTAATTTGTGGCTCCCACCTCACCGCCGTCCCAGTCCTGGCGATGTGCTCCGTACGAAGCGGAGGTGGGTTTTTGAACAGAGCTGTAAATGAGGGTCTGTTTATGAAAGCAGCTAGATGCTCGGGGGGGATTTGTGCCGCTGAACCTGCTAATACGAAAGCAAACAACACGAGCGCAGCCACGAGAAAAGCAATCCCTGGTATCTGCGGTTTGCTCAGCTTTATAGTCTCAGTCACACGAAACAAGACCCAAATACAGCGTGGGCTTGACTTTGAAACCAGAGCAGTTTCCTCCTTTTTCATCCGTTTCAACTCGTTACACCTCCTACCACAGGAAGTCGCAGCTTCCTCCTGCCAAAGTATTCGACTAGCGAAGGGCTACAGTGTCAGAAGTGCATTTACTCCACCAAACAGGATGGTGCTGACTGTGTGACCGATGGAACATCTCCACTGGCTCCAGGAACTGAACTGTCCCCAAAGTAGAGACGACGCTCTTTTGTAAACAAAGCAAACGGAACAGGCGCCGCTTGCCAGTGAAGTTTATACCCACGATCAAGTGATTTGAAAGTGAAAGTGACTATTTTGTCGTTGTGAACAGCACAGCAGGCGGTAAACAACGAAATTAGTCTTCTGTACTTAACCTACATACACCATGTCCATATCCAGCACCTGGGGAGCAGGGTTGGGGACGGTCCCATGATCAAGGGAAGGTTATGTAACAGTCATTCATTCAGTTGTCCTAAATTATAAACCAGCGCTACCCATTATCTAGAAGTCCCCTGATCACGTGACGCACCACAAGGGTGAAGGTGAGAACGTGCCTCCTCTGAGTCGCAATGAAAGTTTCTTGTTCATTAAAAACACTCTCAAAGGGACGACACTGTTCTCAAGCTGCTATTTTGTGTCTTAAATATGTTCCAGGAGAAAGGGGGCAGATTTGTACAATGTTTTCATGGCGAAAAAAGTGAAGAAAGTCCACCTTCAGAAATTAACCTCCAGTGGAATTTGGTGAAGTTATGCTTCCAGACTAATGGTACTGCTGACAGACCCTTGATGGGACCACCCCAGTGATACTTCTTCAGGGACTGCAGGGGAGGACACTTGCGAGACCCTGGTCTTTGTTTCAGCTGTAAAGAGCTGCTGTTCTTCTCAGGAGGGTCAAGAGAATCAAGATAAGTTTCGGGGCACCTTTAAGATCAGCAAACGTACCTCTGTCCGTTGCTTGGCAACAAAAGAAACCTTTGATTCACTATGATGTAGTGATCGGTGTTGCTCGCTAGAAATGACAATTGCATTTGTGGGACATTGTGGTGCCCTCAAATTCACTCTGCAATACGGCACAGTGCTCTAAAACCCAAACCGGCTCCACTCACAGTCCTGTCTCTGTCCTTTGCGCTGGTCTGCAATTATAAACACCAGTTCCAGGAGACCGAGTCCAGCATCTGATCTCTTTGTAATAGACAATCTATCATCGTTCCTCCAGACCACAAACGCTAAGCAACAGCAAAGAACCTCCTTGAACACTATTTAATGGATCAGGGGGAGGAGGGGTCTGCAATAACCTACAGCAGTGTCTCCGAGTTAACAACCCTGGCAATAGCGATTGCACTCTCCAGGCCAGCGGTCCTCAATCGATGGCATTTTAATTAGCTTGGCCAAATGCTTTATCCTCAGGGAGGGAGATCGGTGCAAAGCTCACCCATCCTCTTTTAGATACTGTTAATGATGCTCCACACCTGATCTGGACTCGGTACCCCTAAAGCATAACGGCGGTCAAAAAGCCTTCTTAAAGATATCAGACCAGTGCTCCAGCCTGTACAGGGGTCCAGCCTTAGGACGGGCCGTGTATTTCAGAGCTGTGAGGACATCTCCAGTCTCTGGTAGATGGTCTTGCTTGTCTACATTTACATTTTTTATTCTCTCTGTTTGAGATGGACGGCTGTCCATCCATACGGTGGACAGTTTAGGTATTTCCAGAAAGCAAGTCTATCAATCACCGTGAGCAGTTCCTGAACTCCAGACCAGCTTCTCCACTGAGTAGATGAAACTACTTTTATCAGATTTGTCTCCTCCCCTGAACTCCAGATCAGCTCCATCAGACTGGATCATCTGCAGGAACTGCTGCCACTAAGATTAACAGAAGCTCCGCCCCCTCAAACAGAACCACCACTATTAGCTCACTGACCTTCCAACTACAGACACTAACAGACTCTTCTACTGGAACTCATGCTTTACTGGAAGTCTTCTTTTATTGATTCATTATGAAATGCACTTTCTCTTTCTTTCCTTCTTTGTTTCCGGGGTGGACCAGAGGAGGACGGGTTCCCCTTTTGGGTCTTGGTTCCTCCCAAGGTTTCTTCCTCGTGTTTTGGGGAGTTCTGACTCTGTCGCCCTCGGCTTACCCAACTGGGGCTCGGACCGGATTCTGTAAAGCTGCTGTGACAACAACAGCTGTAAAAAGCGCAACAGAAATAAAGCTGACTCGACTTGACATTTCTAGAATTTAGCAAACACTTCTTCAGAGTGACTGCCATCACCTAATTAGAGTCTCTCTGGAGTTCTGGAGAGGGGTTCAGGGATTGGCTCAGGAACTCTTCAGTGGAAGTGCTGGATGTAAGACATGTGACCTCTTGGTTCATAATGGAGTGACCTTTATCTAGACCACCACCATGTCCATAGGATCGCTAGCATTCCTACAGGACCGTAGCCAGAGCCACTCCTAAAATCTGCATCTTCTCTCATCCCAGGAGGTTTTATGGATCCCTCTGTTCCCTCCGTTGGGGGTAAATTCATGGTGTTTGGGGTTACATCAATTTAAGATATGCTGTGATTGTGCCTCTCACCCGTCCCTCCTGCCCACAGTGAGAGAAACTCCCGATTTAAGGCTAAGGAGGACTTCTGTCCAGGATCAGCGCTGCTGTGTCACCACTGTGGAAAGACCTATTAGCGTCAGGCTGTTGAAGGATGGTGAGAGTTTCTGGGGGAAGTAGAGCTCTCTACCTGTCTGAAAGCTTTAACTAATGACCGGCAGCGTCACGACACCCGAGGACAAACCTGTCGGTCTGTAGACGTGCCGTCATTCATATGGAAATGTGTTTTTATGAGAAAAGGTCAGCGTCTCCTTCAGACCGTGGTTCATTAGCGTTTTTCTGTGAACGAAGAACGAGCAATTGTTCTGTTTGACAAAAAAAAACGTTCTGATCACATTCAGTCGACCCCAGTTCTCAAAGACACGGGACAATTCCACATTTCTCTGCTGCAATATTTACCCTCAAGCACAGTATAAATAAGCCATAAGCACATATCAAGGCACCAGGATGCGCTATTAGAAGACGGTGGAGACCCTCCATCCATGTGGAACGTTGATACCTAAACACTGCTGCAGATCAAGTAACCCTCCCCACCCCCAATCATAATGACAGTGTCCCCTAATAGCAGTGTCCTCTTTCAGCAGAATAACACTCTCTCATCATGAAACGATGTTCAGAAACTGACTGAGGAACAAGGTGTTCCTCAAAATTCCCCAAATCTCAGTCCTATCCAGCATCTGAGGAACAAACACCGTCCCAAATTACAGGACTTAAAGAATCTGGAACCACAGCTCACATTCAGAGGACCTTTGGAGTCCAGACCTTGATGGGGCAGAGGAGTTTGGGGACATGAGGAGGTCTCACGCAATATTAGGCAGATATTTTGATGTTTTGTCTCAAAACTATGTTATATTTCTCTATTTATCGAAACCTTGGATTAAATCTTCTGAGCTTGTTTTTCCAGACATTTTGAACATTTTGTGTAATAAACAGATTATTTAATCATTTTGGACTTAAAGTTAAGTCTAATAACTTAATTAAGCTGTTTATCTACAGCAATCAGTACAGTGCTGGGACGGCACCAGGTTCACAGGAAAGCTTGCATTTAAACAAAAAAAAAACAGACCAGAAGCAGTGAGGACCATCTTTAACGGGGTGGACGCGTCAGACTGCCTCGACAGGGACACAAAATCTATAGATCATTTAAAAGCAGCCAGCTGGTGAAATCTGGAGACGGTGCGAAACAAAGGTCACGACCCTTTGGGAGATTCATAAATCATACATGAAGCTGGAAGCAGCCAACAGCTGGGACCTGAGAGACGTTTCTAAACGACCCCGGTTCCTTGAGGAACGAAGAGCTGCAGCATTTCCTTCAGTGTAGAAACCGAAAACTCTAGACTCCAGGGAGGGAGAACCCACAGAGAACCCAAAGATCTTATTCATGTTACAGCTAGTGTTAATCATCATGAATGAAACTCGTAACCCTGAAAGTGAAAGTGACTATTTGTCGGCGTGTCAGCACACTGAACCACAACCAAGTACATCCTCTGTATTTATCCCACACACACACACAGTCCATTCTGAAAAGTGAAAGTGACTATTCATTGTAAGCACACAGAGAAACAAAATTACACCTCTGCATTTAACCCATACACTTACACACATACAGCAGGGGGAAACTATTGAATTCGCCCAGGGAACAGTGATGGGGACGGTATCTTGCTCAAGGGAAACTCAGGGCAACCTACTGCTAAGGGACTCGAACCGACAATCTTCCGATGCTGGGGCCTATACCCTAAACACTAGGCCACCACTTCCCCGATCCATTCAGATGGCAAATAAGTAAGAAGGTACAACCCTTGACGGAACCCACCTGACCCCAGCCTGGCTGGCGAGTGCTCCCTGTCCCCTGGACACCCCCATGGACAGCTCACTGTACAGAGACTCCTCGCTGGGCAGCAGTCTGCCGTGGAGTCCCTTTGGCTTTTGGCCTGCAGCCTTTTAATGGCACGTTCCAGCTGCCTGGTCTCTTCACTTCATTAGCCAGAGACACTGAGCCGAAACGGACCCCCGCTGGCAGGGGGGAGGGACTCCCTGCAGGGACGCCTGGAGTAACTGGAGCTCTCTTCACAAGCGGGATTTATTTCTTTCAAAAAGCATATCAATCGAAATCTGGCAAATAAATTTCAGGGTTCCGAATCCTGCATGTTTTTCCCATTTTTCTCCCAAAATTAGTGATCTCCAGTTCCTCCAATCACAGCACACTGGCCACACTGGGAAGACGAGGTGGAGTTGTTTCCTCTGAAGTTCCATGTAAAGGACAAAGGGGAGAGGGAGGACCAGCCTACACACCCAGAGAGAGAGAGAGGGCAGTTCTACTGAGTGATGGGGGAGAGGGAGGACCACCCTACACACCCAGAGAGAGAGAGGACAGTTCTACTGAGTGATGGGGGAGAGGGAGGACCACCCTACACACCCAGAGAAAGAGAGGACAGTTCTACTGAGTAATACCGAGGGGAGAGGGAGCATCTGCAAAAACATCAAACAGGAAATTGTTCTAATCTGACCATCGTTATTTCTGTTTCAGGTTAGGCACCATAGCAACCAGCGTCATAGCAACAGCACAAGCGTCATTGCACATTCTCTATGAGTGTTTGCTGGAAGCACAAACAGTTCAGGATGGAAAGAGCACGGCGACAGGAGGAGGGAGGGGCTAGAGACAGAGTGAGACAGAGGGAGAGAGACAATGCTGTGATCTCTTATTCTTTTTTGTCTGGATTGATAAAGGCGAACAGTTGGCTGTAAGCGCAGCCCGTCGGACTGCCAGTCAGCGCGGAGAGAAATTCCCCAGAAAGATAAAATAATAAAAGCACAGCCTGGCTTTTATCTGCGGAGAAACACACCCCTCGTCTGCGGAGGGAAGGCGGGCAAGTTCATTACGGGGGAACGAGGCGGCGCCACAATCTGATGCCCTCAGTAACACACTTCCTCTCTCGCTCACCTCCTTATTAAAGCAGACATAAACAAACAGCTCCTACGAGCAGAATAAACAGGTCCAGTCCTGCGATAAACCAGATTAACAGTCCAAACGTTCAACAGAACTTCTGTTATATATTTCCGTTAGCATTGGCGTTAACATTAAAATGTTCAGTATTATCAATAAGGTTTGCATGAACGACTATGTTTAATGGGGCAGCGCAGTCTAGCGTTTAGAGACGAGGCCTCAGAAGATCCTGAGTTCGAATCCCAGACCAGTAGGTTACCCTGAGGTTCCCTTGATATCGTCCCCATCACTGCTCCCCGGGTGCTGGATGCGTCTGCCCCCTGCTGGACGGTGTGTGTGTTAAATACAGAGGATGTGTTTGCTTGCGGTTCACTGTGTTCATAATGACTATTAGGCATGTTCACTTCATAAACATTTATATGGGCACTGAAAATATTACTACATAAAATTTGCATTAATGATAAAAAAAAAACTGAGTAAACCTTCATAAAGTTACGTAAGTATAAAGAACATTAATTCAGCATTAAAAAAGTCAATGATGTTTATATAGTAATTCGTTAATTTGTATAGTTATAACATCAATAATGCTAGTATTACAATGATTATTAAATTAATAATGCCGATAATTTTGCATGAATAAAATTGACACCACCATTGATAAAATGAGACTTTTTTATTTACAGAAATAATGTGATCATTTTAAAGGTCAACAAATGAGCCTTAATAAGGTTAATTTAGTTGAACTTTACCATGAAAGGTGTGAATAAGCTAGCATTAATACAGATATTTAGCCAATGATAATAAAGTTAATACATTAGCATTAGTCATTTTAATAAGTGACAGCCATCATTAATAATTAGCTAGAAACCGATGAACAGATACATTACGTACAGGCTTTAATAAGCTTTATTAGCTGATTAAACAATAAGTAAATAAGCTTTAATAAAGTGATGAATGAATAAGGCTAATACGTTAATAAAAAGTGAATAAATTCATTACGAATGAGTACGAATGATGTTAAGGAGCCGAGTTTCTGGGTTGTTTAACTCCATTCCGCTCGAATCGAGGCCAAAGTGAAGCTTAAATGCTGAACATCGTTTAAAGAGTGAAGGCTTCCTTTTGCTTTTTTCTTTTCATTTGAAACTGTTCTTCTCGAAGAGTTCCACCAGTTATGAAGGAGTTTTAATCAATATCTTTAAAAGGGATCAATATTCGGGTGGAAAACTAATCCAGTTATGGACCAACACTGCAGCACGGAAGCAGATAAATAACCCAAACTCAGATAAACCACAGAGCTGCAGAGCTCTCTGACTGAGTCCCGCTGTTTCGGGCCCTGGAGCCCGAATCAAAAAGCCCCTCACTTTTTTTCGGATGTATGTATTCACACCGAGATGTTTTATTAATGGCCTCCCGCTCTAAAGCTCCCTCAGAACAAAGCTTCAGAGGAACAGAGGGCCGTCGGACTGGAGAATCTGGGGAAATGTTCAGAGAGCTGGAGGCCGAGGGGATGGCGAACAGCTCTATTTGAACAAAGAAGCCAAATTTCTAGCTGAAATCAGTTCTGGTGCAGAAATACTTCAGTTTGGATGATTTAACCCTTAAAAACAGACACAATGTATCTGTTCCAGTTTGAAATGTTTACAGAGTGTATTTAGGTTTACGTTTACACTGGGTGAAAAGAGTAGTCCTCCCTCTCCCCCATCACTCAGTAGAACTGTCCTCTCTCTCTCTCTCTGGGAGTGTAGGGTGGTCCTCCCTCTCCCCCATCACTCAGTAGAACTGTCCTCTCTCTCTCTGGGTGTGTAGGGCGGTCCTCCCTCTCCCCCATCACTCAGTAGAACTGTAAGTGTGCTAAGCTGTCCGTTGGGTTGTTTGAGAGTGTGTGTGTGTGTGTGTGTGTGTGTGTGTGTGTGTGTGTGTGTGTTAATGAAACAGCGGAAGCAAGCTCCACACTGTGACCAATTACCAGTGGCAGCGGGTGAGGCAGCAGGAAGCTGGAACTCCCTCCAGGCTGAATGACATGGTTCACTTCTGAGTAAAGGTCTGTTCCCTCAACCTCTCGCTTCATATTTATTAAATAAATATTACATTAATACCAAAACATCTTCATTACTTTTTATTTGCTCTGGATTTGAACCACTTAGAGTTTCGGCAGATTCTCTGCTCACCCCTTACAGGAACACCGCATCTTCCGTGTGAAAAGTATAGAAGTGTGCGATTTGGGACACAGCCCAGATTTACATGGTAAAAGACTAAAACACCATCATCAATACACTGAAAAGTGAAAGTGACTATTCTTGTCATTGTCAAACACGGCACAACACACAGCGAATTACACCTCTGCAATCTGCATCGAACCCACACACAAACATGTGCAGCTATTTAAAGCACCTGTGGAGCAGTGACAGGGACGGTACCTTGCTCAAGGGTACCTCAGGGCAACCTACTGGTCTGGGCCTTCTGATCCTGGGGCCCAGTAGGCACATTAGGCCACCGCTGCCCCTGTAGCCCATCTTTGATGAAGCGTTTTGCCGCAAAGACATGTGAACGACTGGTGTCCATTCTTTCATTCCCTCCCCAGAGACCGAGACACCTCCAACAGTATGAGTCCACCGTCTCCTCCTCTTGACCTTGTTTCTCTGTTGGGATTCTGTAGAAGTTCAGCATCATGGGTAAGGAGTCATCTGAGATGATCTTTAACTCTGACACCCCCAGCTCCGCCTCCGGTCTTTTCGCCAGTACCACCGTCTCCAACCCGTACAACATAGCTGGTCTCACTATCGTCCTGTAAACCTTCCCTTTCACACTTGCTGGAACCCATCTGTCAAAGATCACTCCTGTCACTGTTCTTCACCCATTCCAACCTACCTGCACACTCTTCTTCTGCTTTCTTGCACACTCGCCGTTAATCTGAACTGTCCACCCCGAGTATTTAAGCTCCTCCACTTCCTGCATATTAACCACTCCGCTGTCCTCAATTTCATTCACACTGATGTGTTCTGTCTTTGTCCTACTCACTTTCCTTCCTCTCCTCTCTAGAGCAGATCTCCATCTCTCCAGGTTCTCCTCTTGAATTTGCTAATTGCGATGTCACGAAAACCACCACAATCTCATGTAATCACCTATTTAGCCTGCAGCAGCTCCGCCCACTCAGGCCGAAGTTGTAAGGCATGTTTCAGCCCAATCACATTTTAGTGAGGTAAAATCAGACTGAAGCTCAGTTTTAAGCTCTGCACAACCAATGAAAAGGAGGCAAAATAAAGTTATCAGGACTTTGATTTTGTGATGTCACACAAACAATTTCACAGGCTTTGACCAATCAGTCAACAGTGGTGTAGCATTGATTGTTCACAAGGAGTGTTTCAGTCTGAGCAGCCAATCAGAGCGGAGCTCAGAGTCTGGTCCATGGTAGAGAGAAGCAGCAGAAGGTCAAGACAAACATTCCTGGACCATATTCAGAAACCAGACCCCTCTCTCATTCTCTTCCTCTCTCTCTTTCTCTCTCCCTCTGTCTGTCTATCTGTCTGTCTGTCTCACCACCCCAGACAAACTGATTACACAGAGTAATGTGATCTGTCAAGGCTGCATCCTTGTCTGCCTCGCCTCTCACTTTCGCCCAAACTGACGTCAGTCTCTCGCTGTAGAAGAGATACCGAGAACAAGTGTCTTTTGGGGATACACAGATGGTTATACACAAAATGCTCTCTGACCACCTCATCGTTTCACTCAAGGCTTTAAAGAACCGTGACCTGCACACAGTTCCTCCAATTCCCCACATAAAAGGGCAGGAGGAGCTCTTTCTTCATCTTCCGACTACAGGAGAAGGTGGTGCATATGTTGCTTATCAACATGACAACTGACAAGATCTTTCTGCATCATTTGATACCATCAACCTCGGATCCTCCTGGCCTCGCTCTACAGCCTTGGACTCATGGGCTCTCCCTGGCAATGGTTTACATTCAACCTAGAGGGCTGGAGTTAAAAGGTGTCATGAAAAGAATCTATGTCTGGCCCTGATGTTCCACAGGACTCAGTTCAAGGCCTCCTATTTTTTTCTTTGCCAACTTCTGGCAAAATAAAATATCCTCCAGCAGCTGAATGTGCTTCATGAGAAGCTGCGAGGCAGCTCCTAAGCCTCTAATCGCTTTACGAGAACCATCAGAACGATGCTGATAAGATGAGGTGTAGATTCGAGATCTTCAACCCACAGGATTTTCTGCAGGTCCTCCTCAGTTCTAGACAATAGATTGCCGCCTTGCTTCATGCATTTGTTGACAGCTGGAAGGGAAACCGTTCTTTGGCTGCTCTCCCATAAAGCGGATCAGTGGGATCAGATAACCAGCTGCATGTAGATTCCTGTAGATGTAGACGGAAGGCGGGGTTGTTTTAGAAGCAAGAAAACAGAGCATCATTGACACGGTTTCCTTTTCTCAGCTTGATACAAAAAAGAAAAGACACCCTTTATGTCGCGGTTTTCCCAGAAGAACTGTAGATGTTCCAAGAGTGATAGAAGCAATAGCTCAGCATAAAATCAACATGATTCCCAAAATGTAACCAAAAACATGGTCAACCAAGATTTTCGGCCATGTGTAGATTAACACCTAGCCGCGTGACCATAGCGCAACTAAAACCGAACATTCAAAACAAAACAATCGATTCCAATGATCATGTCTGATAATCAGTTTGATCTTTTTTCAACTTGATTGATAAGATCAGTACAAAGTCATTTATAGCAGTTTAAATGTTGTCCTCAAGGGGGCGCACTCTATTAGCCCTTGAGTATTCAGCAATTCAAATATGGTGATTTACAAGTCATAGTTTTTCAGAATGCAGAAATAAAGTATAAAAAAAAAAAATCTATGAATTAATGAATAAATAATAAATAAATTAGCATACCAAAAAGAATATTTGCTTCAGTATGTGTCCCTGAAGGGGAAACCCAGGTCAGCAAGTTCTTGCAAATGCATGCATGTCTAGAAGTTATAATTTTATTTGAACACTTTAATATAAAAAAATTGCTAATTAATAATATAAATCAATTATAGCCTTACTAACAAGCAATCAAGTCTATACCCCACTAATTCACAACAACGTTGGCAAGTCTATTAGAGATCAGCGCTGTTGGAAGTGAGTGTGAGATGATTCAGGCTTACAGTTAGCACCATGCTAATTGGTTTGTGCTTACTTGCTAGCAACATTGGCCTCGTAGCTCCAGCGCTAAAACTACAAAAGCCATTAAGTCTCGGCTGATCGACTACATTGGGGATAATTTGCTTTTCTGCCAAACTATCACTTTAAGCTCCTGACTGAAGTCCACACCGAGCTAATAATTGATTTCTTCCCAACTTAATGAAAGTTCCTGATTAGAAATGCATTAGCTGGTGGGACGTCCTTGACGAGGTCTTCAGCACGTGTTGACTGAGCAGATTCTGAAGGCTCCTCTGAGACAGTCATCCGGCGTGTGAAAAGTTATAATTTGCTTGGAGGGGATTATAACACCAGCGTCCGCCTGCGGGTGCCTTGGGTGTCGCACGGTGGCCCACAAACACCTCGTTAAGTGATTGATAAGGCGGTTCTCTTTGAGGGGAAGCCTGGCGTGGAATAAGGTCAGATAATTTTGGCGGAGGAATTTGTCGCAGCGATTTGTGAGGAGGCTTTAAACAGAGTCAGCAGGATAATAGACTCCCGCTGCTCCACATGTGAGCCCATGTCTAATGGGATGATAACGCCGAGGTATGAAGAAGCAGCTTTTCTCCGCATCGGGCTGCCTGAGTGGGCTGGTGGGGGGGTTGGCTGCTCTTCCGTAGCCACACTTTGCAGATGCACATTTATTAGGCATCTGTACCATATGGCACAGAGCCTCTGCATCAGTGAAAGGTCTTCCTTTATTCCCTCTCAGGGGGATTACTTCACAGAGCAGGACTTCTGTTAGCCACCTAACATCAACCTATAAAAGGAGGTCCAGATCCAATCTAAAAAATCCGGTTTTGGAGTAGATCCTTGCACCTTTTAATGGACCTTTAACAGAGAAATAAAATAAGCCTAATTGGCTTCCCAAGTGGCGAGGTCTATTATCAGGAGGTCATAAGATTTACCCTCTCTGGTGCCACAGCTGGCTGCGGTCTCGAGTCCAAGACAGCACACTTGGCTTTGCTCTCTCTGGGTGATCAAACTGTTCCCACCCCCTCACTGTTAGCTGATCTATCCAATGACGGATCTAAAAGACGTTGGAAGCTTCACAAGACTCCGAGGAAGCACAGACTCACCCTCAGCCTCACAGTGTTGGTTGCAACATAGGAATCCTAGCTAGTGCATGGAATTTGATACATTTGGCATGAAAAATTGGCCAAAAAGGGAAAATCCTTATTAAACTCTTGTGCATGCAAGCACACTGTGTGAACAGTGAGCTGCTGATTTGTTTTCTGCATCAGTCATGGATGCATGAGGGGGAAGGTGTTGTTAACAAACCTCCCTTTTGGCCACATGTGTCCTCCTGACTCTGGGGATTAAACCTACAGGAGGGTCTCAAAGTACCAGGCTAATTTATAGCATTTAGCAGATGCTTTAATCCAGATTAACTTCCATTTTCTACTTACAGGGACAGTCCCCCTGGAGCAACTTGGGGTTGAGGGCTTTGATCAGGAACCCAACGGCAGTATTGCTTGAGGTAGGATCTGAAACAGCAATTTCTTGGTCCATAAAGCAAATATCCTACTCCTAGATCACCATCACTTCACTTCTGGTACCTCTCTTGCAAATAAAGATAACTCTCAGCCAGGAAGGAACTGAAATGTTACAAGACGTTTTCAAGATTATCATCTTTTGCAGCCGTAGTAGATAAAAACGGCACGATCACACTGAAAACCAAACACCTTGTCCCAAAACAGATTTTCACAAGGTCTCAGCCTTGCCCACACCTCGGCGGCTAATACAAAGTGCTAATTAACCTCCACCAGTTGCCTCTACCGAAGATTACATAACCATATCACATGCCAGTTCAGTTTGGAAAGGATTGTGCAAATCCATAACCTTGGTGGCCTAGAGGTTAGAGACCAGGCAGGTCATGGGTTCAAATCTTGGACCGTCAGGTTGCCCTGAAGTGCCCTTGAGCAAGGTACCTTCCCAGTCATTGGACATAGCTGCCCCCTGCTGGACGGTGTGTGTGTGGGTTAAATGCAGAGAATGTGTGCTGTGCTTCACAATGACAGTCACTTTCACTTTAATTGACCGGGAGCTTCTTTCTCACGAAGCTGGATAACTTGATGAAATGAGGTCTACCAGACAATGTTTCAGACTTTTTTCCCCCCCAATGTTGGACCTGAATAGTTCAGCTTTACTCCAGACTGAGGGTTCGACAGAAAGGCGCCGCCACCAAAAAGGTTTTGCCGTGGGGTTGATACAGCTGCAGCCCAATTAACACACAAGACAGAGTACACAACAGGATCCTGTCAGAGTAATTAGCACCAGGAATACTCCTGAAGAGACGCAAAGCACTGCACCACTGTTTATTTTTAACCCCAAACCAAAATGGAAAGTTTGCTTTTATGCAGATTTCAGGACTGAGGTAAAATAGGTGTAATCAGCTTCATTCTTATTCATTTACAGCACTGTGCAAAGGTCTTGAGCCACCCCTCCTTTATTTGCACTTTGTAGGAAAATTAGAGAATAAATATAGTGATTTATGGCACCATGTGCAAAAAGAAGCCTATAACTCAGCTTTAAACCACTGTTGTTCTTCAGCACAGCATGAACTCTCTTAACCAAGCTTTCTAGTCAGTTCTTTAAGCTGGTTTAAGTAACAGTTCTCCAGGCTTCTTGAAGGGACTGCATTGAAAATGAGAGACAAAAACTTTGCCTTGTAGAACTGTTCCTCAACAGCTCCTCACCTTAAGGCTCCAGACTTTCGCCAGTACTGTAATTATTTATACTGAACAAAATAGCAGCCGAGATTGTTTTTCTCATTGGCTGGGAGGCTTCCTGATCAGGCTGCCCGAGTGTCTACATATCACTGCTGTGAGGATTTCCAGACCTGCTGCCTGACAGAGTCTACACTCCTGCTGCGAGGCCTTCTGGGCCGAACACCTGAGCGAGTCTAAATCATCGCAAGGTCTATCGGTTCGGCCACCTGACACACTCTGCAGGCTTCCTGGCCAAGCTGCCACGACTCTGAATCAAAGCTACAGGGATTTTCAGGCCAGCTGCCTTGGACAAGTCCTGACATTCAGGGCGGTCAGGTTTCTGTACTGTTTACATTCTACACCTTTCTGTCTGAAACAGGGATCTTGAAGTGCTTGTGGTTTACTGTGATCACTGAAAGGAGATCCCACATAAGATCTTTCAATAGGATGAACCTCCCCCACCAGCCTGTCTGCTCTCCAAACTACTCTTTCTCCCCAAAACCTACACAAGAAGTGAGATGGGAAACAACGTGATACCTAGAACAAGACAGGGCTACGAGCCCTTTTCTACCAGCGAGAAGCGAGAGATCCAAGCTGTTTGTGCAGGAAGAAAACGAAAAGGATGAAGAAAAGAATCAAAGCTCTCCACCCCTACAGCCCGTGTACCTACGCTCTCTTTGGCTGGTGCTGTTCCCCGCCATAACGAGGTCACAGCACTACAGGATTTGGATGAACAGTTCCCCAGATATCGAGAGGATATGGACCACCAAGCGAACGCCTCTGATCTTGGACTTTTCCCAGCAATCAATGAAAAGTGTTGGCCAGTGAAACTCAGAGCTAAACTTATGTAGCGTGAACCATTTTATTATTTTTTTAAAGTAGCTGATCTGAGCTGGTTCTAAGATCACAGATATCATTACAAATATTCTCCTCAAGGCTCTGCCACTCAGTAAACTGTTCACTTCCAAAAGCAGCTCCTGAGGGAACTTCATGAAGCATCGATTCACCAAAGCAGGTGTTGATCAGGAACCACTGATTAAACCGTAGTTCACTGAAGAGAGAACTATGTTCTCACATAGACAGAGAGACAGACAGAGAGAGATACAGGTGTTGATCAGCAACTACTGATTATAATGGGATTCACTGAGAAGAACTCCATTCTCAAATACATCGTCACAAGTTACTGTATAGATGTTTTTATCTATAACCTAAAACTTTTGCACAGCTTTATACATTGTGGCTACCAGGCCTTCCCTTCCCTGACAGGGAGCTTCCCTTGTGGCTAAGGAGTCTTTCCAGTCTGGAAAGTGGCTGGACTGGGAAGTTTTCCTTTTGCCAGCTGGGAAACTGTGTAAATGAAATGCTCACAGATAGCTGAACGTTGCTCTGTTTGCCCTCTGTAACCTTTTCTCACCTACCTGACAGCAGATGAAAAGGCCCCAGGAGGTTCTGGGAGACGGAGAGGCTGCAGACTGTTTTGAGCACCAGACTTTTCCACACCAGCCTGAAGCTTCCTAAGCATGGAATAATGAATGCTAATGCATCGCACCGAGACAAATCACCCCTTTCCAGCAAACTGCAGAGTGTCGCCATTTGTAACGGCTTGTTTTTCTCTCAGCCCTTCACCTGCGGCTGTGAGAGGTTGAGGGTGGTGGGCTAAACGTGTGTTTCTCTCTCTGAGAACATGGCCCTCGGGTGGCTTTGGTGTGAAAGTGGTGGTGAACGGAACCAGACTGCCCAAATCTGTGCAATTTATTTCCAAACGATGAAGCTCCATGTGACTCTGAGTGTCTCTGTGGGACGGTGATGATGGTAAAATAGTCCATCTGAACTAAATCTGTTCTTTGTGTCCCTCCACCATGAACGGGTTCAGTTTTAGTCCAAAATCTCCAAACTAGAACACCGTCTCAGACACCAGACAGCGTCTCCACCACCAGCTCATGTCTGTGAGGGACGTTCAGACGTCCGGTTCCATTCACACACACTGGGAATAGCTTGGTAAGCCATGTCGGAGTTTCTCTTTATCATGACTGATTAGAAAAGAACTTCGATATCCTCTAAATATGCAGCCATTTTCACTCAGTGCTGCGTTCAAAGTTGCGGCTGGTCCATGTTCCAGACATGCACAAATGTTTGTTCAGCAGAGTTCAGCCCCCATCTGTTTCCCTATAGTGTCCAAAAGCCATGACTCATTTATCACAGAGACAGAATTTATTATCAACACACAATTCCCAAAGCAGTGGAGTATAGGACTGAGCAGCAGGTTGGGGGGGGATCAGCATTACAGATGCAAACCACTGATATGGGAACCGAAAGGGCTGGACTAGATCATAAAGGCTCTAATAGGGATATTGGTATTAAATCAGAAATATCACAGGCTAGCTGGGAGAACACACTGTAGTGTTTTGACCAGTTATAGCCACAAGATGAACCATACAAATGGAGCAAGACAACAATTTGGTGTTTACATAGGAACTGTGACAGGAAATGTAAAAATAATACTAATAATAACAACACAACCAGAGATTCATTTGTGCAAGAAAATGCCTTTTATAACACAAGGGGGATCAGGTGAGCTGTGGTTCGTACAACATATCTGTAGGTTAATATCAGTGTTGGAACAGAATCTCGTATCTTCATTGTTTTACATCATTTGGACGATAAACAGACCAAGAGAAATGCATCTTTCCCCTGAAGTTGGCTGGCACTGGTGTGATTTCATCTACCTAAAATAGTCATCATGAATTTTTGCACGACTCCAACCAGTTTAACAACGCTTATTTGACTGGGTTTAATATTACTGTTAAAATGTGAAGATGTGGCACCACTTAAAAAGCAGGGTGAGCTGGAAACCCTTTTCAGTCAGCTTTACGAGGGAATGCCCGAAGCTTCGCTCCGGTCCACGCAACATCTTCCCAGCTGTTACAGCTTTACAGAGTCGTACAGTTTTTTAAAAAAGGAGAAAAAGCTCCAACATGCTGCCAGAAACGGTCCAAACAGCCCTGATTTACTTTCTCCAGCTGTGAGGAAAGAGTCTTTATGTTCTGTTCCGCAAACAACAATAATTAGTGAGTCTTGAGCAACTTTATAACAACTCTCCACAACTGCTTCAAGGAAAAATTTGCTGAATGAAGACGTCCCCCCCATTTGGTCTAAATGCTGTCAATCGTCCAAGAGCTGAAGGGGTTTGAAGCTGGCGCTACAAAGCTAATCCTGCTAATAGCGATTTAGCAATCAGGAAAACGGGACAATTTACATTAAGGGGACTCAATTTGTTACAAATTTTAAATCACCCTAGATTCTTAGGCGAGTTTTCTTTTCATTTATGTCATCTTCAGGAACAGTACTCCAGGCTTCTTGAGGGACATCCCAAAGTTCTTCTTTGGACATCGGCTACCTTTTGTCCTTCTGTGGAGAATTCACACTGCTTCTGTCTCTTAGGACTCAGGTACAGAGACTGGACTGAACATGAGAGACAACAACACTGTCCTTCAGGAAGATCTGGAGAACCAGTCCCTCGACATAAAAAATACAAGTCTGGATATTTTGAAGCAAAATATGAAGAAATGAGGTGTGGCTCTAAACTCTGGCAGAGAACTGAATCTCTGCTGAGCCGAAGCCTCCCTGTTAAAAGGAGGACATCAGCTTTACACCTCTTAAGGAATGTTTACAACTCCCACTACAGCTAAACAAGTCCTCCGGTATCATCTTCTCCCTCTGTATGTAATAAGAGGATGTTCCTTTAATTGTTCACATCTTTATAGGAATCCTTCGACTCTCCAAGCACATTTCACTTAATAAGCCCATGAACACTTGCTGATTTCTAGCAAACATTTATGGACCTTCATGAATTCTCCACTCGCAGGTTTGTAAAATAACTTTCCCAGGTGGACGATGACGTACGACAGACTAAAATCTCGGCAACGCTGCACACTAGAGACATACTTTTTGCCCGGAGGAGCAGCACTGTGAATCTTTTTCATTAGCTTTGTAATCTGTTTAGTCTTTTTTGACTTTGCATTATAAACATATAATGATAAATAGATCTATAGTGTTAATAAACGCCTCGATGCAGTGAATTAATAGATTTTTGTGTAGTTTATTATGTCCTTTGGTGTAAATTCTTCTGAAGAATTTAAGGACTGCGTGTTGTCTTTTATATTACACGTGAGTCCCGAGTCACTGACCGCCCTCTGCAGACGCAGCGACTAAAGACTGGGCTGAAAAATGCCGGAGTTTTCCCTAAAAGCCAGATGTTCTTTTTCCCGACTTGTGTCAGATTTATATTGGAATTTCTTCTAAGGTTGGCTGTGAACCAATGAGAGGAGAAAAGGGGCGGGGTTGGCCTCAAAACCACATCAAACGCTGCTTTTAACTGGCCAGGGCGGTTCCACCCAGGCCGCAGACGCCAATCATACCAGCAGCAATTGGGCTGTAGGATATTTCAACATGTACTTGCACAATGTGTGTGTCTTTTTCCTTCTTGCCTTGTGGGAAAGCATTAGGAAAGAGTTTTATTGCGCCCATGTTTCATAAAGACACGTCCAGCGTTAGGCAACATGGAGCTTATCAGAGCAAACGGCAGAAAAGCAGCGAGACGGGATACACAGAGAGCCGCTGGATGTGGAAAGCCAGGCACGGGAACTTTTGGGGCTGTTTGTGAAAGAGTGATGTAACTCAGAAAGGGCACATGGCTGTTTTTCTCCCCCCCGGATCCATTTTTGTTGTTTGCTAACGTCTCGCTGCAGGGGCAGTGGTGGCCTATTGTTTAGGGATGAAGACCCAGGGTCAGAAGGTCATGGGTTCAAATCCCAGACCAGTGGTAGCCCTGAGGTTCCCTTGATCAAGGTACTGTCCCCATCACTGCTCCCTGGGAGCTGGATATGTCTGCCCCCTGCTGGACAGTGTGTGTATGTGTATGCCTTTAAGGTTGGGTTATGCAAATGAGCTCTCTTCTGATTGGCTGGCCTCTTTTAAAAATACAAGATGAGACATTCCTTATAGTTGCACTGTGAAAGGGCGGAGCTTAAGAGCTGTAGGCCCCACATACGACCTGGTTTCTATGGACAGTGTGGACCACAGGGCTCCGAGGGATGGACAGGAGTGACTGATGGGATTTGAGGCACGAAGCTGATTTGATTAAGTCCGGAGTTGAGAGGGTTTAGCGCCGTGTCCCTCCGTAACAAACAGACAGGACGACATGCGGTAAACGACAGCAGCTCACTGAATTAATCACTGCTCCCATTAATGAGGACACACACACACACACACACACACACACACACACACACACACACACAGATTCTGCCAACAACAGTCTTTCCATACACTCTCCCTTTATGTTCTTTACTCTCCTCCCTTCTTACTCCATCTTTCTCCCGTTCTTTTATTTTTTCTTTCCCTTCCCCTCTTTTTTCTCTTGCTACTGTTCATTCTGAAAAGAATGAACTCTCCTTTTTCTTCACATTCTTTCTCGCTCCCCATCTTATTTTCTCTCTCACATCCTCCTTTCTTTCTTGATCAGTCTGTATCCCCCCATTTCTCTCAACCTTATTCTTTCTTTACCCCTTTCACTCTTTCTCCCCTCCTCTTTTCTGTTTCTCCCCGTGTCCTTCTTCAACATCTTCCCCTTTCTCTACCTTCCCATCTCTCTTTTCTCCCCATCTTCCTCTATATTACTCTCACTACTTCCCCACCTCACTCTCCCCTCCATTTCTCCTATCTCCAGCACTTCCTGTTTTTCTCTCATCTTTCTCCTGCCCTTCTCTCAACCAATCTCCTTCATCTCTCGCTCTCTCTCCAATTTTTCCCCCCATCTCCCTCTCCTCTCCATTGTTGTCCCCATCTCCCACTCTCTCATTCCGTCTCCCTCTCTCTCATTCCGTCTCCCTCTCTCTCGTGAATTTGATTATAACGCGACTCTAGTATTGATTAACAAACGTACTGACAGCCCTCGTACGCCGCTGCCAAGGAACGTGGACATTCATCTCCGTAGCAACACCGAGCGACGGCCGCACCAATCACACGCCGCTCCCAACAAATCACCAGCACGTGAAACCCCAACACCCAGCAGCGCCACCATCAGGATGCCATCAGTAAAGCCACACTGAGGTTTCAGTCTCTTTCTTTCTCCTCCATTTCTTTGTCCAGCTGTCTGTGCTCCTTTCTCTTACCCCATCCTTTTCTCCCTCTTTCATACTTTCTCCCTTCCCCCTTGTGCCCACCATCCCCCCATCTCTCTCTGTATCTCTGTCATCATACAGGCAGGCAGTTTGCACCATGTAAACATCACTGTTTCCATCATCCCAAATCAGCCAGGAATCGAGTGAATTTTCCCCAATTTCTTTATTACAGCAAATCAAACGCTTCCTCCTCGGCGCCTCTGCAGTGGGAATAAGTTCTTGTGGAGCGAAAGATTTGTACCGGGCATGTGTACATTTCCACCGCCTCCTCAAATTAGTCCCAGCGGTCAGTTTACACCCGAATAATGAGAGATGCTGCGCTGCAACACAAAACTAGAAAAGCTGGAAGCGCGCTGGATTTCAAACACCATCAAAGATCGCCTTCTAAGGAACCCTCCACTCCTTCTCCTTTCACTCAGCTTCCACGTTCTCAGGACTGTTTCTCCATAATGTAAGGTTTGATGTTTGATTTCATCACTTTGTTGGGGGGGTATTCGGGTATTCTGTCATGGATGACCTTTAACCGCATGGTAGACCTGTTTTATACTTCAAAGAAGGCCTAATGAATCGAGGGAAAACATAATCCCATGTTTTTAATTCATTTTTGTTCTACAAAGATTTGGTTTTAAGCAACGTACGCTTTGCAGTTGTGCTCTGACGTCATTATAAAGCTTTAGCGGAACCACTGGGGTAATATACTTGATCTAGCAGTCATGCTAGTTCTGCCATTGGTCAGGCCTTCAGAGGAACATGCCTCCATCACTGAAACTATATACTGGTCAATCGATTACATGAGGGGACTTGGACTACCACTTTAGCAAAGAAGTCCCAACGTCACAACCATCTGGACAGCTCTGCAGCTTTGTGTCCCAAACTTCTCCCAGGCGGCCAGCATGAGTGAGGTTTGAGTCTGCAGAGAGTAGGACGGGCAGAGACCCCGTTAGGCTGCGGGTTTCCCTCGGGTCCTTCCGTCCAGATGGCTCTGCGCAACACGGCCACTCCGGTGGACCAGGCTGCAGGAACAGATGGAGTGAGGGTCTCTCACGTCCCCTGCATCAGCCAGAGGACAGGCCTGGGTAATATGGACAAAATTCTGATCACAATATATTTTTTAATAATTACCAATAATTATCATCAACATTTCTTCAATTCTGAAGAATCTTCAAATCTGACGGAAATTCTCTTGCATGTACATCACTGTGGAAAAGTCTTCAAACACATATTTCTTTATATTTTGTAGGGATCGACCATGTTGGCGCATGTTAGTCCTGCCTGTCTAGATAAAGGGGTTCCACCCTCTCAGAGTTCAGCCTCAGCAGTAAACAAATCCCCTGATCATCTGGAATCATCTGCTCCTGGTTCTTCACTGCTTCATGTCTTCAGTTAGACGCTTTGTTCTGCTTGAAGGTTCAGACATAGATCACTGTGTGGATTAACCAACACAGAACTATCAAACTGCTCAGGTACAGAGACTGGACTGAAAATGAGAGACAAAAGCTCAGTCCCTCAGGAAGCCTGCATAGCTAGTGGGTGGAATTAGAGACAAATGGAATTGCACAGAAAATTAGGGAAAAATAAATTAAGAAATCAATCATAACATGAATTTGGTCTTTGTCATAAAGCCTGTTAGTTTAGCATAAAACAGGTCAGGGGTCAACCTTATAAAGGCCTGTGCTGTTAATCATGTAATTTAATGTCAGCATTTATGCTGGACTTCATGAAGCAGGAAGATGCAGAGGACCGGAAGAAATAGAGACAGTTGATCCATTGTGGCAACCCCTAAACGGGAGCAGCCGAAAGAAAAAAGATTTATGCTTAACTTTTAAAATGTATAATTCCCCATAATCTATCACTGATTTAAAAATATATATACACAGATCATTAATTTTTTATGACCAACTCCTTTGTAAACTTTTCAGCCCAAATGGCTGTTTTTCTACCCATTTTATTAGCCTTTCTCCCAAAACTCACACTTGATGTGTTAAATGAACATGACAACATTTTTAGTACTTTCTGTGAACATCAACTCATGTATTCACTCTTAAATGGTCCAACAGGAATCCAGAATCAGGAGCACCGGTTTGCAAAACCGTGCAAGTTGTGAATCCTTACTGATATTTAATACGTTTTAATTGCAATTAATGGTCATGATTTTTTTCACCCAGGCCACAAAAGACTCTGGAGCAAACAGAAGGCACAGCCTTAGTCTCGGTCCACTGTGTCTCTCTAAGGATGTCTCCGAGCGTCCTCATAAGAGCCCTCGCTTGCCGCTCGCATCACTGATCATCCATCTGATTGTCTTCATCAGGAGTCAATCAGCCGCGCCGTTGGAACAGTGGCGGCGAATCGAGAGCGAAGTCAAGGGTCTGTAATTTCAAATCTTTTTTCTTTTCAAAAAGGATTTTGAAATGCAGTGGCTACAATTTGCCAGAATAACGTTAGTCCAGCAGGCCACGTTTCTGCCTCCGGCTCTGGTCTTTAAAAGCCGAGACAACCCCTAGAGCTACAGGACATTCGTCAAAACATCCAGACAGCTCCCTTCCCCATGGGGACGCCTTTATGGCCCGAAAAGATGCTTTTAAAAGCAAATGGATCTGCTCTGTATTGATTTTCACATCGCTACTTCAGGCACCGGTGCGGCCGAATTCTCCATAGTTTGCGTTAAAGCCATATCTGTCGAGGTGGTTTTGTTTACCTCGCATTTCTCACTCGCACCAGCAGGATGTTCAATACAAATTTCTTATTCACCAAATGTGAAACTGAAATACATCTCCTAAACTTGTTTCTTTTTCACCGCTCGTTCCTTTCAACTCTATTCTTCTGTCCGTGAGCTCTGTGGAAAGAAACCCTCCCCGAACGCTTCCTTTCGCATCCCTGCGTCGGTGCATTTCAGCAAAGCCAGCGTTAAACAAATCCCCCGCAGCCCGAGGAGATGGAAGGAAGCTGTAGAGACACACTCAGTACAGAAACAGCATTAGACTCTGGACAGGCAGCAGCATATGGAGTCATGGACCTGCACTATTTCAGCAACTGGTACTTGGAGCAAATCCACAAACCCTTCAGAAACCAAGCCGTGTCACGTTTCATCCAACAGCTCAGGGTGTGACCTAACCAAAGGGCAGAAGGAGGACCATCCCAAACCAGACCCAATTCCTCCCTAATTCTGTGGTCAAGTCAGCCAGAGTGGGTTTTGGTGTGAAATAGTTCAGATTTCTTTCTGTGAATGGAACCGGACCTCCCAAGCTCCACATGTCTATGAGTGTCTCTATGGGACAATGATGGTAAAATAGTGCATCTAAATAATTTTTCCACCATGAACAGGTTTGGTTTTAATCCAAAATCTTCTCCAAACTAAAGCAACGTCTCAGGTATCAGACAGCGTCCCCACTAGCATTGCTCTAGAGAGCAGCGGTGGTCTAGTGGTTAGGGACTAGGCCCCAATATCAGAAGGTCATGGGTTCGAATACCAAACCAGTAGGTTGCCCTGAGGTACCCTTGAGCGAGGTACCGTCCCCATCACTGCTCCCCTGGCGCTTTCAATAGCTGCCCCCTGCTGCACGCGTGTGTGTGGGGGGTAAAATGCAGAGGTTGAATTTTAGGAAGGGAGGTAGCCTCGTGGTAGGATATTCGTCTATGGACCAAGAGGTCGCATGTCCCACTTCCAGCACTACCACCATTGGGTTCCTGAGCAAGACCCTTAACCCTCAGTTGCTCCAGAGAGACTGTCCTATAATCAGAAATTGGAAGTCGCTCTGATCATCTGCTAAATGCATAAATGTCTGTGAGGGACACTCAGATGTTTGGTTCCATTCACACACACCAGCTAGGAGGGTTTAACACTTTGCAAGGTCCTTGTAGACTTCCGGTTTTATTTCCTTAAAGCTCTTAAAGACCATGTTTCCTCCTAGATGCCTGAGGCCCTGGCTTAGAATTGTTTATTTTGTACTATTTTAAAAATGCCTCTAAAACATCACGGTCGCTGGAAAAGTGTAGCAACAGCATTCGAATTTGGCACGTTTGTACTTTGTTGGCACTCAGCCTTAAGATCATGATTTAAAGATCAGCCGAAACAGAGAAAGAAAGAAAAATAAACAAATGCATGTGTGTGTCAGGAGCAAACAGCAGTCCAGCAACAATTAGAGGCCTCGCAGTTTTATCCTAAAATCCGAATAAACCATAATTGCTGGGCTTTGTGAAGGAGTCAGGGCGACCCCAAATTAACATATTTGCATGGATGCCTCTCGAGCAGAGCTGACCGTTTCTTGGCAAGCCTGATGCCGAATGTGCCTTGATTACAATTTTCACATCATTACTTATATGACCCTAACGCCGCCGGAGGACGCCCCAGACGAATCTGAAAGGACTTCTCTTGATTTTACCCATCATTTGTAAATTTGTTTGGCAGCACACTGCTCCACAGCATGTGTGTGGAATGTCTGAAGGCTTGATGAGTGACACGCTGAATAAAACCCAGATTTCTAAACGGCTTTGTGGTGTGAACCCATGATAATGACACCACATAACTGGTGCAGGTGTGCAACAGACCATTCCCCAAAATTTAGGTGGAGGAGAGGAAAAAAAAAAAAAGACGTCATTTGACTGGGCTCGGACCACACACAGCCGATGGTTCTTGGCGGTCTGGTCTAATAGCTTTGCCTTGAGGCACGTTTTATTTCACAGTCACACAGACATGAGTGTCACGGGTTTAATATGTTCTTAAAATCTGGAAAAAAAATGCTGAATGGCATTTTATAATATTCGAATATTCATTGATTCATTCAGGCAAGTTATGCATGTCACTCACTTTCTGAGCCGCTTGTCCTGATTAGGGCGGTCCTGGAGTCTATCCCAGCACTCAGTGTGAAAAATAGGGACACCCTGGACAGATCACCAGTCCATCACAGGGCAACTCAACTACTAATCAAATCACTGTAACCGTAACTGAAAATGATCAATCCTCAGGACACCATGAACTTCTAAGCAAAAACAACGTTTGCAGCTTTTCCGATCGAATGTTCATGGTTGGACGGTCAACTTTTACTTCTATGAATGGTTGAGGCTCAACTTTCACAGTTTGACTTTGATCGACTACTTCTTTGGTATGCGTGAGAAAGCAACAATGGAAGTAAGGAAATGCCAAAGTTCTCTAAGTGGCTTCAAACAACCACAAGAACCAGAGCTAAAACCACACAACCGAAATGCACCAGCGTCCATTAACCTCACTATCGTAGCGAATTCCTGGTCAGAGTTTCTGGTCAACATCTCTCTCGCTTATTGCTGCAATGAATCGAGTCCAAGTTTTTTATTTTTTTTCTGGTGACTCTACAAGAGCACACTTCAGATGGAACAGATGCCAGTTGTTAGATGATATTCGGAGAGGCGGGAGCTGGCGAGAGCTCACTGGATTCTCTGGATCGTCTTCATGAACAAATCTATGAGCTTGCAGCTGTTGCCAGGCAACCTCTCTTTCGTTATGGCAGTCATTCCAAATGAGGAATCGCTAATGGGTTATCTTACCATTTGCTCCAAATAACAACAATTTCCCCAACGCCATGGGAGAAGATGGAAAACCAATGACGGAGCAGCAGGCGTATCAGATTCCCAGGGTCTGAAGGATGATCCTTACAAGACCTACAGTTAGTAGTATTATTGTCTTCCTTTAATTTGGGGTTATTTAAATACAATTACAAAACTGATTATACAGTTATACGACTAATTGCATTTCCCTTGAATTTGCATTTTGCATGGATAGATTCTGGTCTGCAGTCATTTTTTCTGCTCGTTTCAGTTTCAACAAATTACAAAACATGGTAAAGGCATAAGCTTTTGGGTTTTTTGTGCGTTTCTTCCACTCACAAATATTAATGTGCTATGAACTGAATGTGGGTTTAACTGGAACACCTGAGATAAGCTGAAATAATGTAATCAATTAAATCTTACCACTATACCATTATTTACTCTTGACTTTATTTCTCTTTGCCCATTATTTAAAGCTCCATCTGTGCCATCAGTGCGTTCTTCCTCCGAGATGCAACGAAACACTAGACTCCAAACGGCCACTATTGCTTCCTGAAGTTTCGATAGTCAGTCAGACTGACTGTGTAAATCATGTGAACGTTGTAGAGCCCTTTTTGAAGATGACCGTTAACACTTTTCTGGATTCTGTCTTTTAAACAGAGTGTTATGAAAACAGTGCAAAATAGCCACTCAAAGCTACCCTTTAAAGGGAGAAACTTAGTTCAAAAAGAAACATTTCGCTTTACATTTACGTTTGGTGGCTTGTGATTTAAGCCCACACAGGCTGAGTTGTTGGCTAACAATGCTAACTTGGCAACCTCTAGTAATCTTATGCTGATGGTTCGGACCTTGAACATGTGGCACTAGAGTTTACATGGTTTTATAGTCAAATTTAGAGGTGGAACATGAGTGCTGGCAAGCTGGCCAATCAGGGAACACCGAGCGCTATTTCAGACTGAGAATTAAAAGAGGCAGAACACAGAAAAAACTAAAGACTTTGATCTTTGAAATGTGTAAATGTATTTTAGGAGACATCAAGACTTATTAGCTCCAAATAGCAGCATAATTGGTCCTGTTCAAATGAAACAGCAACCGTGTCGCCCCCTATGCTTCCTGCAGTGTATCGCAGTCTGTCAGAATAAATGTGTAAATAAGAACATTATCGAGCAATCCTTACACAGAAGCCATATCATCTCATACTTTCATTTCATGTTTTACAATCTGAATGAGCAGAACTTTATTAAAGGTACACAATACATCCGCGTTCGGGTCACTGAATTTGATGGCGGATCACCGCAGCCCTGGTGAAGATACGCAATGCTCTGGCCACAGGGCACTATTACCATTAGCAGCCTCTTCGAGAGAGAGCCTCAGCAGTCAGTAACTCCTGCCGGCTCTTGGTTTATGAGCCACGGGGCCTCACCGTAATATGGGAGTGCTGTGGAGAATATAGAACTGTAGTTCTTCATGGCTTTATTGATTATAAATCAGTGAGTTGCAACCTGGAAGGAAGTAAACAGGAATAGAGGTCAGAAACAGAAGACCAAAACGTGGAAAGAGAAATCCCACACTGAAATAATTCATTTCTTTCCTAGCCTCTCCACAGCCGAGAGCATTTTCCACATCATCACATCATAGAAAGAAAAATGTTAAGGCGGCAATCTTCTCCTCGCCTCCCAGTGTAACCATGGCGATAGTGCACACCGTTAGGCACAGGAGCCTCCGGTCTGCTGCAGTCGACCAATGAGCCATGACACGATGACATCATTAGGGACGTTCAGCATCACCAGCTGCAGGGATGGCCGTAGCAACTTCTTAAAAATGTGCTTTTATTTTGCTGGGATCTGACCCGCGGCAGAAACAACAGTCTGATATTACTGGTCCAACATTAGGTTCAGGTCACTTAAGGTTTTTAGATTAGATTAGGATTTTACTGGTCTAGGTAACAACAAAGTACTTCTAAGAGTAGAAGCTAACTTCCATTAAGTTAGCATGGGCTCTAGAAGACCTAGAGGAGCTTCATGTTGCTCAGAGGAACTACATGTTGACCCACAACCTCACAGTGTTGGACGATGAGGGAAGTTCTAGCTAGCGGCTGGAATTGGAGACGACCAAAATTGGCTGGAAAACCAGAGAAAATTGGCTGCTGGAATTGTTTAGTGACTTGTTGAAAGTGTTTAGGGTTATGCCAGCATTTTAGGGTGCTTTCACACCCGCAGCCGTTCACCCATTTGAATCCAAGTGCGTTTGACTTTTTTGGTCAAAACAAAAAGTTTTCATACTCCGTGCCAAAATAATCAGCAAACTCTGGTCCAGTCCACACTAATCTGAACCAAGCTCTCCAAAGAGTTCCCCTTTTGATTATTTCAGTGATAAACAGATCAAGTGATGTTGGCCGATGCGCGAGTCCCATCCTCCTGTCCACCTACTGTCTCACTGTTTCCAGCTTGATTTTCAAAATGCGAAAATAAATGTAGGTAAACAACAAAACATTGTTTACCTACACTGATAAATGTTGAAAATGTAATAAACAATGATTAAATGAACCCACACAATTTTCCTTCCATTGTGAAACTGAGTCAGGATGGAACCCTGTTCAGGAACAGAAACAGCAGGTAACCAATCAGGTAGCCGTGCGTTTTTAACAAGGGTTAGAAATAAAGCCTTGTAAAACGGAACAGTTTATCCACTCCTACAGACCAAAGCAATCCAGCTAAAGGTCAGAAAACAGCCTGTATGTATCCATATGGACACACTTCCCTTTTGTGTGTCGAGCGAAGCTTCAAGTTCTTTTTGTCCAGCACAGCCACATGACATCACTTGTTCAGAACAGCTGCAGGTCTGGTTGGCTCATACGCACCAGCAAAGGGCTGCTATGAAAACAATGTTAAACTGCAAGTCCTGCTGCAGTTTATAAACTCTTGAACCCCCTCAGAAGACCAGCATGGACCAAGGAGAGCTGGGTGGTGTTTCTGGAGCAACTTCCTGTTGTGTGAGAGCAAACTAACGAGCAGTGTGTTCACACACAGAGTTCTCAGCTCCTAATTACTGGTCTTGGATTACACCAACAGCGCTGCTGCTGCCAGTAATGTCATGTGAGCAGGCGAGGTAACCCATAATTCCAGACCACTTAGTCTTGTTAGATGTACCGGGGCGGCAAAAAAAAAAAAAAGCAGCAGCTCCAACGAGCGTCTTTATGAATCACCACCAATGGGAATGTCCGAGCGAGGCCTTTCATTTCCCTTTGTGTCTGTAATCTTCCACAAGACCCAGCTGACTCTGGCCTCTAAACAGAAGTGGGCAGGAGGCTAAACACTTATTTTTAGGGCAGGATGCCTCTCGGTCTGAAAGGCATGTTTTTGACCGTACCCTCAAATGTCAAACAAGTGCAGAAACAGCGACAAGTATTTTTAACGTCTAGACAAAAACAAAGAGCGATATTACGAAGAACGTTTAGACTGTGACAAAATCAAAAATACACTCTTCAAAATAAAGTCCCAAAAGGGTTTTATATACACCCTGCCATAGAAGAAGCACTTTTGGTTCCCTGTATAAAATCATTGACAGAGGGTCCTAAAGAGAAACTTTTCTGCACATCCAAGAATGAAGAACATTTTAAAGCATAAAGATTTTAGGAAGCATCCTAAATTAGTTTAGGACCTTTGCAGCACGTGAAGGTCCTGTCAACTTTTAAAAGGTTCTTTTACAACCACAACTCATAGAACACATTTAGCTTAGAACTGCAGCTATGAGCTGGAGCTGTGTCACCCAAACCTTTTCTGTTAGTATATACATGCTAGGTTTTAATTTTTTCTTTTTTTTTTATGCAGCATTTGCTTACCATGTGGGCACTTTTGAGAATAAAACCTTATAAATGGTTGACAAGGACATACGGTTATAAAACAAACTTTAGTTGTGGTACTATAGTTCATTTACAGAGGTTCTTTGAAGAACCATTTATTGAAATGAAACATAAATGCTTCACCTAAGGTGTTTCTCCAAAGGAACCCCATGCTGGTTTGTTTTGTTTTTAGGAGGTGTGTTTTCCTGACAGGCTGCTTTAACAGGTCTGTTTTGAGAGCGTACTGTAGGTACCTGTCTAGACGAGCTACTAGCAAACCACGCTACACTGGAAACCTGACCACAGGCTCTCAGACAAGCCAAAAAGAAAAGCCTCCACTTCCGCCCGTCTGGCCTGTGGGCGTCAGGACTGGACGCCGTCCTGACCTGAGCGCGTAATGAGCCTCAGCAGGACGAAGTGGAAAGCCTGCACACGAGACAGCTTTTAATGACCGCTGAGCACTCCATACGCTCCGCTACCTTCTGCACCTGTCCACAGGACGGGCCCGCAGAGAGGGAATGCTGATGGCCAGGAGGCATAACGCTCTGCCCAAGCCTCCACTGTCAGGACTGCATGCAGTAAGTTGGGAGGATTAATCTTTTGGCATAAAAATCACAAATGTTTCAGTAAAAATATCACTGATACTTATTCAATGTGGCGTCTACCTCCAGACGGACGGGTGGACTTTAAACCGTCTCACTAGTGACAGTGTTATAATGCGATTCAGCCATTAGCATTTAAGGGTTCTCACTCACGTATCAGTCTCTACTGAAACTCGTATCTTGGGGAATGCCACAGAGGATCGGCCGTCTCCATGTCTTCCTGTCCTCTGCATCTTCCTTTTTCCACACCGAGCGCCTGCATGTCCTCACTCACCATGCCCATAAATGTCCTCTCTTTGTCCTTCCTCTTCTCCTTTCCTGGCATCTCCATCCTCAACATCTTTCTCCTGATATACTCCTTGTCTTTCCACTGGACATGTCCAAACCAACATAATCTCTGGCTTTGTCTCCAAACCTTCTAACCTGGGATGTCACTCAAATTTACTTGTTCCTGATTCCGTCCTTCCGCCCGTCCCTCCCAATGCAAATCTCAGCATCTTTAACTCCGACACCTCCTCCGTACTTTTCATCAGTGCCAACGAATCCAACCCCGCATAGCTGGTCTCACTACCGTCCTGTAACCCTTTTCCGTTCACTCTTGCTGGTCCCCATCTGTCAGATCACTCCTGTCACTGTTCTCTATCGATTAGCATCACTTTTAGGTCACAACATCATAACCTAAATCTTGATTCTTCAATTTGTATTTGCATGCAAAAAATCGTTTTTGCTGGCAGTAAATGGTTCTGATGGTGGTGTGGTTCTGATGAATTACAAAAAATTGCAAATAAATTGAAACAGGAAAAAGGCACCAGCAGTAAATTGTACTGTTCGTGAAAAAGTGAAAAAAAAGTGATTCAGTCTCTGTCTGAACTGCACTGACTGTACCCGTCTCATACCATCCTACCCACACCCTTACCTGTTATTTTCACTCTGAAGATTTAGCCTTAATCTTGTTGCTTTCACATGGACAGGTGTAAAAACCTTCACAATGTGATGTCTTTTTCCCTGCGTAGCAGAAGATAACTCTGAATAGAACAGGTTGTTTAAAACCTGGGTCCTTTGCCTCTCATCAAAAAAGGTTTAAAGGTTAATCTGAGTGGAAAAGGCTCTTTCAGCAAGTCCAGCAGAAGAATCGTGGGCAGAAGCGCTTTATCATGCAAATGCACCTGGAGATGGATAACAGGGAAAAATCTCACCGCTTACAAAGTCCTCTGTTCACGACCGTCAAACCTGATCCTAATCAGAACCTGTAAATCTGAGAATTATGACTAACTCCATCAATGACAGAGAGAACTTCTGTCCGTTGCCATGATTCAGTGTTATCTGTATCAGTAACATCAAGATGAAACAAAAGTCTGATTTAAATCAACCCGTTCATGTTCGACATCATTAAATGTGCTGAGGAAAAGCTACAAATTCAATTAACATGATAAAATGATTGTGTATTTTTATACTTTGTCTAAATATCTGACACCACCAGGAAAAGTCCCAGGTCAGAGGAAGATCCGAATTTCATATCCAGCAGGTTGAGTATCTGGAACAAATCCTTTGGTGTGGAGAAGTTTGCTTTGGGCTCCAAATGCAGTTAAAAAAATATGAACTTCTCAAAAAACTCATCTTAAAGATTCATCAGTACCTTTCAGAACCTTGACGGATATCAAGCTGGTTTAGAATCCGGAGTTGGAAGCGAGCCCGAACCCTGTAATGTGAAAAGTGCTGTGACCCAGTTGTGATGGGCAGTAAGTGCGGCAACGATCACAAGACCGAAGACGGTGGAGTTTACTTTTATTTTTATCTTCTGGTCTTCCAGCAAACAGCATGGATCTCTTGCATCTTGAGGGAAATGAGAACCTGTCTGGTCCACGGTATCTCCTGTCCAACTTTTGGTTGGTGTTTGGGTTTGGGGGGGGGGGGGGTTAATGAAACCTAGTTTGTGGCAGCAGTAGCCTAGTGGTTATGGAGTTGGCCCCAGAATCAGAAGATCATGGGTTCAAATCCCAGACCAGTAGGTTGCCCTGAGGTACCGTCCCTGTCACTGCTCCCCGGGTGCTTTCAACAGCTACACGTGTGTGTGTGGGTAAAATGCAGAGGTGCAATTTCGTTGTGGTTCACTGTGTGCTGTGCTGTGAGAGCAGAGAGGCTCCTGGTGGAAGATCTTTTAAATGTTGCGAACCCTGTCACTGAGCGGTGTAAAGCACACCCGATTTACAAAGGTGTGACACATGGGCAGGACAGACATCTGACCAGGCTGAACATCAGATAAAGTGTCCAAGTCTTTGCAAGTGTCCAAGAATTTGCATAATTTCTTAAACTAAAAATGTATTTATAATTCAATCACATTTTTACATTTTTCATTCATTTTAATAAAGGTTTCTTCTTCACAGCCGTTTATCACACGATGATTAGGCTTTCAGCTTTAGTAGTGGCAGAGAATAAAAATGAAACAAAACTGATGAATTATTTTTATGGTAATCGTTAGTTAAATTTCCGTAAATGTGACGTCCCCAGTGAGGACACTGCGGTTTAACTCCCGTCTCACTGAAACCTGTGACCAGCTGAGATGTCGATTTCCGACGAGAGCAAGTGGGCTGACAGGGTTCATGCTAAAATAACCGTCTCGCTGTGGACGACTGAACGGAACGAGTCAATTAGCATTGCGGGTTACAGAAAAGGAAACTCAGCAGGGCTCACTGAGACACTTCATCATGTTTGAGAGGGACGGCAGGTATGCGACCTCGGCCGTCACGCTCTGGTTGTTTATTATGGATGAGCTGACCGGCGAACAAAAACAAGCCAGGCCATACGGCGAGGCATTCCAGACCAACTGTCCTTGACCTCTACTCACCTTCATCCACGACACTGAGCAGCTACATACTGTTCCAAAGTCAAAGCCTTTGATTATTAATGTTTTGTAACCTCTGGGTGTAAAAACTCTCTCAAGTTGCAGTCAGACTCGGATTTTGATCGTGATCAACTGCATACACAGACGATGACCGGAAGCTGCACATCATTGTTACCAAAAACGATCCACAAATTTGGTGCAGTGTTGAATTCCTTCTGGGTTTCCAAAAACACAACTTAGGATCACAAACATTAACACAGCACAGCTAATGTCTGGTTAAAGTTTTGGCTCTTTTCACCTTAATCAGCCGCTTTTGGTAGCATTTTTCTGGAAAAAATTAGGACTGGATTTTGAATCATTTCTTCTGAGAGCAGCTGAAGTATTTATATTTAATAAATATTTAAAAATATGAATGATAAGTATAATATGACCCCATTTATTTTCACAATGTGTCAGAAAATTTGCCATAAATCCAAATCTGTGCACCAATTCTTTTGTTAAATGGCCGATAATTGACAGAAAACACAGATCCAGCGCTAAAAAGCCCAGTAGTGCCCAAGTGTATAATCTTTTACCAACAACTATATATGTATATTTAGGCATGTGATAGTATTTAAGAATCACAAGAATCATATGGTGCAGTGTAGTTTATTGGTCAATTAAAAAGCACACTATAACGTGCACATGACCTGTACAGTCAGACAAACTCCCTAGAAACAACTGAGGCCGCAGTATGGATTCTATGGTTTCTTAGAAAGTGCCTTTATAAGCAGAGCAGCGATGAATTGTAAATGCAGACACATTAAAACACACCTTCTGCCAATAACATTGGTGGATTAATTATACAAACAGCCAACGGTTTAACTGATGATTGAAATAATGATCATTTGCAGCCCTTAAACATGCAGACTCAAGCCCTCTATTCTCTACTGAGTTCATAAAATTACATATTAAGTGAAGTCCCACTCCAGTGACCAGTGTATGACTGTGCTCCCCTGAGTGTCATTGGGTAAGTAGGCCCACTTCCTGCTCTTCTGCCTCACAGTGTTGTGGAAATGTTGCAGCTACGGCGCAGCAGCACTAGCGCTCGTAAAGGCTGCGGTTCACCACAGTTTCTCACAGTCGTAAAAGAGTGACCTGCGACGATATTCATCACTGAGTTTCTGGCCATAAACAACTTCTCCAGAAGGGAAGTCCGTCTCCAATGGAAACAAGCGGGCAAAGAATGGGTCATTCTCATTATCTGCCCAAACGAGAAGAGCCTGCATCAGCAGGAGGTCACTGGAGTGCGAGCAGAAGGGAAAGCCAAATGCAATTAGACATCTTCTCTGCTGATCCCTTACCATGATATGGACAGATAAAGAGCAGCCACTAACATACGTTCCAGTGTTGTGGATCTAGACCACAGTGCATCAGGCTTTAAGACTGGGTTTGTCAACAACAGAATCAGCATGAAGCATTTACAGCATTTAGCTAACGCTCTTATCCAGAGCGACTTCCATTCCCTTCTCCTGGAGCAGCTTGGGGTTAAGGGTCTTGCTCAGGAACCCAATGGTGACAGTGCTGGAGGTGGGAGTCAAACCTGTGATCTCTCCGCTCATTGCCAAGTATCCTACCACTAGACCACCGTCACCATGTCTCCAGTTGGAAGACGCAGTCTGGAAGTCAGGATCATTTGTCAGACTTGCCTCGACATGTCCAAGCCATGTCCATCTTCCAATAGAAATGCAGAGTTGTCACAATAAGATTTTTTGAGATCTTGAATGGCAAGCAAAATTGAGACACTTCACTTGAATGGTCCCATTTGTCTTCCCACCTATCCAAGCTGAATTAGACTTGGCATTTTTGTTGTCCAAATGTCTTCTTTACATCAGAACTGCCCTGCTAGTCTAAAACTAGCTAGTCAAACACTAGGAATCAGTTTCCTGCCTACATCGGCCCAGATTATTATTATAATCTGCATTATAGAATTACACGATATTCCACCATACTCCTAGCATGACAGCTAAAACACACAACAGTGGCCTGAATAATTCTGACTTAAATGTATACTCCAGTCCAAACAAAGAAAAAAAACAGGCTCAAAACTAACTAAAACGCTGAAATTTGAAAATCAGTTTTCTTGTTTACAACACAGAGAACCAGGAGTTTGGACAAACATGATGGCGCGTGTCCATAAACCATTGTCTCTCATTCCAGCAGCTGAGACATTCAACAAAAAAGCTTTGTGTTAGACGGTTGAATCACGTATTATTGGCTGATTGCTAGTCACATGATGGGCCACAACATGGTTATCACAATATGTGAATGAGCTGTAACTCAAGTGTTGCCCTGGCAACTGCAGAAAAGGCTCGTGGACCGACATGATTCCCAGCTTCTTGTTTCCATGGTGCCATCCATACCTGCTGACAAGGATTATGACTTTCCTTCATGAGGTTTTGATGTCTAGTTTGGATAAAGATCACATTTGAGCCAGAGGAACTGTTGCCTCGTGGTATCTGACTCAGATGGTATATGAGGTTCAAGGAAGTATTTTCCAGATTATGGTAGCACAAAGCTGAAATGCCTGCTGGTGATCCATAAACAGACCGTTTATCAGGACAAAGAAATATTACATGAGGCTACCAAAAGGGAGGACAATTGATCGGTCGGTCCACCGACCACATGTTCTAGTACACAGTAAAGAAACTCTTCAAAATGCTCCAGAGACATCTGTACAGGGAGATGTGCAAACACACTTTAGTGCTGCCAGTCGCTGTGGTAAATATAGACCAAACATCTCAGTTATTACAGAACCTGAGAAGAAATTATATATATATATATATATATATATATATATATATATATATATATATATATACACACACACACACACACACACACACTGTCTCTTATACTAAATAAAGGGGTGAAAAAACCCTTCAAATCTATTGGAAAAGAAATTAAGCAGGTTAAAAAAGAAAGCCAATTCGTTTTCAAAAAGCTTAAACGTGTCCGTGACGAAAGTGGACACTCAGGTCGATGGCTGGCACACTGCTGGTAATGATATCCCACGTTCGTGAAAGATGTGATAAGCCTCTCATAAAATAACACTGCGTGAAGACACTCATATCCATTATCCAAAGCTTAAATGAACGTAGCGCCCCAGCATAGCGCTGACCACAGATTCTGACAGAAGCTGTTGCTCTTGGCTGGGAAATGACCCTCAGCAGGTTTCTTCCACTCTTGCTTATCCACCAGACTAAACAGTACGAGGGGAAAAAAGATCCAATCTGAAGCAGTCACAGGAAATGATTCACGTTGGTTCCTAGAGGAAATCATCTGCAGCAGAGACTCTCAGAGCAAGCTGCTCAAACTTCATCCACTGAGGAACTTATCTTTCACCTTTCTTCTTCCCACATTTCCTCTCTTAATTTAGCTTCTACATCAGTGCCATAAGTATTGGTTAAGCCTGTGCAGGTGGACATAGAGACCTTTCAGACGTGACAGCAACCTACACCGGACATTTATCTCACTATCCTACACCATCTCCTTTCTCTGAGGTATGGAACAGCTTAAGAAGGTCTCAAGCGAGGTACTTTAAACAGGCCTATACTACTTTTTCAGGAGACCATCCACTAGTCAAGATAATAGGCTATGGTTAACAAGAAAATATCCATTGCAACAGGGAAGAATTTACAAGATAAATACCTGTGCAAGCGAGACATATAGAGCAAAAATATGTAAACAAATGGGAGGACATAAAAGTAATTTATGCCATTTATAGTTTGTAATTTTAATAGTCTCATGATTATCTAAATGAAGAGAATTTTCAGTGGTGACCCAGTGATCAGGCATGTGACTGTGCGATCAGTGAGTAGTGATTTAAGTCCTGGACCAATAGGTTACTCCAAGGTTCCTTTGAGCAAGGAACTGTCCCCATCACTGCTCCCCTGGTGCTGGATGAATGGCTGCCCAGTGCTACCCTTGGCGAATGGGGTAAATGCAGAGAAACATTTTCACTGTTCGCCGTGGTGTTTTCACGACAGATAGTCACTTTCACCTTTCATGGTCTTCCCATGATGCAAAGTCAAGACCTCAAGCAGATTAATGCTTTTAAAAACTTGCCACATTAAAACATAATTGATTTGCACAGTAATAGATATTTAGCAAGCATCTCTGAATATTCCTCAGATGCATTTTATAACAACTAAACTAATACAAATAAACTAACTTTCTAAACTAACTTTAGTAGAAATTGAATATAAATGTAACTTTCTATTCTACAATTACCATCAGCTGTGTTCTATGTTTGGGCATTTTTTTTTTCCAGTCTTACAAGACCAGACATGATCTTATATCTAGAACAAACGTGCACTTTTGGGCAAGATGTTGGTGGGAATGTAGAATTAGCAATGTAACAAATGCCGTTCCTAAAACGATCCACCTCGTAAAGGAGCCAATGGATACAATTTGAAAGACTGAAAAGTCCTCCCAAACTATGAACTCCAACCTACCTAAAAACGGAGTTTTGATTGGGGTTTGATTATTTGTGTCACCATTAGTACTCTTGACTTTATAAGAGCAAGATCAAACTCTCAGAAGAGCAAAGCCCATAAGAAAAACTCTCTCTCTTAGAAATTCTAAAATTCTTTCTCCACCAGGTCAACACAGTCCATGCAAGCTTTCTAAATTGCAGTCCTTTCATTTCCTTTCTTTCCGTCTTTCACAAAACTTTGCTGTAGTCGAACACCTGCAGCTGCAAGTCGCTGGCTGAGTCCAATCCTCCAGAAAACCTCATTTAGCTGGAGAGTGCTGCCAGACCAGGACCTCCACATGAACTAGCCAGTTTAGAGAGTACGCTTTAACCATTAGCCATCTGACAGTCTATGGTCGTGTCAGTTTTTTCCATAGGAAGAAGGCCCACACTTTTTCTTCTTAGAGTAAACAGAAACTGCTCCAACAACCCCAGCGTTCCAAGGAAAAGAGTGGAGTTGGCGGCAGGTTTTACACCCTCCATCCAAGGGTCCCCGGGAAGGGGACGCATGCCAAAAGCACTCATGAAAATAATAACAGAGCAAGAAAGAGTGTGAGAGCGAGAATGTTTCTGGTTTCTCTGCTGAGATAACTTCAGCAGCTCTGGAGTACTGAACTGAAAACGTTCCAGTCTCTGATCTTGGACCAGAAGGTGAAGGTCCTGATGTGTTCAACAACTTTAGACTCTCACAGAAACTGGAACAAACCATGCTTCTGATTTCCAGTCAGTGAAAAGGTGAGCTCTGCCATTTTCAATGTTAGCAGAGTGTTTATCTTCTTTATCCCGGAGACAAATTTGACTGTTAAGGAAAATCAGAACATGCAGACTAAATTATTGTCCTGTTGTGGCTCACGAGGAAGGCTAGCCAACAGTCACTGCTAAAAGTCCTGGACTTTACGAGCGCGTCATTATTTCTAGCTCTGCGTTGTCTCCATAGCGATAAATAATTCAGTTTGCTCATTTTGTGACCTTTCTGTGGTTAGTGACTCCTAGCCCCCCCATTTCCATACTAACAATGGGAGGTCGCGTGAGAAGCGGTTAACCTCCAGACCCCAAGAGAATAAAACCCAAGCTCAGCTGGAAGCTGCTTTGACCACAAAGGATAGCAACTACATAAACTCCACGTTTCTGGGCTCCTGGGAATCACCGAACTGCACCCCCCAACCTTCCCACCCCCGCTGAGTAAATGCTCAGAAATTGGGATCTCGCTGCACCCACAGGATGCACTTCCCTTATTCATCTTCAGACCTCTCCGTCATCAATAATGCTGTAAAGACGCATCAACCTGAAGGATGCAATTCAACTGCATTGATTTTTCAATGTTATTACTAATTACAATTGATTATGTGCTTATTTTTTAGGGTAAATAACTTTCCAGGCCATTTTTGTAAGTTGTTTTATCAACAATATGTCATAAACTGACTTGGTATGCCATTTTTTCCACATCTGTACCAACTAAGAAATTTCAAGATGCCATTACTGAATTAGATGAGATCGCTGTGAGGACATTTACATGTAGAGCCTACTTCATATCCAAATACTCTGCAACTTGGCCAGTGCCTTGGGAAGCAAACCTGCAAATTAGCTTGAGTTCTTACAGGTTCTCAGGTTATCAAAATATGCCACAAGAACATAAAAGGGTGTTAAACGTTATGCTCATCAAATAAATACACACGAGTTTATGCTCTGCAGTCAGTGAGGTGAAGGCTGCAGCCTGTCGTGTGTCCATGACCTGACAGCCTGTCTTCCGTCCACAATCGCTTGTTTCTCAAGACAAATGACAGCGTCTTGAGCTTCACATGCGCTAAAAGTTCGCCATGAATACACATTAGCTTGGTGAATCAGCGATGACACGACAGAAACGGATTAGCTCTTCCAGGCCTTTTCATTAGGCTCCATTTTTCCGTCACTTCGTCCCAACGTAAACAACCTGAGCGCTCATTACACACAGCTCACACATTTCATTTATGAAGACTCGGCAGGCCCGATTGGCTTCGGAGAGATGAGCTCCACACTTACCCACAAAAGACTCTCGCGTCACTGAAGACAAAGGACTTCCTTTGATGTGTCCTTCATTTATTTCATGAAATTAGGCCAAGAAATTTGCAGGGCCATTCCAAATGAGATTCCAGCACTCCATAAATAATGATACTATATTCCAGGACCTTGTCTGAAGGCAAACAATGAAGAAAATTCAACTTCATTATCCCACCAGTGTGGGGTTTATGTAGGCTAGCGTGCTGCCTACGCTTGTCCCATCATATTTTTAAGCCCAATAAGCAGAAAATGAGCCCTATTTTATGGCTAATGACACGATTAGCCAGACCCTTGGTACTGAACCTTCATGTATACCTCATTACTCAGTGAAAAATGAATAAATAGCAGGCACCCCTATAAGAAATAGACCTTTACATATTTGCTCTGCTAGTAAAGCAATTGAAATGTTGAAGAGAACTGTGACAGGGATGCAGATGTATTCAGACTGAAGTACAGATGATGAATGGTGGCTGAAAGCAGTGTTCTCACAGCCACAAGAGTTTTATTTTTCAAAAGGTGTTTGGGATACCTGCTACTGTGATAAGCTCCTAGCTATCTGATGGCTTGTCAACTCATTTTTTTTCCCTTAACTTAGCTTGCTTGTGCGATAGCCTATATGGCATTACTGCAAATTATTGAAACAAGGCAGATTTTATGATGCACAATTGACAACAATAACACAGAAAGTATCTGCTGAACATTCTGAACCAATCTTACATTTACGGCAATGTTTTTATGTAACAAGTCTGTGATCAACGAATTGCGGAAACATTCTGGCTTACTGCATTTATAAAACCAAATAAACATGGCATTTTAAAACCTACTATAACTGATGTGTATTTAGATTAATCTATAATACCCATTTTAGGCAAGAGTTCCTCAGCGTTGATTTAAAACCATAACTGATTTTTAATTACTCATTTAGAGCTGATGAGGTGAGCATGCAGATGTCAAATCAGTGCCTGAAATGTGCCGTTAGCATAAACCGATGTAGGTCTGCAGTGAGGAGACAATTTGGTTGCTTTGTTTAGACATCTTTGGACCATTTTGCATTCATACCAAGTTTGAAAGCAGACCCTCAAGCAGACTGCACTAACACTCCACACTTACAATCACATCAGGGTTCATTTCAGTTGAAGCAAACCTGCCAGGTCTGAACATATCCAGAGTGTGGTGGTGACCACTAAAGTGAAGAATGGCACGCAGCATGATGTGCAGCGTTCATTTCCCGCAGAGCTACTCTGTTCCTCACACAATTGAATTACGATGGCAAAAAGCAAGATAATCTCATTGAACTTCACAGCAAAGCTGCAGTGTCACTTAATAACTGTTAAAGCACTAATCCATCCTGATTAAAGCCAACAACAGCTCCTTTCCTAGCGCTATTGTGGCTCATCTCTCTGATAGTCTTGCCCCCCCGGTTTGTTTGTCTCAGCTCTACAATCTCCACTTGACACAAGAGCATGAACGTTCTCCACGCTGATCAGCTATTCTGAAATCAATGGAGGCTTTGGTGTGCTTGTAATGTTCCCCTTTCATGGAGATGCTAAATACTCACTAATTGCAATGCACAATTACCGAATCATATCATCAAAAGTACATTCAGAAACTTGGACAATGACCCCAGATTCACATAAATTACACATTTTTTTTGGCAGAGTAACAAACGGTTGTTTAGGTAACAGCACCAACAGGGTTTTCCTTTCATTGTCTTTTTAGACACCATTTTTGGGTCTGGATTACAGTATAGTTTCCTTATTTGAAATATGGCTTGTTTGTCCCTGGCTATGATCATGGTCTTTTCCAGCTAACAACTATGCCACTGCTCCCCCGATCCCTGCGCTAATTTTAATTGCCCAATTTTCCAAGTGGAGCATCAGCAGTTTCAGGCCAGGAAGGGCAATGATTTACATCTGGATGGCAAAATAAAAGCATGCTGCAGCATATCAAGGACCAGGGGAAAGCCCCAGCAAATAAAGAATAGATGGACAGTCACCTCGTTCACGTGAGTTAAATGTTTGCATTTCAGGAATTTGGACGGAATGACAGGAATTTGGCCACTGTTGTCCTCACAGCAATGCAGGACGGTTGCCAGTTTGCTGTGCATTGTTCAACATTCCTAGACAGAATACGCAGTACCCAGAGAAACAATCCATTTAGTGAACATAAGAAATCTTCCCTGGTCTCTCTCTCTCTCTCTAACCTTGTATGAACAGTGTTTGGAGCACATTGGGCCGAGATGGCTCTTTACTGACACAGAGATGATATATACACCAGAGGTATCTTACAGCTCTTTCCGCCTCACGCTCTTAGCAGCAATGAAAGCAGGTATGAAATTTTAATGCCAGTCTACTGCCCCAGCTGAAATAAAAGGCAGCCAGGAAGTCAAAAGAGGCAACGGCCCCCTTCTCGGTTTACCTCAACTAACACTGTAGCTGAGGCATACTTGTATGGATCAAACATACATTTTAGGGCAATAGCTCAGCAAAAGCAATAATTTCAACCAAGGTCTTCACCCAATACATAGCCGGTATCTGGTGTCGCTTTAGTTTTAGCACCAGCACTGCAAAGCTTTTGTGGCTGCAAGTAATGGGAGGTTATAATGAGAAATGTGCTGATAGCACAAAAACATCTCAAATGTGTTGGTATACTTGGCTTTAAATTTTTCACTCAGCTTTACAGCCTCGAGGCTTATACAGCTAACGTGGAGAACCCTCATATTCAAACACTAAAGCAAACCTTATGCACCTCGAGATTAATCTCAAGGTGAGACTAACACAAAGACAGCAAAAAATGAAGATCTCGGCTGCCCAACCTATACCTTCAAGGCCAAAGAGAAAACCTTCATGGTTTATCAAGTACAAGTAGTGTTAATAGCTGGATTATAACTCTACCAAATGGTGGAATCGTACCTCAAGGGATGTGGAAGTGACATTTCATCCCTTGCTCATCTGGTGCTAAAGGTTATTAACGTCTTTCCCGTCACAGGTGATTACCCCCAGCCTTCGTTTTACAGTTGTTCTCTCCTGTGCCGTTATAGTAGGCTTCCTTGCTGTAGTTCTTGGGGATCAAAGACCTTCTTGATTCCTCATCAGACCTTCCTCTGATCATGGCCTCAGTCACTTTTCTTGTACCTGTCAGTCTAATCCTTCATAGCTGTCTCTCAGAGTACAAAAAGCTGAGGAGCTCTCTAAGTAGGGCAGTCTTTCAGAGCATGCTTGCAGTAGGACATGATGGTGATTCACGGTGCAGAAGCCGAGCTGGTTTAGAGACAAAGACATTCTCACCTGATTTAATCTTCTTTTGAATTTGTTACAAAGAGCAACCAGTCTTGATGGACAGACATATTAACAGGCAACTTCTTACTGTGGGTTCAGGCTCATAATCGGCCTAGAGAGCACTGAGGGGAAAAGACGGGTGAGGACGAAGGGTTGACAGGACATTAGCGCCAACCCATAATTTATTTATGCACTCTCTGACTTAAAAACATCAAATATCTATGACCTGTATTTACTGTTCTATGCTGAATTATATTCTGGGAAAACACCTCATTGTCCACATTGCTATTCCTTCCACAGCCTTGGCTTTGGTCTGGACAGCAGGCTGTCAGCAGCAGCAGCGGTGGCTAAAGAATTAAGGCAATCACACACTGATACTCCCTCAGCTTGCGCTGTCAGACCCAGCCAGCATAGCTCTCGACAGCTGCATGCCTGAATGGGCCGCCAACTGATGGGGGAAGATATTCACAATAACCGCTTTCTGCAAAAGTCAAGGGGAAGCAATTCAGTAAACACCAGCTTTCATGCTAATACAAGAATCTTTACACCTTCATGTTGTTTTAAAGGCCCTGCTGAAAACTCATTCTTATCACTTTGTCACTTTTTGTAGTATCTCGCAACATATGTTGACCTTTGTGAGCATTAACTCAAAATTGTCTTGCGAGAGTAGACAGTAGCTGTAGGAAGAAACCTTGGGGGTGACCAAGGAAACCCATTCTCCTAGGAGCGGCAACAGATAGTGAGAAAGGAAAAAATAAAAAAATAAAAATAAATATATATATATATATATATCCGCATGGAGACGACTGACACGGCATAAGGGGCAGAGGTCTACAGACTGAACCACTAATGAGCAGCAGAGTCTATAGTTACCTTAAGTAGGATCATTTAAAGTCTGTAATTAGTAGTGGCACCTCCCATCAGAGTCCGTGAGAATTTGAAGACCCACTGTGGTCAAACTAATCTGGAGGGCAGGTGAGCAATTTTGGAGACAACTCCAAGAACTTTAGGGATTAACAGAAATGTAAAATTACATGCTGCAAAAATAGATGAGACTACAAGAGAACAAAGGTGCCATTAGCATCAAAAGACTTTTGTTAGCTAGCTTGTTTTTGTGCCAACGATTGTGACATTGAAAGAGCTTGGACAAGAGGCATAGTTTAGAGGATCCTTGCTAGCAGCAACTTCTCCACAACAGCGCTGAAAGTTTCAAAGGTCACAAGTCATGTATTCTCACGACAAGAGCATCTGGCTTGTTAAGGCTATTAATTGAGCATTTGCCATTATAAAGTAATCTGAGAAGCAAAGATCAGGTTAGTAATGACAGTAAAGAAAAATGACTGTCAATCTAAAATGACAGAACAATTGCTCTTCTCAACAAGGAACGTCTCGTCTTTGAAAATTTCAGTCTCGATTCTGCATCACAGGCATGTTATTCTGCAGCCTCAGCATTTGCTTTCCGTGAAGGAGGTCCCACTAGATTACCTGCACCTTTATTTGGATTTCCATGAACGAAACATGCAGATGCATTTTTATGAAGTTTTATCTTGTTCTCCATCATATCCCTGGTTTTCAAGTGGGCAATTTTGTATTGTATATACACGTGTGTGTGGACTACATAAAGAATCCTCCCCTGCGCTCCTGCTGTGCTGCATCAGCACTCTGTAAATGTCCTGACCTGGCTGTAGGAGCACACTCGTTCACAGTTTAATCAAAATCGCTGTGGTCTAGATCTTAGACGGGGTAGGAGGAAGCAAGGGTCTCAGTATGGCATGGTCTGCTGGCATCAGGTACTTTAAGAACCGAGGAAACAATGACTGGACAGACAAAGCCTCCATCAAGCCCTAAATCACCCCCCTCCCTCCCAAGCAGCAGAAAGTATTCCACTCCCATAGCAACCACGTCAAATCTGGCCATTTCTTGGGTTATTCCTGAAACCCGAAGATCTCAGAATTTCATCAGTTTCATCAGTAATGAATGAGTAATGAGACGATCCACTTCATTAAACAGATTATGTAGGTGACCCAGAGGCTCAGAACTCATTCCTTCTAAACCTGACCACCCGTTGGCTTCAAAGTCAAGTAGGAAAAAGAGCGATATTGGCTATTCGAGCTCATCTGCACGAGGGCAACACAAGGTCTGGTTGGCCCTTTTACAAATCTTACACTTTCCGAAAAAGCAGCTGAGCCCATTCCTGCTGATCACTCAACCATACGACGAGGTCTGGCCAATTCAAATTTGTGCTCAGATGTGCTCTAAGAACATGCTGAAACCACTCCATGATGAGGGTGACGACAAGATGAATGCAGTCCATAGCTTTCTGCACATCTGTAAGTCTCTGAAATACTGGGCTCAGCCTGTGCTTCCTACAGATGGGAGTCTATGGGTCATGAAAACGATATTGCGAAATTACAATAAAGCATCACAGTGTCCATAAAAAGTGTAATGTGAAAACAATTCAAAAGGAAATACTGCTTACACTTTGAGTCTTGTTTTCACCAATAGTTGTCTTCTGTTAAGCTTAGCATGTCAAAGACCAAACCAACACAACCTTGAAATGGAAGCCAAGGTGGCACTGGTTTACCCCGGAAATCCATCAGGGCACCAAATATCACCTCAAACTTTTTTTGACCCGTTACTTCCACCCATTCATCTGAGAGAACATACTGCACTGTGCAAAAGTCTTGAGAATTTCTTTATATCCTGCTACCTAATAACCCAAATCTCTTGACTTTTTTCTGTATTATTGAGGAACAGATCTCCAGGCTTCCTGGAGATCAAAGTTTCTCATTTTCAGTCCAGTCTCGGTACCTGAGCAGTTTGATGGTTCTGTGTTGGTTAATCCACACAGTGATCTACGTCTGAACCTTCAAGCAGAAAAACTTAAGACATGAAGCAGTGTAGAAACAGGTGCAGATGATTCCAGACGATCATGATCAACCCCTTTATCTAGAACCTTGTAACTTTAGGCACTTTAATCCACTCAATGTGCCAATGATAAGACAGGTATATAATAGCATTTCTGTGCCAACAATATTTCCTAGCAAAATATTTTAAAATGAGGAGCGGCTCAAAGCTTTTGCACAGTGCTGTGGTTCAGCACATTATGTTTTCAAGCATCCGCCTCCAGCAAAATGAAGCAAATGTTTCTTGTTTCTCAGTTGTAATATTTTCTTCAGGTTTCACCTTTATCTGCACCCTTGAAAGTGCTTTCATTTCCAGTAATCCCAAATAAATGTAATTTAGTGAATTAATGTTATTCAGATTTTTCTTGCTTTGTCAGTTCTGTTTTATCTTGCTTTCCCAGCTTCTAAAAAAAGTGTCTGAAATAATAAATACTACAGCACATTGTGTATTACAAAAAAAACCTTGATGTATCACATTATTTTTGACGTCGCTCACCACACTGTTACACCAAGTACACCACAGATCTTACACAACGGCTGAAAATTTGCATAAACAATCATTTTTAGCATGGTTTTCATCAAGTATTGCTACTTCTGGCAAAATACTATAATATGAAGCAGTTTTCAAAGCTCAAAGACTTTTTTACACATTAAAATTAATCATCAAAACGTCCTGCAGTGCACAATGGTCAGGGTGTAAGTGAATGACAGTCCAGCAAAAGCCAACAAGAACAGAGAGAGGAAAAAATAAAGATACATTGGACAGCACTTGGACAGCACATGCAGGCAGATTGTTTGCAGGAGAAGCAAGGAAGAAATGGAGACTGTTGATCTGCTGTGGTGAACCCTTACAGGAGCAGCCCAAAGACGAAGACATTGGACAGCACTTCTTCAGGGGAAAGAAGCTCTCAGACCAACATTTATCATTTCCATGCTTCTGCAAATGATTAGTTCTTCTTCTTTTGGATTTTCCCATTAGGGGTTGCCACAGCTGATCAACCATCTCCATTCCTCCATCTCTCCAGGTTCTCCTCAAGCTGCTCTCTGCTTTCTAGAAATCACAATATCATCAGCAAACATCATCATCCACGGGGACTCCGGCCTAACCTCGTCCATCAACCGGTCTATCACTATTGCAAACAAGAATGGGCTTAGCACTGATCCTTGATGAAATCCAACCTCTACTTTAAATGCATCTGGCTCCCCTACAGCAGATCCCACCAATGTCACACCGCCCTGATACAGCTCATGCTCTTTCTCGGCATGAAAACATACTGCTGTTCACAAATCATCCCCTCTTTTCTTAACCTGCAAATGATTAGTTAAAGTTAAAAAAGGTGGTAGATGTATAAATACAGTTCAATATAAATTGTCAAACATACAGAAAACAAGCCATTACCATACAGTTCCAGTGCGAATGTAATTTAACAAATGCCTCACTTATTACCTCTTCAGTGAAAAACTGTCATCTGGACCTAGGCTTAGGGTCAGCTCTGCATGGAACACCAAAAAAAAATTTGTCACCTCACGCAACACAATACAAATCCGAAACTTGCTTCCAGACTGATATTTGCACATCTTATGCTGCTAAGACAGCATTTATGGATGTATAGGTTTCTTAACTAAGTCAAAGCAGGTCTTGCTCATTTTCCTACACCTTTGTAAGGTTAATCCTAAACACTAGTTCCTCAAGATTTCACTTGGGATGGACTTTAACCTAAGGAGCATTTTGGTCCATTCCATACAGCTATAACACATGTCGAGTGTCATTCCTTACATTTGATTCAGCTTTCTTGGCTTTAAATTGGCTTTAGGACTGGCATTTGGATGTTTGGTTGATTTCACACAGATGTGCGAATGAAACAACTTGCTGTTCCTCATGGTTTCCTCAGGTTTCTCTTGGCATTACTAAGAAATTACTTTTGACATTTAGTTGTTTTCAATTAAAGCTTCCAAACAAAATAAGATGGCATCCCCAAGTTTATCTCAGGTTTCTGTTTGATGGCTACAAAATTAGCTTTGAGACATTCTGCTTCACGAATGCAACAGGTTGTCGTCCCTCATGTTTTCCTCAGGTTTCACTCGGTACAGCCTCTGTACTGGAGAACACTGATACTAAGTTAAGAAATGAGCTTTGACAATGTCATTTGAAGACTGTCACTTCCATACAATTGTGAGTATGAAACAAGTTTCCATCCCTCAAGCTTATCTGGGGTTTCACTCAGTACTTCCTCTTTAGAGGAGAACACTGACATCTAGACGTTTCCAAACATCTTCAACATAAGTTCTCATGTTAAAGTTTTCCTCACTTTTTCCTTGATTACTGCAAAATATGGCATTGAGACTTGCTTTCAGACATTTTCATACAGTGAGTGAACGTTTCTATCCCTCAAGTTTACCTCGGTTTTTGCTCAAGAAGGCCTATGAAGTTGAAATCTTTGGGTAAATTCTAAGCTTGATATAAGCTCTCACTGTTAAGGTTTACCTCATGTTCTTCTTGGTATGATTAACACATTAGCTTTGAGACTGACTTTTGTAAAGTTCCGTACTGTGTGCACTTATACAGGAAATCAACTGCCACCCTTCATCTTCACCTCTGTAACACAAGATAAATGTTCTCGTCCCTCAACAGCAACTCAGGTTTCACCTAGTGAGCTTCATAAATGAGTTTTGATGCCGATACTTGATGCAAAACATCACTTATGCATAATAGTAACTCTCATTACTTAAGTTCATCTCAGGTTTTGCTCAGCATGGCTGAGAGAGAAATGAGAACTTGGTCACGTCCTACAGCTGTTTTATACAAACAAGGTGCCATCACTAGGATTTACCTCAGGTTACCTTCTAAAGTGGAGAACACTGACATCTGGTCATTTCCCTACATTTGTAACACATAAACGTTGTTGTCCCTCAAGTTTACCTAAGGTTACAATCGGTATGACCTCTGTAGTGGAGAACACTGGCTTTTAGTTGTTTCCACACAGCTGTCACTCATGACCTAAACCCTCGCTGCTAAAGTTTACCCCAGGTTTCGGTGGCTATAGCTAAAAAAGTAGCTGTTAGGTTGTTCTACACATCCAAATGAGCTTTAAGACTTTGCTAACTTCCATTGAGCTGTATGTGTGTTTGAAACAAGACGCCGTCCCTCAAGTTTACCTCGGGGTTCATCTTGTGATGTTAATTAAGATGTTTGACCATCTTGTCGTTTCCAAACATCTGTAAAGCATGATATAAACTCTCGCTTCTTAAGTTTATCTAAGGATTTTCTCGGTTCAGCCTTTACAGTGACTTTGGCCATTTCCATAAATCACATGGTAAAACGTGTCCCTCAGAAAAAATTGTTTTAACACTGTGGGTTTGTTAATTTCCAAACAGAGATGTGTGAGAAATAAAACACCATTCCTCAAGTTTACCTCAGGATTGAACTTTGCTAAAAAATAAGCTTTAAAGCTGATGTTTTATCATCTTGTCACTTCTCAACATCTGAGACACACGATATATGTTCGTCAATCAAATTTACCTCAAATTTTGCTAATAAACAATGTCTAATGCTGATGTTTTCTCATCTTGTCACTTTTAATCATCTGTAATACATGATCAAACTCATTGAACTCAAAAAAAATTGAGTTTGTCACTTTCCAAACAGCTGTGTGTGTGGAACAAGACACCATTCCTCAAGTTTTCCTCAGGACTGACTTTGCTGATTTTTCTTCATTTTGTTGCTTCTAAACATCTGTAAATAAGAGCCTAATGAGTTACTGTCCCTCACATTTACACCAGGTTCTACGAGTTACAGATAATAAATGACCCATCTGAAAATTTGCTCACATCAACACAGAAGTGCAGTAAAATCCAGATGCCGTCCCTAAAGTTTGCCTCAAGATTGACTTTGTTTTACTAATAAATGATGTTTAAAGCTGATCTTTTTCCATCTTGTCCCTTCTAAACATCTGCAACACACGATGTATGTTCTGGTCCTTCAAGTTTACTTCAGTTTTTTTGCGCACAGCCAGGAGATTTGTTTTAACGCTGTCAATTTGCTAATTTACAAACAGCTGTGTGTGAGAAATAAGACACCATTCCTCAAGTTTACCTCAAGATTGAACTTTTTTGCTAAAAAATAAGCTTTAAAGCGTTCTTCATCTCATCACTTTTCAAGATCTGTAGCACACGATGGACGTTCTTGTCCCTCAAGTTTACCTCAGGATTCACCTGGATTTGCTAATAAATGATGTTTAAAGCTGATGTTTGCTCATCTTCTCACTTTGAAACATCTGTAATACATGACAAAACTTGTTGTTCCTCAGGCTCACCTCAGGTTCAGTTTGGTACAGCTAAAAAATGAGTTTTTAAAATTAATTTTTTTATACTGTTGGTTTGCCACTTTCCAAACAGCTGTGTGTGAGAAACAAGACACTATTCCTCAAGTTTACCTCAGGACTGAATTTGTTTGCTAAAAAACAAGCTATAAAGCTGATGTTTTATCATCTTGTTACTTCTAAACATCTCGAACACATTACGGAAGTTCTTGTCCCTCAAGTTTACCTCAGGATTCACCTTGTTTTGCTAATAAATGATGCTCATCTTGACACTTTTAAACATCTGTAGCTCACAGGTTCCTCGAGTTCACCTCAGGAGTGACCGAGTTCTGAGGTTTGCTTTATTAATCAAACAAGTTCCTGGAGTTTCTCTCACAGCTAGCAAATTAGCACAAACAAACCTACAGACAGACAGAAGCGGCCGTCCCTCCCAGCCCGCTTTGTTTGGACGGTGACGGACCCACCTTGACCGGGGAGCTCCGTGTGCCGCCGGTGGACTCTCTCATGGCCGTGCCGGGGGGAGACGCAGCCACGCCGGCCGCCCCCCCGAGCCCCGGCCCCGGCCTGCCCCCGCCGCCGCCCCGCTGCGGACGCTGCCGGATGCCGTCCAGCAGGCGCACGAGCAGGATGTTGGCGGGCAGGTCGTCCACGCCGCAGTCCACCAGGATGCGGCACTCCGGGCAGCGCAGCTCGTGCCGCGAGCTCACGATGTTCTCCAGGCAGCGGCGGCAGAACGTGTGCTGGCACGGCAGGACCTTGGCGGTGGTGTCCAGCCGCTCTAGACACACGGAGCACTCCAGCAGGTCCAGCAGCGACGACTCGTCCATCTCCGTCTCTCTGAGTCTCCGCGTCTCTCGGTGCTCGTGTTTATCGGCGGCTCAGACCGAGCGGTGGCGCGTGAGGAACCGCTGCGGACGCGGCGCGAGACATGCTGCCTCCACCGCGCGAGCCCCTCTCCCCGAGAGTGAGCGAGCGAGCGAGCGCGCGCGCGTGTGCGCGCATAAGCGCGCAGACACACGCGCGCGCGCGCACTCACTCACACACACACGCGCGCACGCACGCACATGCACACACTCTCACTTCAGAGCTGCTGGAAAAATAATGTGATATAAACAATATAAATAATGATATTTTTGTCTTTTATGAAAATAATAGTAAAATATTTAATATGCTTATGTTGTTGTTGTTGTTGTTGTTGTTGTTGTTGTTGCTTTGTGCATACCAGAACGCTTTCCGGGGGTTTAAGATTAATTAGGTTCTGGAATTAATATATTGATTTTAAATGTATGCAACTTTTATAATTGTTGTGCTTCACCTTTGAGTTTTTATTCCCATGCACTGTATATAAATATAAAACACGGGTGTTGTCCTCTTTGAATGGATCTCTGAGTGGGGTGTTCAGGAGGGCAGTGTTCTGATGATTGGACAGATTTTGTCCTCGGGAGAATGAAGAGTGATCGGATGGCGCCCCCTAGTGCTGAATAGATTAATTACACAGTGCGAGACGAAAATGGGGTAAAAATCTTTATATTTTTGTCTGTAAATTAATTCATAATTAACCCAGATCAGGACTAATCCTGTCAAATACATCAGTTAAATCATGAGGTTAATGAAACACTTGTAACAAGCTTTAATTGAGAGCTTTAATTGATAAAAACATCATTTGTTTAATTTATGTGGCATCCTGTCTGAAATCATCATTTTATTCTTACTTTGATCATATCTCAAGCTTATTTCGTGCATTGTTGGAGTTTGTCTGAGGTTGACTTTAACAGTGTGTGTATGTGTGTGTGTGTTTGTGTGTGAGTGAGTGTGTGTGTGTGTGAGTGAGTGTGTGTGTGTGTGAGTGAGTGTGAGTGAGTGTGTTGTATGTGTTTAATTTGCATGTGCTTGCATCTTTCAGTCCATGTGTGCAATCATTCATGTGTCCATCTGTCTGTATGTGTACATCCATTTGTGTGTGTGTGTGTGTGTGTGTGTGTGTGTGTGTGTGTGCATTCTCATCCTCACCCTTTCTGGTATCTACCTGTCCCTGCACGCCCCTTTCACACACTCAATCATCTCTTAAATTATACCTTCCAGCGCTCCTGCTGTGTTGCTGCTGCCATCGGAGTCATTTAGGGAAATGCTTGACGAATATAGGGCCTGTTAAGTCATGGGGATTTAACTTCCTGCTTCAGCCGAAAACTCCTCACCTCGACCACACACGACGAGCGCCAGTGTGTTGAGACGAGGAGCTCGCAAGGGAGAAAATCAGTGGTTCTTCATTTAACTGAATAATTTACCTGTCTGGAACGTTAGACTAGTTTTAAACAGTGTGATCAGTGTTAGACTAGTTTTAAAACCAGAGTGATTAATGTTAGACTAGTTTTAAACAAAGCTTGATGAACATTAGACTAGTTTTAAACAATGTGATGAACATTAGACTAGTTTCAAACTCAGTGCGATTAATGTTAGACTAGTTAGAGCAGTGATGGGGACAGTACCTTGATCAAGGGTAACCTACTGGTCTGGGATTCAAACCCAAAACCTTCCAATCTTAAGGTCCTAGTACTTAAATGCTAGGACGCCGCTGCCCCAAATGTTTAAATCACTGCATTGGCAGGAATCGGACCCAGCATGGTTGAGAGAATTCTGCCACTGAACCACCAATGCTTGTCCGCTCCACACAGAAAGGACCCGGACCATCCTGCCTGGGAATCAATCCCAGGATCTTCTTTTTCACTGTGAAGCAGGAGCACGACCCACTGTACCACCATGCTGCCCCATTGTGTCTACAGAAAAAATGTAATGAAGGAAAATGCAATGTTGCGATGTTCAAATAAAGAGCAAAGAGTGTGCAAAAGGTCTGATGAAGAGCATCTCAAGGAATGAGGAGCACGGAGAATGGACCATGGAAAACAAAAAGAATTGTCCTTTTTTATTATATGTCCATGGTTCAGTGGAGTACAGACCAAGAGGGGTTCACCAAACCGGAGGCTTGGCCTTGTTATCTGGGTAATACTCCTGGAACCTCTGGGTAATTTGATCAGAAATGTTCTCTTATTCTCCTTGCATTACGCAAGCAGTGGAAAGGTAAGACAAGCTCCTCAAGCCTGGACACAGACGCCGCTGGATTCCCTCTTGCAGGGTTCACTGGCTTGGCTCGCTGCCTCGGTTGGTTTGGTATGTAAATGTTTGTGGACAAAAATGCGTCGCGAACGAGAGCACGGTTGGGTTCTGGGTGGTGAACATGGAAGTGTTGAAGCTGCAGGCAGTGATACAGAAATCACAAAGGATTAACCCTCAAACCAGGTACCTCCTGATGGTCTGTATTCACACGAGGCAGGCTCCTCTTTTGTGTAGCAGTTCCTCTCAGTGCCTGAACCTCACGCTCTCATTTGAGTCTTGGTTCCTCACAGTGGTTTTGGTTATGTTCTTTGGAAGATTCTCCAGTAGGTTCCTCACATAGCCTTTTTCCCTCCACAGGAACAGGTTTGTTCTGGTTCAGGCATCATATGTTTTTGAGCTTTTAAACCATAAATCAATCAGTTCAGAAGCTGAAAAGCACAAAAAGTGTCTGTTCCATTGGAAACTTTGCATGTCCTTCAGCTTGTTTACGTCCATTGTGTACCCCACTTTCACTGATGACACGCCCTCGATTACAGTGGTTCCGCACCAAGCTGGTGGAAATGTGTGCTGGTTCTCCAGACAGCACCAAGTTTTAAAGAATCCTGAGTGGAACCATTCCAAGAACAGTTCTCCCATATCCTAGATGTGTGAAAGCGCAGAAACCCAGATTAAAGCCTAAATGGAATAAATAATGAGCTTAGAGCCCAAAGATCCAGTAAATGTTGGAAAATTAGTTTAGAAACGGTTGTCCAATCAGATACTCAGACCCAATTTAGGTTAAATGGATTCTGGAGGTAGGCGAGGATCCAGGCATACTAGCTGATTCTGCAATTTCCATGGCAACCAGATTTCTACACTGCCCCCAAACACACTCTCACACACTCACACACAAAAACACACCAAGATAAGATGTTACTGTGCAGAATAATGCCAGCCTCGGCTTCGTCAGTCGTTCTTCATCGCAAAGGCTTCTCCTGCCCAAAGAAATATGCTGTGCTCTTTTCACCTGGCCAGAGCTCAGCTCTGAACCCAGATCAGCTTGAGAGGGAAAGATGCTGATTCGAACATTAACCATCACTGTGTCAAGAAGGGGGTTTTCTTGTGTTGACCTTTGTGGGAAGGGGGTTTGTTGCAGGACCCTAATAAAGCAAATGTCTGGAAAGGTTTAGAGCAGGGGTCACCAACATGGTGCCCGCAGGCACCAGGGTGCCCCCAAGGACCAGGAGTCGCCCGCGGACCTGTTCTAAAAATAAACTAAAAACTCACCAGTGAGCAGAGTCTAAAGTTTCATCCTGTTGCTATTCTTCTTTAATCACATTTGCTTTTATATAGATTTGAAAATGACAAAAAAAGCATTTAAAACAAGTTTATTACACATGAAGTTTAGATAAGTTCAGGTAACCGGTAGCCCTTCGTACGGCTCAGTGCCCGTGAAGCAGCTCTCAGTTTCAGAAAGGTTGGTGACCCCTGGTTTAGAGCATGACGTCTCCTGAGCTTTGGTCATATATAAAGAGCAGGACGTCCACCTGCTCTTTGCTCTCTTCAGTGATCCTTTCCATGAATAAACCTTTTCTCTGCTTCAATCAGGTTTCTGTTCGTCATTATTTTTCCACCACAAGCTGAATCTAAAATCACATGTTATGGTAAACGGCTCCATGACTGGATTGTCTGAAGCTGCAGCGATCCTCCAAGATGACTCTGATACCATACACAGGAGCAGCAGTGTCACTGGGGTGATTCCTTCAGGGGTTCAGCTTCTGAATCTTTAGTTAAGGAACGTAACTCCTCCGTGCTCTACTGCAGGTATAGTTTTAAGGTGGACTGATTTCCACACACCAGGCTTTCACAGGTTCACCTCTCCTGGGACAAACCTATTTAGGATACATAACTGGACCATGTTGTACCTTTGAGTGTTCTTCGATCAAGAACAAGATATTAAACACGCTCTCTTTTTTATGCATTATTGCAGTAATAATGAACACCCCTCTGCACTATATCACACATTTGTGTTCACTGATTGACCACTTTATTAGAAACACCTCCCTTGTTTTTCCACTCACTGAAAGTGAAAGTGAAAGTGACCACGTATCACTGTGAACAGCACAGCTTACCATCCAGCAGGAGCAGCTATGTGTTCAGTATTCAGGGAGCAGTGCTGGGGACAGTACCTTGATCAAGGGAACTCCAGTGCAACTTATTGGTCAGGGACTCAAGTCCATAACCTTCCTATCATGAGTCTCAACACTGGGACACCACTGTCTCATCTTTGCGAGAACAATTGACTAAAGGTTTCTTGCTAAACACTAACAAAAGATTGTCAAACAAAAGCGCTTCAATCTCTAACAGTACAGGAGGTGTTTCTGATAAAAAGGCCAGGAGGTTTTTATGAGGTGTTTCTGATAAACTGGCCAGGAGGTTTTTATGAGGTGTCTGTTTATTTACACACTGTTTACTTATTATTTTTCTTGGGCTTTCTCCTCCACCAGCAGCAGGAAGGACGTATCTTATCATCCTCAACCACATCAACACATCAGCCCTTTAATTGCTGGATGTTTGCGATTCAAAGGCACTTTCATCTGTTTCTCCTGCCTGAACCTCATCTTCTCTTATTTCAGCCTGACTGGTCATCTCCTCTCCCTCCATCCAAAACACTACACCTGGATCAGTGAGGAAAAACAGGAAACGCCTTTAAACAAATCAGGTAAACAAACGAGTTGATACACCGTCCAAACGGCAGGACGGACCCCACTGGATACTTTAAAGTAATTTCTGAAAGATACCAACCCCGGCCTCCCCCTCCCCCCTGCCAGCCTGAAAAACATGACCTGCTCCTTTCATCTGCTTTTTCATCAGCAGGGCTGGGAGGGGGACATTTAAGGATGAAAGAGGACACAGGGAGAGTAAAGCTCCTCAAAACTACAGAAAGACCGGAAACTTCCGGCAACTAAAACAGTGGAGCTGTGAAGATGTATAATTTCAGAGAAAATCAGCCGAAAGACGACTGGAGAACTATTCATTACATTACCTGTGTGTCTGTCTGTCTGCCTGTCTGCCTGTCTGCCTGCCTGTCTGTCTGTCAAAACAACAACAATAATACTATTCTATCTATCTATCCATCAATCTATCCATCTGTCTATCTTTCTGTCTCTCTATCTTTGCATTTATATATGTTATTATTATTATTGTTATTATTATTACTATAATAATGTATACTAATGACAAAACACAACAACAACAATAATAATAGCGACATGTTTTAACTAAGATTTTATGTGATTTATCTAAATTGTAACAATTAATTTGTTAGTTTGAAATTTGTTGAAATTCCAGTAAGAATGGTGGTGGTGGTCTAGAGGTGGTACTTGCCTACAGACCTCTGGATTCAGAGGTCCCAGGTTCGAATCCCACCTCCGGCACTACCACCACTGGCTCCTTGAGTAAGACCCTGAACCCTGAGTGTCTCCAGGGGGACTGTCCCTGTTATCAGGACATGGAGACACTCTGGATAAGAGCGTCTGATAAATCTATGGTCAACGTTAATAACAGTGATCTAATATTAATATTAATAATAATAATGTGATTGTTACTGATGTCTGAATGTGTTTGAACCCCTGGTTTTGATCAGAGGGATTTGTGGATGAGTGGTGTAGTGGCGGCGCTGCTGCCAGCAGGGGGCGCTCGTGTCCCCGCCGCCGCTCTCACCTGGGCAGGTTCCCCCCCGCGCGGAGCGGCATCAGCCCGGTGCGAGGAGGAGCCAAGCGTGTCCACAAAACATCCCGAGGAGCAGGAGGACAGGGAGAGGACAGGGAGACCGCAGGGCTGGACGGCCGGGGAGACTGAGAGGAGCTGAGCTGAGGAGCCTGTATTCCTCTGGAAATTAATCCCTCCTGCAGGTAAATCCCATCCCTCCCAGGAATGTGGGAAAGGGAAATTCCTGATTCTGTCCTTCAGGCTGTGAAAAAAGCGCTTTGTCTTTTTGCTGGACTTCTTTCTTTTTGGAAGTTTGTTGTGTTACTCACGGTGCAGAATCCGTGGAGAAGTTGAGGCTTTTCCTATTTTTCAGCCTCTGATTGGGATTTTTCCGTTCCACCTTAAATGGTGCGGCAGTTACATTCTGGCGCCTGCGGGCAACTGCTGCACCATTTAAGGTGGAACGGAAAAATTCCAATCAGAGGTTGACTCCAGCTATGTTGTAGTTCTTCAAGGTGGATTGTGATTCTTCGTGAAGAAGAGTCTGACTGTCTCACCTGGAGGGTGAAAACTGTGAGGAGAAGTGTTTCTGGACTAAAACCACTGGGAGGTTGGTGGTTTAGGTCCCACCAGGTCCTGGGGGAAAGCCCAGCCTGAGGAAAGGGCCCATCATAAACGGGAAGGTTCTGGTTTTTCTGGTACCAGAACACTTGCAGGTCTGACTTAGAAATCCCTTAAACTAAGACCAAAGAGGAAATCTAATCTAAGTGAAGGAAAGCCCTTGGTCTGAGGGAACATCTGGGCTTCAAGGTGAGGTGAGCTATAACCCGAGTGAACGTTTGGACTAGACTTAAACCTGGGAAGATTCTTTCCTGAAATAAAACCTGAAAGAAAGTCAGGACTTAAACCCAAGGGAAAGTCTGGAGTACACTTGAACCTGAGGGTGAATCTGGATGTAAACCTGTGAAATGTCTCGCCTGGGACAAAACAGAAGGGATGTCTGGGCTGGGCTTAAATCTGAGGGAGAGTCTAAGCTTAAACCTGAGGGAAATGTGGGCTGACCCTAAATCTGAAGGAAAGTCTGGGCTCAATCCAAGAGAAAATCTGGCCTGTTCTAAAATTAGAACTAAAAGTTCTGTCCCCGAATTAAGACAGATCTTAACCCTGAGAGAAAATATGGGCTGGGCTCAATCCTGAGGGAAAGTGTAGTCTAGGTTAAAACCAGAGGTAAAGTCTGGTCTAGGAAAGGTCTGGCTGGGCGTAAACATGAGGGAAAATCTGGTCTGGTCTAAAACCTGAGCAAAAGTCTGAACTAAGATAGCCTGAGGGAAACTCTGAGCTGGTGTAAATCCTGAGGGAAAATCTGGGCTGGTCTAAATCCTGTAGGAAAGTCTGAGCTTGTCTAACTCATGAAGTAAAGTGTTGGCTGGTCTAAATCTTGATGAAAGTCTTGGCTGGTCTAAATCCTGAAGGAAAGTCTGGGCTGCTCTAAATCCTGAGGGAAAGTGTTAGCTGGTCTAAATCTTGAGGAAACTGTTGGCTGATCTAAATCTTGAGGGAAGGTGTTGGCTGGTCCAACTCCTGAGGGACAGTCTGGGTCTAAGAACCGAAAGAAAGTCTAGATGTCGCACCAAACTAAGTCCTGAGGGAAAGTCCTGTAGGAGGCTGTTGGGCTCAGACATGCACGTGCTTGCTGCACTTCTGAAGTCTCTCTGGCTTTGAACTACTGCTGAAAGTGGAAATAAATCCCTGCCGCAGCACCGCGAGCCCCAAGCGCCTGCTTTAGAGTCTTCAGGAGCTGAAAGTCACTGAAATGATTTCCGTTAAAGTTTAGGCCCAAAGCGTACGTGTTTGATATGGCGTCTGTTTGGCTTAAACGATGACTGAGACCTACTTTAGGCTCGCTGCGTTTGTATTGTTGGGTTTTATTTTGCCAGTTTTGGTGCATTTTTCATGCAACGTCCTTACATTTCCAGCATTTATCAGTCCCTCCTGACCTGTCTAATGACAGGGAGATGCTTTCTGGAGCTACCAGCAGTTAAGGTTCTCCATCGGGGGCTGAAAAGGTGCTGGAGAGAATTGAACCCACAACTTCTCGGTCCTGAGTTTCCTGCTCATTGATACCTGCTATTCCATGTTTGCTTCATCTGTAGTCCACCGATGTTTGTCAGATGTTTTAGACCTCACCATAAAGATCATCTCCTAAAGTTGATTTTCTTTCTGTGCTCTAAGTGAAAAGTACAAATTGAAAGTATCTGCTGATGGATCACCAGGCCGAAAGTGACTATTTGTCATTGTGAACAGACATATCCAGCACCCGGGGAGCAGTGATGGGAACTGTACTGTGCTCAAGGGAACTTCAGGGCAACCTAATGGTCTGAGAGTCAAACTCATGACCTTCCAATTCTGGTGTCTACTCCTTAAACACTAGGACACCCGTGTGACAGGACACAAGTTTGGAAGCTGCTGCTGTCATGGACCTTATTCAAACACACAGAACCGACACAACAACAAAGGGAGAAAATAGCTTTATTCCCAAAGGTGGCAACAAGATCAAAGGAAACGTTCAAAAACGCTCAGAAAAGCCGCAAACTTTTGATGGTCAGGGCACGAGGTGGGCACAGGGGGCACAGAGGGCACAGAGAGCCC
>CM029369.1:30939356-30946856 GCA_017165825.1 Hepsetus odoe | reverse complement strand
CTCTAAACAAACTCCAGAACAGGACGTCCTGGAGAAAGTGCCACTCTGGGTGTCCCTCCTTCAAATGAGTATGTCCTTTCTGTGGAAATGGAGTATGTCAGTCTACTTCCCACAAATTTAAACAGTAAAAAGTGCCATGAGTTTATATTATATAACTCACTCGGGGCAGCGGTGGTCTCGTGGTTAGGGAGTTGCCCCGAATCAGTTGCCCCCTGCTGAACAGTGTGTGTTTGTGTGCATGGGTTAAATGCAGAAGTCCAGTTTCGTTGTGGTTCACTGTGTGCTGCGCTGTGTTTAATAATGATGAGAATAGTCACTTTCACTTTTTCATAACAGGAAACGTAAGCGTAAATCTCCTGCCTCAAATCATGACTTATTGCAGAATCAGGAGTTATGATTCATCACAGATACAGAATAACTTGTAATTGACACTGAATACGGCTTGTTAAACACTGAATAGCTGGACACAGAATCATGGATAGTTGATACTGTATTACTGACAGTAGTTACTGAATAATAGTAGTAAATTGGTAATTATTTGATAATTACTTAATGAGTGAGGGTGTAATGGCCCATTCAGAGAACTCCTGCATGTCTTGGTGGAAGCGAAGAACCTTGGCATCACCTCAGACATTGGACACTTTGTCCTCCCACGCCTGCCCTGCAGGAGTGTCTCACTGGAGCAATCTGAGTAAACTTGTCATCGAAAGGAACGGACTGAGGCTCGTAAACGGCCAATAATGGGGATTGAATCCCTGAAGCGAAAACAATACAAAACTTAAACGTTCATAAATTTCCCTCCTGCCTGCGACGCCCTAATTCAGTCGGACGGCGACCTCCTTCGGTGCACGGCGAGGGGTAATAATATCCCCGTCTTAATCCTTCCCTTAGGAATAGATATTTCAAGCTTGTTAATGATAAGGATAATGATACTCTGTGTATTTATCTTAGATTATGTGGTTGTTATAAGATTAATAGCCCCGGGCGGTGAGTCTGCGGTCGGCTTTCAAATGGGAGGCAAGTCCTGGCAGGGTCCCCGGTGGGGTGGAGGTGTGAGGAGAAGAGAGCGGCTCTTCAGAAACACTTCGAAGAGCATTCCAAACACCCCATCCCCCCCAACAGCACCAGCACCGTCCTGGGGGGGGTGAGGCGAGGGACGACGCCGGCTCTGGAGTTTGATGAAAGCCGCTCTGGGCGTGTGTGCATTCGTTTAGTCTGATAATGAACGATGAGGCTTGGGGGCGAAGCCATTTGGCAAGATGTTTCACTTCCTGCAGAAAAAAAAGAAAAAACTTCCAAAAGTTCACATTTTGCTCCCTTTTTTTCCTTTCCTCCCCTTCCGCCGCCCTGATGAAACACAGCGCCAAAGGGTCTCCAGTAGACAAACACTTCTTCTTTTTTTTTTTCCTCCCGACGAGACCGGTTGTGGTTGCTCTCCGCAAGGATTCACGCAATTAAGCTCATTTGGGAGGCAGCAGGCAGGTTTTTCACCCAAAGAGAACTGGGACGGACGAAGCTTCTGGATCCTTTTAGAAACTCCTAGACCAGTAGGTTGCCCTGAGGTTCCAAGGTACTGTCCCCATCCCTGCTCCATGGGTGCAGGATATGTCTGCCCCTGCTGGATGGTGTGTGTGTTAAAAACAGTGATTGTGGTTCACTGTGTCTTCACGAGGACAAACATTCACTTTCACATTCACTTCGCTCTAAAACACTTTAGCATCGTGCTAATCTCTCGTTTTGTTTTCTGAGCCATGCCTGCAACTGATACCTTGCATCGTAAAAAGCAAAGAAATCCGACCTACACCTTTTAAACACCCTCACGTACCCCCATCTTCCAAAACGCCATTTTTCCGGACTGGGACAAATGAGGCGAGCTCTCCATGAGCCGGTGTTCCGGGTCGTTGTTAGGGACTGTAGCAGTGTTGATAGGGGTCTTACTCTCAAATGTCTCGCTGGGTTTTAGGTAACGGATGCCTGTATGAAGTGCTGCTTGAATGAATCCATGGCACAAAAGGAGAGTACATGCATCTCCCAGCGCTCTGTGGAAGATTAGTAGCTGTGGAGAATGCGACCCAAACCACAGTGAGAAAGGAAGACCGTGACTCTCCCCTCAAGAACCTGTCGCTTCTTGCATCAGTCGCAATTATCTGTCAAAGAGACTCCTTACAATAATTACAGTATGTCTCAGTGTCTCTCCCTCACTCTCTCTCTCTCTCTCTCTGCACAAGAGTGGATGTTGATCCTGGTTACAAACCATTTCCACATTCGAAAATCAACTCTCGTCTGCTAGCGTCGATTTACAGCTTTCATTTACTCAACACACGCCTGAACTCCACCGTCCACTCTCCCCGTCCTCTCTCTTACGTCTCCTTCACTCTGTCCTGCACTGATGGACACACAGAGGGACGTCTTTTCTGTGTGTTTGTGTCCATTTAGGCTGAGACAGTCTGGATGATGGGAAGGTGATGGAGGATAAACATAATGGAGGATCAACTCAGATGTTCAGACTGAAGGAAGGAGTCTGTTCTGAAGATGGAAGGACGGGTGGACATTTGGGGGAACCTGTAGAGAGGGAAAGGGAAAAGTCAGAAAATACTAAGTATTTGTGCATTCTAGTTAGCTTGTTTTATACGGTTTGTAGTTTGTGTATCTGTGAAAATATTAAATTATGGAGAATTTTAGCGAATACTGATACTGAAACTAACAGCATCCAATTAAAATCCTAACATCATAATATTCAGGTATTACAAAATAAGGCATTTTTTGTATTTTTTATAAAATCAGGTATTACAAAATAAGTACTGTTTCCCTAAGAAGCACCTAATCTATTTCCAGTTCTAATCTATTTAATTATTGTCATTGTTCTAAAGTCAAACGTTATCCATCACCATTTCTTCTAGTTAACGACAATTTATTTTGGGGTTTTTTTTTTGCCTCCAGCATCTTAACACAAACACAGTTTTAGCGAGACTGGCAGATATTTTTCTTATGAACTTCATATGAATGTTCATAACTGTAGCCATGTTGTTTCATGAACTTTTTTCGTTAGTCTAATTAACGGTTTGATGATGATGATGATGTTCTTAATAAAGGGTCTTCCTGTGACGATATGATTCTGAAGCTGCGGTTCGTTCCTGGGTAGATCCACTTAAAGGAGCTGAATGTTTTTGATCTCAGACTTATGGATCGAGCTCGGGTCAAATTCACTTTGTTGTGGCTGAAAAAGGCAGGAGGCGAAAAGTGCTGGAGCTGCCCTGAAGTGCAATCCTATTGTCTAGGGGGGGCTAATCAGTCCAAGCGAAGATGTCTTGGGTTACTTCCCTCTGGGCCCGAAAACCACCAAACCCCACTGGGACCAGGACGGAAGCTTGTGCCACTTTGAAGTCTTATACCCCACCGCCCGTCCGTCCTCACAGAAAGCTCCAAAACACGGCTGATGGAGTAGTTTTGACGTCTCTTTTTAGCTGTCGGCCGAGACTCCCCGGGACCTGCTCGCTGAGAACCATGCGTGACATGTTTATGGTGTGACGCACATTAAAAGCAAAGAAGAAACACCTACAGGGAACGCTGGACGTCCCGGAGCGTGACGGCTCTTCTTCTGAAGGTTCAGCAGCTCGATACGCCGCCTTGTTATTAATGGACGTTGCCACCCAGGCAGCCGGGACACGTCTCCTCTCCTTTCAGAGGAATCAGAGTCTTCCTCAGGGCAGAAAGAGTTCACCGAGCTCTTGCTGGAGGAAAATCTCTACAGTGTGTTTCTTAAAGCGTTCATATCGTGGAGAAGCAGTTTTATTGTACAGAAGAGCCTGAGCACTTCACGTTAAACCAACTTCATTGAAAAGGGAACGTCATTTTGTGCAGAATTATATTTTTTTGCTGAATTTAAAATATTTAGGATTTAAAAAACTGAAAAATACTTTCAAATATTTATTTGCTTCTTAATTTTTTATCCTGAATGCATTATATTTAGCAAGAAAATACATTTTGTTTTATTTTTCTGTCGAGTGAAGGTCTAAACAACTCGTCTCGGTGGAAATGTATATCCACTAAATTAGAAGGCGGATTTAAAATCCAGCATCCAAATCCAACATTTTATATCATCTCAGTTTTTCCAGTTTGTTAAAAATCAGGCATTGTGCTCTAACAGTGGTAGAAAAAGACCATATTCTAGTGGTCAGCAGTAGATGTGCTTTAACTAGTTGGTAAGACGTAATTTGACCAGGGGTCCCAAAACTTTTGGTGCACCAGCACCACACTGGGTAGACAGGTTATTATGCAGTCCACATACGAAGCATTCCCTGGGAGAAATTCATGTTTTTTCCTCTTGAACTCTCGGCAAATGGCCCTAATTTGGTCCGATTTTTAGCCGTGTCAAAAAGTCACACGATTTATTCAAAAAGTTTTACGAGCCTCGTATTCTGGAGTGAATACCAGCGAGTCTGACAGATGGTGTTTTTATTAAAAAAACAAGCATGCTGTTGCCTCCCCTCCGGATGTCTTGTTTTTAAGCCTTTGCCAATTAGTCCACTCTGACATGGACATCGACTGGACGAGGCTGGTGGTGCAGTAAACTGACGGCGAAGCATAAAGACGAACAAACAGGCATCCCGCCTTTCAGCACAAACCATCTGTCGTGTCAGGAAGTTTTTAATTTATGAAAATGAGGTCTGGAAAACATTCCATTGATGGGGTTTGCCTCGCCATCACAGCTTAGTCAGGCTCCTGCCAATCTGAGCTAATAGTCCACGTACATTATATATGTTCATAATAGAATACAAGTTTATTTTTTAGGAGTTTTGGGCAGCACCCGCCACAGTATTTCAGTCCCTAACAACGGTGAAGGAGCTGCACTTGGAGGACGTCTGCATGTGTCTTGTGGAGAATCCCTCCCCTTACACTGCCGTCAGGTCTGTGTGTGTTCTCAGTGTGGACGGATCAATAATGCTACCGCTCGGGAGATGGAGGACGAGATACCCTGTCCCGTGTATCGGGGACATGGGCTAACTAATTCACATATAAGCTTGTGGCTTTAGCGAACGGAACCAGTTTCTGATCTGAGCCAAAATGGCAATTTCAGCCATTCGAATAGAACAAAACCAGCATCATAGAAAGCAGAACATACCTTTGCCCTGGTCTTGGGTTGTCTTTTTATTGTCTGTTGATATAAACAAACCAAAAAAACAAAGCAACACTCAAGTTTTATGGCGCAGAGTAATTTATGATGGGTTTTACGATGGCGGCTCCCTGAGCCAAGGCGTGCCCACCATCACTCAGGGCTGAAGTGGGGCTGATGCCCGGCGGGACTCTCCGCCCTTCACCACCCCTGGTGACCCGGGTTCAACCAAAACATCCAACCAGCCAATACCAAAGCAAACCATCAAGGAAACCACAATTAAGCACCGAAACCGTGGCTGGGAGAGCCCTGGTGTGGAACCCGTGCCAGGAAACCTTCATTTCTTTCAAAGTAAATAATTTTTAATCACTAAATAGCACCTCTGACACCCTGCAAGTCATCTCCTCTCTATTAGAGCGATGACGGCATTATTTATGCCTGGTGTGAAACGCTATGATTACAGGCGCTGGGATCTCTCCAATAAACGTCTCCTGCGGGTGAAGCCTGGAGAGATGGAAGCTCCTCCGAACGTTCTGCTACTGTCGGGACGTGTGTTGCCACAAACAACCCCCAGACTATTAGATCCTCTGCATTTCATTTGTCAATTGGATAAATCAAAGGTCTGAGGGTGGTTATTATTTTGTGATCGGGATGTTTTTGTTTTTTTCTTTTTAATCTGTGCTTCCCTTTTAATAATCGCACCTGCGAGATCATTGCTGCTGTTTTTGCCAAAGCAGCTTAAAAGGGTTCAACGAATCGTCAATCACTGAATGAGACGGAGCCAAAATGGCTGTTTATCGTCTGGGCTCTCAGGCCGCTGGGACGAAGCGAAGGCCAAAGGGTGGGCAGTAAAGATGGGCATGAACAAGGGGCATTGATGTCATTTCTAATAGATTTTTGGAACTGTGGTTAATTTGGATTTACCACTGAGGTTACGGTTATAAACCAGTGGGATTGTGGTTTATTTGAATAAAACCTCTGGAACTATGGTCGTTTGAGGAAACCGATGGCAGTGTGGTCCTTTTGAGCGGTTGGCATTAAAGTTCATTAAAGTAATCAACAACTGTGGTCATTTTGAAAGAAATTTTGGGATTATGTTCATTTTGAACAAACCCTTGGCATTTTCAGCAAACTGCTGGCATTAGGGTTTTGCGAATGAACCGTTAGAACTTCCTCTCGAAAGAAATACTGACATTGTGGTCAATATATGGTGCACTTTTTGGTTCAGCCAGGACATGATGTCTTTCTCAGAATGTCCTACATTGATCTTATCCAGGACACTGATTGAACTGAAGCCCACAGATTAATCAGGACAGTATCACAGATAGAGCGACTCGGTTCCTCAGGCTGCTGATAGAAAGGAACTGAACGTCTGAATGTCCCTCACAGACATGAACTGCTGGTGGAGACGCTGTCTGATGTCTGAGATGTTGTTTTTGGAGATTTTGCACTAAAACTAAACCTGTTCTTGGTGGAAGGACACAAAGAAAGGAGATTTAGTTCAGATGGACTATTTTACCATCATCACCGTCCCACAGAGACACTCAGAGACACGTGGAGCTTCACTGGGGACAGAAAATACACAGATCTGGGACGTTACACCCAACCACGAGTTACGACATGAAGGAATTCACATGTGAAATATCAATATTTAGCAAATGAATAAAAAAAATAATAATCTTAGTGTTGAGACCTGCAGCTTCCTCAGCTTCTCCATCTTTCCTTCCAGGTTTCTCTCAGGAGGAACGTCCCAAAATGATGTTCTGGAAAGGGTGGAGAATGGAGTCCTGCATTTTTCTGCTTCTGCTGGTGAGTCCTGGTCATAAAAACCACACACACACACACACACACACACTGGCACCTCCATGATGGCTAGAAGACACAGGAGCTCTTTTTTCTGTTGCTCTAAGCCAGTACTGTTAGTTTCTTTTGTCCCCCCTCCTCCTTTCCCACAATTTTCTCTTCAGATGTCGACTTGCTAAATCTCTCTGGCAGCGTTCCCAGAAGTTAATTTCTCTGTGAAAGTCCCTTAATGATAGGCTTTTAATGCCCCGTCCAAAAGGCCCAGGGATTAAGGGACGTTAGGTGCACATCATCAGGGACGGGACGGCAGAGGAAAAGGAAGGCAATCCCACTTATTACCATAAGATTACACCCCAAACACACTCCTGCAGCTCAGCCTGCCACACAGGAGCTCGTCCTGCAGCAGGGACAAAAGTCTTAGGACACCTTTTCAAATGTGGGTGTGCGGACGGTCAGGGTGGGACGATTTAGGGAAAATATCTGCGAGTATTTGACCAGTATTTCAGTGTAACTATACATGTGATTTCTTTATTAATGTTTAATGAATGAGCTTTTTCAGACAAAATGAAGAGACTTTATAGATA
>CM029369.1:30794356-30936856 GCA_017165825.1 Hepsetus odoe | reverse complement strand
AACTGCTGAACCCATATCACCAGACGAAGATTTACAGCATAAAACGGAATCAACAGGGACGCCCATTAATCTGTCATTACATTTCGCTTTCAATTGTGTGAGCCAATGAAATGCAGTTAGTCTAACTAGAAGTGCAAAGGAAATGTTATTACTCGTTAAAATTACAGCATTTTGGGGAGGATGAGTCCAGCACTGACCTCAGCCTCAGCTCAAAGAAAAAACAAAAACACTAAGTTTGGATTTAACAAACACCGCTCTCACCCACAGCTGCTCTAAAAACAAAAAAGAGAAAAATCACACTGGCAGACGGACTGAAGACACAAAACATTCCAGCTCAGACCAGTAAAGCCTTCAAGTGATATCTTGTTTTAATAAAACATGATGTTCCTCCAACCCCCCCCCCCCCCCCCCGTGAGTGAGGGAGCGGAGGTGGAGGAACAAGGGAGGTAGCTCTGTGATAATTATAACTAACATGCCGTTTTTGGACGGGAGACGAAACAACTTTCTGTCTTTATCCTGCTACCAAACAGAACAGTTTTTTTCTTTTGAGTCACAGTCGTGTTTTCAGTCTTGTTTTGCAGGGGAAAATGTAACAGTGTAACTGTCCTCTCTCTCTCTGGGTGGGTAGGGTGGTCCTCCCTCTCCCCCATCACTCAGTGCAGAACTGTCCTCTCTGATTGTCTGAATTAGATTTAATTTTTTACATATTTAAGATCATTTCTTATGTTGTGTTTTCAGATTTTTTCTTTGTTCATTTATTCATAGTTTACATATTTCTTAATGATTCAATTATTTGAATTTTCGTTTTTATGTTTTCTTTCAGAACTGTGGTCTTGGCACTAAAGATGATGACTACGCCTGTGTCCAGTGTCCGGCAGGCAAGTTTTCGAAGGGGAAGTACGAGATCTGCCGGAGACATAAAGACTGCGACGCTCTGTACCGGGCCACCGTCCTGACCCCGGGGACACAGCACATCGACGCCGAGTGTGGACCCTGCCTGCCAGGGTGAGGGGACATTAAAACAGAAAGCAAAGTGTTTAGACTAGCCTCCAGGATTAGAAGATCATGGGTTCGATTCCCGGACCAGTAGGGTGCCCTGAGGTTCCCTTGTTCAAGGTACCGTCCCCATCACTGTTCCCTGGATGTGCTTTTCACAATGAAAATAGTCACTTCACATGATACAAAGCGCTGGACACCCTCGAAATCGAGCCCACAACCTTCTCCCGGTGACTCTCTACGCACTGGGCCATGTAACAATATTAATAATCAGATCTAATAATGGGGAGCTTGTGAACGGGCAGTCTGGCTCACTGAGGGGGAAAAGGTGAAACAGAAAAAAAGATCAATTTAAAGAAAAACATTACGTTTAGATTGTAGTCTGGTAAATTAAATAAAAAATTTAAAAAATTAAATACCCAAATCCTGCAGCCCTTATAATAAAAAAGGTTACTACTGTTATTATATTATTTTTATTCATTTAAAAAATATTCTTTCAAATCGAATATGTTTTTAGATATTTTATAAATAATCATTTGCTCTTATTCATGTTTTATTTATTTAAATATGATTTAAAAGTTTTTTATAGGTATTACAAATTGTGTGTATTTATTTAGTATTTGCTATAGTCAATTTTGATGTGATTTTACACTTAAAAAATAAATGACACACGCGCACACACACCTGTGTCTTACACACACATCGACCACCCTGCAGTACCCTCCACCGCCCTAACGCGTCCTAAAATCTTAACCAGGATGTCCCATCTTTGTCTCTACTTTTCAAAAGCAGTGGAAAGAATGAAGGAGATGGACCGTTACTGTTTGGGCTTATTACACACACACCCACACACACACACACACACACACACACATGCCCTTCACTAAAAGCCCAGCATGTGTGGGACACACTGTTACTGAAGTCGCTTAAAGAGAGACGTCTGTTTTCAATTGCTTTTAATGTAAATATACAAAGTGCTGCTCCTTAAAAGAACATTATTGAGCGTTTTTAATACACTCGCCCCAACCCTTCAGGACCACTGCCCTTTTATTTCCATAAAAAAAACCCACCATTTCCTCTCTGCGGTCCAATATAACATCTCTGATCAAGAGTTCCAACTTCACATGCTCTGGTTGTATTAAATTTGCTTATTTTCCATTAAATGTTTTTTTATCGTGTTTAATGACTGAAAGAGTCAAAATCCATAAAACAGGCCTTTTTTCACATAGTCTTCAATTCAGTGAAGTCCAGCTTGTAGGTCTACTCACTGTCTTCTCCCTCTCTCTCAGAGTGGTCCTCCTCTCCCCTCAACAGAACTTTCTCCTCTCTCTGGGTAGGGTCCTCCTCTCCCCATCACTCAGTAGAACTGTCCTCTCTCTCTCTGGGTGTAGGTCCTCCCTCTCCCCCATCACTCAGTAGAACTGTCCTCTCTCTCTGGGTGTGTAGGGTGGTCCTCCCTCTCCCATCACTCAGTAGAACTGTCCCTCTCTCTCTCTGGGTGTGTAGGGTGGTCCTCCTCTCCCCCATCACTCAGTAGAACTGTCCTCTCTCTCTGGGTGTAGGGTGGTCCTCCTCCTCCCCCATCACTCAGTAGAACTGTCCTCTCTCCTCGTGTAGGGTGGTCCTCCCTCCCATCACCAGTAGAACTGTCCTCTCTCTGGGTGTGTAGGGTGGTCCTCCTTCTCCCCATCAATTAGGTAGAACTGTCCTCTCCTGGGTGTGTAGGGTGGTCCTCCCTCTCCCCCATCACTCAGTAGAACTGTCCTCTCTCTCCCTGGGTGTAGGGTGGTCCTCCTCCCATCACCAGTAGAACTGTCCTCTCTCTCTGTGGCAGGGTGGTCCTCCCTCCCCATCACCAGTAGAACTGTCCTCTCTCTCTGGGTGGGTAGGTGGTCTCCTCTCCCCATCACTCAGCAGAACTGTCCTCTCTCTCTCTGGGTGGGTAGGGTGGTCCTCCCTCTCCCCATCACTCAGTAGAACTGTCCTCTCTCTCCCTGGGTGCAGGGTCCTCCTCTCCCCATCACTCAGCAGAACTGTCCTCTCTCTCTCTGGGTGTGTAGGGTGGTCCTCCCTCTCCCCCATCACTCAGTAGAACTGTCCTCTCTCTCTCTGGGTGTGTAGGGTGGTCCTCCCTCTCTCCCATCACCTGCAGAACTGTCCCTCTCTTCCTGGGTGTAGGGTGTCCTCTTCCCCATCACTCAGTAGAACTGTCCTCTCTCTCCCTGGGTGTAGGGTGGTCCTCCCTCTCCCCCCATCACTCAGTATAACTGTCCTCCCTCTCTCTGGGTGGGTAGGGTGGTCCTCCCTCTCCCCATCACTCAGTAGAACTGTCCTCCTCTCTGGGTGGGTAGGGTGGTCCCCTCTCCCATCACTCAGTAGAACTGTCCTCTCTCTCTGGGTGGGTAGGGTCCTCCTCTCCCCCCATCACCAGTAGAACTGTCCTCTCTCTCTCCCTGGGTGTGTAGGGTGGTCCTCCCTCTCCCCCATCACTCAGCATAACTGTCCTCTCTCTCTCTGGGTGGGTAGGGTGGTCCTCCTCCCCATCACTCAGTAGAACTGTCCTCTCTCTCTCTGGGTGGGTAGGGTGGTCCTCCCTCTCCCCATTACTCAGTAGAACTGTCCTCTCTCTGCAGGTAGGTGGTCCTCCCCTCTCCCCCCATCACTCAGCATAACTGTCTCTCCTGGGTGTGTAGGTGGTCCTCCCTCCCCCATCACTCAGTAGAACTGTCCTCTCTCTCCTGGGTGTGTAGGGTGGTCCTCCCTCTCCCCATCACCAGTGCAGAACTGTCCTCTCTCTTCCTGCGTGTAGGGTGGTCCTCCTCTCCCCATCACTCAGCAGAACTGTCCTCTCTCTCCCTGGGTGTAGGTGGTCCTCCTCTCCCCATCACTCAGTAGAACTGTCCTCTCTCTCTCTGGGTGTGTGGTGGGTGGTCCTCCCTCTCCCCCATCACTCAGCATAACTGTCCTCTCTCTCTCTGGGTGTGTAGGGTGGTCCTCCCTCTCCCCCATCACGCAGTAGAACTGTCCTCTCTCTCTGGGTGGGTAGGGTGGTCCTCCTCTCCCCCATCACACAGTAGAACTGTCCTCTCTCTGGGTGGGTAGGTGGTCCTCCCTCCCCCATCACTCAGTGCATAACTGTCCTCTCCTGCGTGTAGGGTGGTCCTCCCTCTCCTCCATCACTCAGTAGAACTGTCCTCTCTTCCCTGGGTGTAGGGTGGTCCTCCCTCTCCCCATCACTCAGCATAACTGTCCTCTCTCTCTGGGTGGGTAGGGTGGTCCTCCCTCTCCCCATCACTCAGTAGAACTGTCCTCTCTCTCTTGTGTGTGTAGGGTGGTCCTCCCTCTCCCCCATCACTCAGTAGAACTGTCCTCTCTCTCTCTGGGTGGGTAGGTGGTCCTCCCTCTCCCCCATCACTCAGTATAACTGTCCTTCTCTCTCTGGGTGTGTAGGGTGGTCCTCCCTCTCCCATCACTCAGTAGAACTGTCCTCTCTCCTGGGGTGGTCCTCCCTCTCCCCCATCACTCAGTAGAACTGTCCTCTCTCTCCCTGGGTGTGTAGGGTGGTCCTCCCTCTCCCCCATCACTCAGTAGAACTGTCCTCTCTCTCTCTGGGTGGGTAGGGTGGTCCTCCCTCTCCCCCATCACTCAGTATAACTGTCCTCTCTCTCCCTGGGTGTGTAGGGTGGTCCTCCCTCTCCCCCATCACTCAGTAGAACTGTCCTCTCTCTCCCTGGGTGTGTAGGGTGGTCCTCCCTCTCCCCCATCACTCAGTAGAACTGTCCTCTCTCTCTCTCTGGGTGGGTCTGTAGGTTTACTGTAACAGCAGGCAGTGATGTGACCTGTTTTTTATGTTCTATATGAACAGTTTAGCATCATAATTTCTGTTTGTTTTGCTTAAAAAGGATAAAAACGTGTTTAACACAAGGACTTTCAAATAATAATGACATACAGATACAGCTTCCCTCAAAACTTTGGCTTATTTAATAAACCGCGAGTCAGAAATGGTTATAAACGATCAAATGATAATTAAAACGATTGAAACCTAAAGCTGAAAATAAACAAGAGAAAAAATACTGGATTAATGTGCTGTTTACTGAGAGCTGCCTGAATAAACAAAATCACATTTTGTAGCCCAGAAGAATCGTTTTTATTTCCAACGAGCAGCTGAAACGTCCCGCATGCCCGACCACATGAGAGCGCCTGCTCCCGGTGGGTGGCGACGCTGCGTGATGGTGCATGAAAATGGAAAAGGCGGCTCGCGGAGGAAAAAGAAAATAATTTTACCACATAAAACAATGTTTATAATGACTTTTACTTTTTTACTGCTCAGATTTTCAAACAGATCTGAAACAGAGAACAGCAGCAGGGAGGATATTTAAGGTCTCCAGAGATCTGAAAAAAATGTATTCCTAAAAACTCTTCCATGATACAGTTTATCACTTGGACCCAAACAGTGCTTTTAGACTGATTTAAAGGACCTCTTTTCTGATTGGCTGCCCTGAATGGATGCTTTAGCTGTTCTTATATATGTGGGTCTTTTTATTTCCAGAAAAGTGTTCAGATCCTCTTAATAAACCAAAAGGAATCAGAATCGCAGTAAAGGACAGCAACACGGTTTCAGAATCAGAGTGAAAATCAGTCGAACCGATCACGTCTTTAGTTTCACGGAATTCCTTTCCACTCGCAGTGACGTCGGAATCAGGATCCCAACACCGATCTCTGTGATCCTGACATCCTCATTATTTTGGCCAAACTTTACCCACTAAAATCACTGATTCTCCAGGTTGTTTTATGTTTTCGCTCCTTTTTATTTTTTGTGTTCAGTATTTGTGTGGATTCCTGCACCAAAAATCAAAACATCCATTCATCAGAATTCATTCTTGTATTTTAATTATTCATCTTGTGTGTATCCCTTCAAATCAAACAGGCTGTTTTTGTTTGTGACTTTAAGATTTCCTTTTCTTCTTCTTGCTCTTCTCCTCCTTGTTCTGTTTTTAAGAGCCTATTGGCTAAAAGTGATTTTTTTTTTTTGGTGAAAATGTATTTTGAAAGACTTTTATTTTCTACACTCAGGTACTACATCTTGGAAAGCCGGACGCGGAACATCTACGGAATGGTGTGTCATTCCTGTCAGAACGCTCCACGGAACACCAAAGATTGTGAGTCCACGTCTCCTGCCTGTTAATTAATTAACTAATTAATCCAGATAGATAGACAGATAGACAGACAGATAGATATATAGTGAAAGTGACAACACTTGTCATTGTAACGCAACACAGCACAACACAACGAAATTCAACTTCTGCGTTTCACCCACACACACACGTGCAGATTGGGGCAGCTATTGAAAGTGCCTGGGGAGCAGTGACGGGTACGGTACCTCACTCAAGGGTACTTCAGGGCAACCTATTGGTGATCTAATCGAACCTACAATCTTCCGATCCGAGGCAACTCCCTCCCCATTAGGCCAATGGGCAGCGGACAGACAGATTTTTTTGATTGTATAAATTATCAATGCGTTTTTTGCTGTTAGACGGAGCAGGAGGAGAAATCAGTGTGCTAACTGCTAACTGAGCGTCGCTGCTGCTTCAGTCCCGATTAATCGGTTTTGGTGACGACCCAAAACCAGACCGTTTGATTTCCCTTCATCTCTGCTCTCTGTTCTCCTCCCTGCCTCTTTATTCCTCCCTCACCTCTCCGTCTGTCCTGCCAGTACGTAAATACTCAATTACACTAAATGCTTCCAGTCGCGCTACGCTAGCTTGGTGCCTTTTCTTTTGAAAGAGCTCAGCAAAAGGCCCACACACACACACACACAAACACACACACACACACAAACACACACTCGTGGTTCGAAAAACCCAGAACCCTCAACCACGGCCCTTTTAAATGGTACAAATAGTGGGTCATCAATAAAGTTGCGGCGAGCGACCAGGAGGCCGCCTGGAGTCTATCAACGCTGCCGAATTTGAATATTTAAAGATTTATGTGCAGCCTTGGCTGGGGTTTGGTGTTTGGCAGATCGATGCTAACGTGGCGTGTTGGCTGATTAACAGCACATACCTGAAGCACTGAGTCTGTGGAACCAACCACACACACTAACGCACTGCAGAACCGCCGCCCCTCTGGAGGCGGAGACTCGGGGGGAAATAGGAGCACTTTTTTATTTCTCCTTCACTGAACACACTGATTTGGTGGGTTGGGGTTCAGCTGAAACAGTGATGGACTTGTTTACGAACCCGGATTAAAGCCTCGCCCGATACTTCAAGAGAGTCGTTTCTGTTCTCTTTCACCAAAGATCATTGGTCCGGAGCCACCAAACACACTGGAATACACAGCTTATACCATTTTACACCACACGTACAAATACTGTAGCTTGTGTGTTTATGAAGAAGAGGAAAATGATTCCACGTGAAATTAAACTCTATTTTTTCCGCCACTTTCCCTCTGGTTGGATTTATCCATGGTTGGTTCTCCAAGGACGGGAGTCAGAAACCGGAGAACCCGGTAAAGGAGACCTATCATTTATTTTAGTGGACAAAATATCAAACCTTTTTTTAGTGTTACAGTATCACCTCCAACACCTAGAACTGTTCCAATATAAATAAATAAACAAACAAATAAATATGATTTATTTCCATGCTAGTTTTGCTCCCTGCAGAGTGAAAAGAGCATCTTTTTACATCAACCTGTGGTTGTTCATGTTAAACAATAATGCATTATCAGAGAAGAGTTTCCAGGGTATCCAGGGTATTATGGTCATTTTTGCTTTACTGTCTTTTTATTAAAATTGTAAATAAAAAAAAATAGGTTTTAAGAATATGAAATATAGAGTCATATATAGTGATAAGGGATATAGTATCCCTTTTTTGGTAAATTTTTTTTTTTTTACCAGTTCTATAAAACATTCATAAAAATGTATTATATAAAATATTAATATTATACAAGTAAATCATCCTTTTTATTGCATTGCTCACAAGCGAAAGCCTGTCCAATAGCGTGAAATGAAGAAATTTTGTAAATGATATTTTTGTGTAAAATTCATACATTTTAAACTTTAATTCTACACCAAACAAAGCCTTCGCCACACACAAACGCCCATATAAGGAGTTGTTTTTCATCACCATGGGGATTCGCAGGCCTGTGCTGTGCGTCCTCTAAGGGTTAAGTAAATGTATGGAGACCAAAGCCGTCTCGGATGCAGGGACGCACGGCAACAGCCGCAAAAAATTTCCCAAGATGCCCGGCGTGGTGAAGCCACCCTGTGGACTGGATTAATAAAAGATGGCAGAGAATGACAAACAGATGCTTGGCGAGCACTCAGCCTTGTAGTTGCTCCATAAACATGATGCACAGGCACAAGAATTGCCTTTAAAGTCACCCATTATATCAGCACGAGATCAGAGAACAGAGTTTTTACATTACATATGCAAATTAGATGCAATATTAATCATTTCGCTTCCCAGACTTCTCCCACCGAGCAGATGTTTTCAGGGCCTCTAATTGTTTTGAGAGGGAGCAACGTGGCAGGTGGAGGTACGTTCTAATGAAAGGCCTCAAAACTATGCAGAGGGAGTCGCTTGTTTTGGGGTGAGGACGTGCTCACACTCGCCAGGTAATCTGCAAATTGCGCTCGCGTCTGCGTGTAGTAATTAAAAGTTTGGAGGGCATGAAAAGATTATTAACCTGCTTGTGCTTGCATTGAAAGCACTGAAAAAATGTCTCCTGCCTCCCTGCACTGTCCACCCTGCCTGATGTGCCTCGCTGGACATTATCAGAGACATTAGCAGAGACATTAGCATCCTTTGCTAATGAGCGTACTTGGCTTTTACGCATCCGCCTCAAAGTTGCAAACCAAGCATGACTCTCCTGCACAGCAGGTCGCTCTTATCCATTCACTGATACCAGGACTCCTGACTGACAGGTCTTTAGTTAAACTCGTCAGGAATCCTGACCCAAGAACACGTCAATAACATTCATAATGAGCCCCTGAAGGCAATCAAAACTCTTTTTCTTTTGGAAGGATTCCTGAAGTCTTGCCAAACCAGGTTCCACCTCCCATCATCAGAGCGCCCAGGGTACTCTAAAGTCACGGTGGGCAAATTTAACAGGAGCCACTGCTTCTTTCCAACCAGCACCAATAAAATAAATGCCGGATATTTTAGATGGGAGTCCCTCTTCTGAGCTCCTCCAGAGCTGTTTGCCATGAAGACCATGCCGTAGTTAAGCTGCAAAAACGACTCTGGTCAAAACAACATTCCAGGATCCGAACCTATCGCGTCGACCCGCCACCGCAATTAAAAAAGGCACTAGAAGCAATAATGTTTATTGCAGTGGGGCGACGAGGAGAGCCCCTCGCAGGAAGTGGTGTAACCAAAAGAGGAGGCTCAGTGCAGATCCGTCTGGCAGTTTATTAAAAGTGTGTTAGCGCAAGGTTGTCTGGAGACGTAATGTGTTGACTCAGGATTCGCAGGACTGTGGTCTTCAAGACCAGGCTCGGTTTTGAGAAATGGTGAAGGGCTGCTAGTTGCATCTCTGTTCTGAGTGGGGACGTACTGATGTAAACAGGCTCTGTCCTCCCTTCATAAATCCAAATACAGTCTGTCAGCAAAGACGTCCGTCTTCAGGTCAGCGGTGGTCATGAGGTGACGTTATTTGAAATATAAGGTCACACACAAACTTTTAGATGGGTTTTACGTTTGTTTTAGACATGCCAAGCTAAATGTCCTCATTTTCAGGACAGTGCTCCCCAGCTGGAGTTCCTGTAAAAACGAAAAGCCTGTTTTTAACTGTGACCTAAAAAGGATGAAACAAAAGGTTGTTTTGCAGAGCAAGTCATTTAAATTCGTCACATGGTTTGAGGTCAGTGTGATGATTTAGTGCCACCTAATTGGTGGGATGTCCGTTTACGCAACAAGCTATTCTCAGAATATCGCCCATGACTCTTCCTTTCATTCACACTTCAGCCCTCATGATGCTGTTCTTCTTTGCAGGCATGCGAACGAACCTGGTGTTACCAGGAGCCCCGAGAGCTTCCTCCATCAGCACCACTATTTTCCCTCATGCAGAGAAAGGTACGACACCTTCAGTGTTACTTTACTGTGCAAAGGTCTTAAACCCCTCATTTTAAGGTGCTGTTGAGGAACAGTTCTCCAGATCTTCCTGAAGGACAGTGTTGTTGTCTCTCATTTTCAGTCTAGTCTCTGTACCTCAGCAGTTCTCCAGATCTTCCTGAAGGACGGTCGTTTTTGTTTCTCATTTTCAAAGCGTCTAACTTAAGACATGAAGCAGTGAAGAAACAGGTGCAGATGATTCCAGATGATCAGGTGATTCGTTTACTGCTGAAGCTGAATGCTGAGTGCTTGGAACCCCTTTATCTAGAACCTTATATCTTTAGGACACTTTGCAGCCTGAAGCACTAAAACATCTGTTCCCGTTTCTAATAGCAGTTTTGTACCAATAATTTGGAAAATATACAGAAATGAGGGGCTAAAGACTTTTGCACAGGTCTGTAAATTACCATTCATAGATCCATGTGCTCCATCATGTGATCATGTTCCAGATCCAACCGGGCAGGGTCACCTAGCTACAGCCCTCATCATCGCCATGTCAACCATCTTCATCATGGCCATCGCCATCGTGATGATCATAATGTTCTACATCCTGAAGGCCAAGCCAAGCGGACAAGGTGCGTCAAGATTTGGTCCCTCGCTAGCTGGCTGTCGTCAGTCTGCTTCTTGGTTTGTCCCAGGGACGTTTTTTTGGACCTCTGTGTAGAAAATGATTATGTTACGAGCCTGGTCCACTGTGCTAGTCACGTCCCAGAGTGGTGTCATCGTAAGTAATAGCATATGAGCATCGGATGGTGGTCTAGCAACTTGAGAAGCTTCTTGAAATGTATGAGTAAGCGCACGCACACCCAGGGGACCAGGAACCACAGTTTGAGCAGCCCTGGACTAAATTTACACATATTGGATTGCATTCCATTATCATCCTCATCTCCACAGGAATTAAGTAGAACCAGCAGGGCCTGAAAGAGAGAAACTAACCAAATGTGTCTCTTCAATCCCAGCCTGCTGCTCCGGACAGATCGTGAAGACCATTGAGGCTCCAACCATAAAGCAAGAGGAGAAGAAAGAGGTGAAAGGTAGGTGGATCATCGTTTTTGATTCTTCCCAACTTTTTAAGTTGTTGAACTCCCTTCATCTATGGGACGGGGACTTCCTGTCAGTTTCATGGTCACGTTAAGTCCAGGGTGGGGCTTGGTGATGTGAGCAGACAATCCTGGATCTGATGTTGGGTTGGTATGTCCAAAGGTTTCTAGACATCTGAAATCTGGGGTTATAAAAGGGAAGATCTGCTCCCTTTTTCAGCAACAGGGAAGGCTGGGACATGGCTGAGGATCTGATTGCATTCAGCCACAAGAGTATTTTCTAAATTAAAATTTTTTATACATACAGGACTGTGCAATATTTTGTGCACTCCAATAGCACAACATCAAAAAACATTTCAATAAAGATCTTCTTCAGGCGTTTCTTTCAGAAAAATCTTTCTGTAAAGCCTGTGGTTTTAGGTGTTTTTATTTAAAGCTGTTATAAAACAACACTGTTGTCTTAAAAAGTTAAATCTTTTCTTCCATAAAAATTAAAAGCAAAATAGCTTGGATGAGGACTGTCTGCGAGGTGTTGAGTTGAATTTCAGCTGAATTTCACTCTGGTGTTAGAAGCTATTTTGTCAGTTTATTCCTTTTGTTAAAAATTAAGAGCAAATATTTTGAAATAAGTTAAAGAGTTACGTTTAAAATCTTGTGGCTGATTTTTTAAAAGCCCTGTCTTTACATTTATGTTCTTTTTATTTCCATATTGTTTTTATTTTTGGAAATTCTTCTTTTATTCAGTGAAAGTCAGAGACAAGTGAGGGAATTTGACATTTTGACCTTGATTTTATTTTTAAACGGTATAATTTCGCTCACGTTTGCTCTGTAATACCACACAGATGTCACTGACGGCTACGCAGACGTAACGACCCATATAAACCCAGAGGTTTTTCAAAAGCATTTAGAGACCAGCGTAATGAAGACTGTCTGAATTACTGAGTTTAAAGTCAGTGCTTGTGCCCTTATGCCTAAACCACCGGTGTGTTTTAATGAAAACAGTTTGCCCGAACGCTCTGGTGGTTTACGAAAAATGTAAAGTTAACAAGCTTTGGCTCTTGGCTCACCACAAATATTACACTTTGGCCCCTGGAGACAGAAAGTTGGGCACCCCTGGTATAAATCATGGGCCGTGTTGTCCTATAGGGTGGACTGGCACCGGGGAAATAGTGGTTTCTTGTCATTTGCACTGGAATGTTGAGCCTCACTTCTTCCTTTAGGCCACGAAAGCGCCGACTTTGCGGAGGAATAATGGTCTCTGTTTGAGAGGCGCTGAAAGAAGGGCCTCAGAATGGTAATGCAGGAGAGCGTCTCATCCAGTCATTCTCACCGTGATTATAGACTTTAGCTGCCAGTTTAAGGCAAGGGGTAAAAACCAGCTAACCGCTTTGGGGTGAAAGTAGAGACACGCTGTTTTTCAGCACCACACATGTGAATGAAAGCAAGTCAAAATCAAGTCGAATGGACTGTAAGCGAAAACACATGAGGTTTGGAGGTTTGACTGCTGGTCGACACCTGCAGCAAACAGCGTTGAGTCCACATGTGTCAAAGTGCTGTTTCCTCCAGCTTGAAGCTCAAAACACGCCACACCACCTGCTTCAAAACTTCTGCTTTGAATGTTCTCATCTCAGAGGCCTCGCTTTCAGTTTGGCCACTTTGTCGGAAACCTCACCTTGCCGTTGCCAGGTGATACCTGGTTCAGATTAAACATATTCAACCCGATTTTGCTGTAGTGTGCAAAGGTTCGGGGCCAAAAGAACGGATACTTTTACCTCTAGGAACAATCTAAGAACAACAGTGTCTAGGGTGCCCCAAGAAACCCCAAATAAAAGTCATCTATCCCTGCCTAGTTTGATCTCCTGCAACACTTCCCTCCAGTAAGCTGAGAGAGCTTTCTGGTGCTCATTTTTAAATAAAGGTGGTGAAGAGAAACAGAGAAGCTGCTGCTAGAAGATCCAAACTGAGGACATCATTTTGAGACACTAGGGAACCAGTCCACAATCACAGAGGCCTACAGTGCTGTGCAAATGAGCCCTTTCTTCATATTTAACCTCCAGACTTTCTTGTATTATAATGCATAGTTGAGGAACAGTTCTCTAGTTCTTCCTGCAGGACAAAGTTTTTGTCTTTCATTTTCAGTACAGTCTCTGTACCTGAGCAGTTTCAGAGACAGTGTGGGATCATCTCCACAGAGAACACAAAAGGCAGCCAACGTCCAAAGAAGAGCTTTGGGACATCCTTCAATAAGCCTGGAGAAGTGTTTCTGACTTAAAGGAGCTGGTCTAAGAGAGTTGAGGCTGTGCTGAAGAATAACGGTGGTGGTAGTGAATACTGACTTTAAAGCTGATTAGAATGAAACTCTCTTTGTGTTTAGACTGGATTTCCATGTGTTTGGTCACAAATCACCGAACTATTATCTCACATTCATACAGATGAGAGGGAAACGAGGGGATCAAGACTTCTGCTCAGAACTTTATGACCTTGCAGGTTTCTACCAACCTGGCAGAAGTTTGTGAAACATCAGTGATTCCCTCTCATTTCTAGAGGCTTTGCAGTAGCAATGTCAGCAGTAAAACTGAGGCCTTTCACAAGGTGGACTTGTTAAATGATGGCAGTGATTATTTTTCAGTGATATTTGAAACACATCGACTTGCTTTTCATCACTCAGCCCCTCTGACAGATGGCAGAAGTATGGCCAGGAGCAACTACTTCCTCAGATGAATGGCATCATTGTGAAAGACTCTGCCAACTCAATGATTAACAGCCTTGTTTCCACCGCTGGAGGTGAAGTGTTTGCTGGATCCTTGATCACGCTGCTGCTTAATGTGGATTACTTTTTATTTGTTCCACACATAACGTGGCAAAAGGTTAAGATTGAATCTACAAAAGCTACTAATTTAAACAGCATGAAACCATAAACAAGTTCCCTTCAGTCATTCTTTGGGCAGCTGTATATATATATATATATATATATATATATATATATATAACAACTTTTATTAAATCCTATATGGGGCTTTATGGGGGGCAGTGGCAGTCTAGTGTTTAGGGACCCCAGGATCAGAAGGTCATGCGTTTGAATCCTGGACCAGTATGTTGCCCTGAGGTTCCCTTGAGGAGGGTACTGTGCCCATCAGTGTTCCAACAGGTGCTGGATATGTCTGCCCCCTGCTGGACAGTGTGTGTGTGTTAAATACAGAGGGTGTGTTCAGATGTGGTTCACTGTGTGTCCACAATGACAAATACTCACTTTCACTTCTTTCATCTCTCTCTTTTCAGACAGTGTCGTGATTTTCGCTGAGAAAGATGAATTCGACAAACTTAAGCCACCTCCGCCAAAAACTGTGAAAAGGTGAGCAAAAAAGAAACCACAGCACATTATAAAGTCCCGTCTGAAAGAATTGAAACCAGGTCAGTTAATTTGTTTTTGCACTGAGCTGAGAGATCAGATTTACAGATACAGATGTGTTAAAATGGTTAAAATGTAGAAATGTACTCAGTCAGGGTTCTTTAACCCTGAGTCTTTAACTATTATTATAACCATTAAGTTTTTTTTTAAATTGTAAAAATGTTGTTGCACACGCACAGTAAACTTGTCTGGAGGTTTCAAATGCAGGTATTTTTATATTTATTATATTTGTTATTTTTGTGTGATCCATTTTAAAACCCCAATGTTGGTGATATTTATTCGTAAGAGCTTCAAAAAGAGCTCAGTGTCTGGCTTAACTCTTTGATCTTCATAGTACAATCCTAGAACTTCCATATGAGTCTTTATTTTTCATTATCGTGGAAATTTCAAAGCGTCATATTTGCCGGTGGTCTTCCAAGCTTCCATCCTTGACAAGATCAGAAAAAGGGTGTAAAGTAAGAGTCCAGATTCTGCAATGCTGGCTGTTCAGTTTGCAGCCAAACTCTGCAGGGAGGTGGATCTCCAGGATCAGGGTTGAAGACCAGTACATGTGTACGCATTCAGGAACAACTCACAAAAGCTCACAAATTATCAATCTATATGAATACGCCCAGATCCTCCTCCTCAATTAAAACGATTAGGAGTGCCAGAGTTTCTCGTCAACTTTCTTAAGCGTCTGGGATACAAACAAGCCATAAATATGACAGGAAGAAGAAAGCAAGTGCAGTCTCCTGGAACTTGAACCAAAGCCTAAAAAGATTTTTTTTTTTTCCCCCTTTATCAGATTTTCTGCTTCAGATTCTACCGGTAATTAAGTCACCACAGGACAAGTTCCAGCAGCGAAGTGTAGCTGCTAGCTCTTTAAACGGGATGAGAACATTCTGCTAAGTGTAGGAGTCACTGTGAAAGCGAGTTTGTGCCTCTTGCATGGGCATGGCATGGAAAAAACAAGCTCAGTTCATCATAGGACCCCACCCCCCTTCCCCTCAAAGCTCAGTCTCCTTTGACTGGAAACATTATGTGGCCAATGTTGAGGGGGTGAGGTAGTCTCGAACTCGCCCCGTGGCTGCAGGCTCTCCAGTGATGTTGGTTTTGCACAAACATAATCAACTGCAGTAATTATGAGACTCCTCTGCCAAAACCACCAGGTGAAAACAGCCTGATCGAGAGTAAGATGACAACATTTCGCTCCAAACCCTGTTTTTCTTTTCACATCTGGTACAAAGCAACTGCAACTTCAGCCACCGCTTCAATGCAGTGATACGTCCACTTACCTACTCCCGAACACAGACTTGATTAAATGTAGGTCTTAAAGGGATCTACATTCTTCTTCTTTTGGCTGCTTCTCTTATTGGGTTGCCACAGCGGATCATCAGTTTCCATTTCTTCTCGTCCTCTGCACCTTACTCCTAAAAGGGATCAACATTGATAAAGGGATTATATATTTTTTTTGGGTGGGTTTCCCCAATTTAGTTGTGATCAGAATCAGCTGAGATTTAATCAGGTGTAGCAACTGGTCCTGCTTATAATCTTCAAGGCAGTAGATCTCCTGAGCTGGTCCTGGTTAAATTCTTCAGGGCAGCTTAGGATCCCGTAAACCCAAACTCAACAGTGTATCTATTAAAGGGATGTAGGATGATGAAGTAATTTTCTGGGATGAAGTTCATGCGGATTATTTTCAGTAGATTGTTTTTATTGGAGTTGAAGTTCGAGGCTTTAATAGTCTTTAATTCTATTAATATGGAGTGAGATTCAGTTCACTTTCAGCACAGACAGACGCTCCAGACGTCCTTCAGAGGAGACACGTCTCACTCTACACTCTCAGTACACTCCTGTACTTTTACTTTACACTCTCAGTACATTCCTGTACTTTTACTTTACACTCTCAGTACACTCCTGTACTTTTACTTTACACTCTCAGTACATTCCTGTACTTTTTCTTTACACTCTCAGTACATAGAATAGAATAGAATAGAATAGAATAATCATTTATTATCCCACGAATGAGAAATTCAGGTGTTAGAGTGCTCTTTAACAAGAAAGAACAAGAAAGAAAGAAAGAATATATAAAACACAAGGAAAGATATCCATATACAGAGCTATATATACACACACATACATATTTACAGGGCAATTAGTAAAGAAAGAAAGAATATAAAAACAGGAAAGATAACCTTATACAAAGAGAGCATATAATAATAATAATAATAATAATAATAATAATAATAGTAATACATTAGTAATATTAAATAAGTAATGCTAGGTTGAGTTGTGGAGTCTGGTGGCCTTCTCCCACTGCGGGTGTAACAGTCTGCTGCTGAACGAGCTGCTCAGTGCTCCTACAGTCGTGTAGGGGGTGGGAGGTGTTGTCCATGATGGACGTTAGTTTGGAGAACATCCTCTCCTCCCCGACCTGCTCGATAGATTTCAGCGGACAGTCCAGGACAGAGCTGGCCCTCTTGACCAGTTTATTTAGTTTCCCCCCGTCCCTCTCCTCGATTCTACCACACCAGCAGACCACACCACAGAGTCATAGAAGGACCTCAGAAGATTTCTGTTACATTATACTCTCAGTACATTCCTGTACTTTTTACTTCTCTACCGAGTAGTTACCGGATTAACTGGTTGACATGCATCTCCTGGAGTAAGGAATGAGAGGAGATGGAAATAAAGGTTAGTGTTTGGCAGTAGCACAGCTACCAATAGGGGTGCTTTGTTTAACTACTTTTCTCAGCAGTTTGGTGGGAACGTCACAATTTTTCTGAATCAGCTTTTGTGTCAAAGCGTTATTTTTCTGCTGCGCCCTGAAATAAAACTACGGCCTGGCCACCCACAGACGCATACACAGTCATACATGTTTTGACATGAGACATCACGTACCAATTCATCTCTGCGTGTCAACCATTACGGTGCAGAAAACCTTCCTTGTGGACTCTCATGTACTTTATTCTAATCAGTGTATTCAGAAACTGCGGTGCTCAGACATGCAGATATTACACGTAATTAAAAATTTAACTTGAGAAAAACACTCATGCAGCATCATTATTTCAACGGTTCATTTGGTTTTAAGACATTTTGGCTTTATGTGCACGACCAAAAGTGACTGGAAGTCCTCAAATTAACACAACAGTGGCGCATTCATGGAAAGTGCAGATGTTCTCACATGAGGAACATGATTGCTTCACTCCACTTCGCTGTTGAAGCGGAACCACTGTAAAATGTCCCTCTTAAAAGTAAATAAAATTTTAACTAAGGCGGCTGGCCATAAAGCCGGAACAGTGGGCTCGTAATATCGTTTCCATTGCTGCACCCTTTGGCCAGAAATGCTCCAGATGTGCGTCGAAGCCTCGTGGTCGACATGTACAGCCGGCCTGACGAACTGTCAAACCCTGTACAACCTGAAGTAATGAAAATAAATAAATCACTCTCTGGCAATGTGGTGGAAGAAATCAGAGGCATGTTGGGCCTTTAAACGGCCTTATTAAAATAAATAGCGTCGTCGGGATAAAAGGCGTTCAGCCGAAGGCCAGAGCTGCTCGAGCACATGTGCCTAAATTCATTATGGCTTAGATACTTTTATCCAAGAGCAATCTGATCTGGTTGAAGACTCTTGTTGTTTTGTTTGATAACCGCAGGGTTTCCAGAAATTTTCACTTTCAATGCCTCCCTCGACTGTATACAGAACACTAACCATTTCAGTGTGAAATGCTATATTTATACATTTTTCTAGTTTTACGATCTTTAGGGAAGTATTAAGATGTTCTAAGAAACTCCCACAGACTCTTGATCAGAGTTCTGAGGAATCTCAGAATCCGAATCGCGGATTAACTCACCATGATCTCTTTGTTCCTCAGTCAGTTCCTGATCAGTGTTTGCAGTGTGGCAGGACATTCCTGAAAGAGAAAGAGGAAAGAGGACACTGCCATAAGGGGACACCATCATCCCGAAGGAGGGGACTTGGTCTGCAGCAACGTTTAGGTCAAGGGCATCAGTGAGCTTTGGGTGTTGATGAGCACTGGTCCTCCTTCCTTGGCGCACTTTTGGTCAGTACTGAACACTGCATACTGGGAACAGCCCACCAGACCTGCTGTGGTGGAGATGTTCTGATCCATTTCTTCCTACCCACAGATCAAATGTTCACCCACATCTTCTTTCAGTGGGCTTGATGTTGTGACCTCCAACACTGAACATCTCTGCAGGCTAGGAAGAGAAAATGAACAGCTAATTATCTTTAAGAGCTCATCATTGGGGGGAAAAAGCAGAAGACATTATGGTCCAGTCCTGGAGTGAGCTTAACATAATCAAACTGATGTGGAAATTCTGCGGTTACAGAATTATGTGGACAAACATGTCCTGCTGGGCTTTGGACAAAAGCAGAGGAAGCAGCACACATGGCTTAATAGAGACACTGGGAGAAGTTGAGAAATAACAGATTTAATTCAGTTTGGTGGAGGATTTCTTTCTCCAAGCTGCTGATAGACATCGTCCCCTTGGGTTAAAGGGTTCATTTGTTTCGACTGACAGTTAATTCCAATCTCCTGAATCTTCACCAGGCTTTAAGATGCTGCTGTTATCCAGTCCATCCAGTGAGTTAGAAAATTATTTCAAAGATCCATAATTCAGAAGTTGTCTAATCCAGATTTCAGAGTTTCATCTTTTACGGCATCCGATGGCAAGAAGAGATCTTGAACTCCATGTAAGATTTTGGTACTGGGAACAGAAGTCCTCAGAAGTAGTCTTCTGAGGAACCTACAAAAGCAACCTCAGCCCAGATTGTTTTCCTTCTTGGTTCCCCGATTGTTGGAACGAGCTCCCAAATACTATCAGAGCAGGGAATCCTTCACTATCCTAAGCTCTTGAGGACACATCTTCCCAGAAGACCTTCTAACATCTTTAACAGGCTTAACTCCACCATTCACTTCATAAGCACTTCTCCTGCTCTACTCATTCTCTACTTTTACATTTTAATGTACATCACGTAGCAAACGTTCCTGAGAAGCTCTCACTGCACTGGAGGTTATTCCTTACTTGTAAGTCACTCTGGATAAAGGCGTCTGCCCAAATGAGAGTAAATGTAAAGGTACACCTCACACATTGCATGCCCTCAAACTCCCGGTTCTTCTCAGAGCGCCTGCATGACTTCTTTATGGTCTGTAAAGTCTCCAGTGGTGTTCTGTCTAGTGTAACCAAAGTCTCTGGTCCTGTGGTGTGATCTGGCCTGCTGGTGTGAGATATCTGCCAGGCTTCTGGAGAGAATTCACAGGTTCGGTCACAGGAGACGACGCAGCTACATCTGGAAGCCATCCAGGCCAAGTAGACATCCATCACCCTGCTAACTGTGCGCTGACCATACCAGAAGGGTCAACCCTCTGAAAGACAGTCTTTGACAGGCAGAGAACTTGTCCAGCTGAATCAAATGACAAAAACCAAATGCTGCACAGCTTAAAGAACAGTTGACTTCATGGCAGGACTTCTTAACGTCCCTCTATAAACAACCGGAAAGCAAGGACAGAAAGTAGAACAGCTGCTGCAACAAGTTTAAAGCTACTTAAGGAGAAAAATGCACATTAAAACAGAAATAAACATTTTATTCAATAACAATTTATGCTTCTTACAAACATAACAGACCAAAGAAACTCTCAAAACCACATTTATACAAATGTGCCAAAGGATATATGATAACTTCTCTCAAGCTTAAAAAATAAATTTGTGCTAAAACAGCACAAGACCTGCCAAACTGCCAAAAGCACAACATTTTCCAAAAAACATCTGACATTTGCTGATGGAATCAGTGAAAGATCTGAACCTCAGCAAACTCAAACTCATGATCACGACACTGAAAATGAAGTGAAATGCTAATAACAATGACTTCAGGTCAGTAGCCACCAGTTAGCACTACATAATTTATATTGTTGTGATGACGACTAGCTTCCGTTCACTGTCAGTTTAAGTTGCTAACGTTCACTAAAAAGTAAAAACGTAACTCCAGCACATAACTGAGGGTTCCCACTGCCTGATTAATTACTGACTTCCCCACTGGCCTCTACAATAAACTTTGATTAGTGCTTTTGATTAAAGGTCACAAAAAATCAGTAAATTTGAAGCATGATCTTATAAGCTGAACTGGAACGGCTGTTAAAGGAAGAATTTGTTAAAAAAATAAAATGAAGCTTACTTTTAAAAATAAGTCAAAGTGCATCCCTATAAATCCTGAGATGCCACAAAAACAGCTAGTTTGTTCTGCAAGAAACGGTGATTGATATAGTGTCAGAAACCACTTTGAGGAGAGTGTGTGAATTTATGGCAGCAGGTTCCTGGTTTCATCATTTCCTATTTGATTTGAGGGAAAAAAGCTCCAAATTATAGGACTATACCAAGTCTTGGTTGATTATAATGGAGGTAAAAAGTTGTTTTTGCTGAACTGTCCCTTTAAGAGCGGGTGGGCATCCCCAGGTTGAAGAGGATGGAGCTGAGGTTGATGCTCAGGAACGCTTGCACCGGATCAGCCGTCCTGTGCATTTCCTGCAGCAGTAGATGCAGCGAGGATGATTCAAACAGACGCCTGTTCTTCCTGCAAACACACACACACACACACACACACACACACACACACACACACACACGGAGCAAGTGATCAGGGTAGTTCTGGGTAATAAGGTTTAAAGTATCAGTTTGGTGTGAAATACCCAGTTCTAGATAAACTTTAGTGAGTCTGAATGATTCACAGTGGTGATGAATGGAACCAGACGTCTGAAGCTCCAACATATTAAGTTATTCCATGAAATGGTTGTGAAGTCACTTCCTAATGCCCGAGACATTGTTGGTGAAGCCCACTCGTGACGGAGGGATCCATGCAGGCAAAAAAGTAAAAAGCAGAAAAGTGGTTAAGTTCAGACTTATCATCACCTTATCACTTATCATCCCCGTCCCATAGAGACACTGGGAGAAACGTGGAGCTTCACTGGGGGAAATAAAATGCACACATTTGGGACGGCCTGGTTCCATTCACCACCGCTGAAAAGAAATCAGAGCCGTTTCACACCAAACCTGCTCTGGAGGAGTGTGTTTACTCTGAATTCTTGGGGAATTTGGAAGAATCGTTGAGAATGCAGTTCATGGATTTAAATTCACTTCACCTGCAGAAAAGTGATCAACAAAGCTTTTTCTAATGTTGCTGGTACTAGAAGAGAAACTCCACAGCACTGCTAATACTTTAAATGACCAATAATGAGGGACTAGAGATGTTCCAGTTCAACTCTCTTCAGAACCCCTCAGACCCAGAATGGGAGCTCCAGATGGATTTTCTGGAGGTCAGGGGAGGCCTCCGAACCTCCACACTGTGCTGTGATCTCTCCTAATGAGGGTTAACGACATTGTTTAGAAAGCAAAGCTAAGCTAATGAGGGTTTCCTGTCAGCCTGTGAGCTCGGCAGCTGGAGCTGGGATGATTTTGGGAAAGGGCCTGAGGAAATGATACGGCTGTGATGATGTAACTCAGACTTGGAATGTGGAGGAGGCGGACCTGATGCTCGAGAGTTTCTGGAGGAGGATGCTGAGCTTCTCCACAAGGCTGAGGTCCAGACGCTGATTGCGGAGGAGCAGGGAGACGCAGCGGAAGAACTGCTCAGTGCTGCAGGCCTCCAGGAAGGCCGGCTGGTGCCCTATGGAGCGAAGAACAGCAGAACAGGCCTCGATCAATAAAGACATTCATCCTCAGTTCACTGCCTGTCAAGTCTGCTCACTGGTCAAAGTTCCCAGCCAATGGCATCAATTTGAAATGATCTGTGGTTGTCATTTCGCTTAAACACAGACGAGATGAGATGGGAGTCCCTGAGAACAATGTTGTTTGTAGATTGTGATCTGTAGCGAGAGTAGCAACTTGAGGAGAACCTGGAGAGATGGAGATCTGCTCCAGAGAGGAAAGAGATGAAATGACCTTGTTAACTAGCTAACCCTGATTTGGACATGTCTGGAGGACAGACGAGGAATATATCAGGAGAAGGATGTTGAGGATGGAGCTGCCAGGGACAATGCTGGTGGAAATAAATATTACAGTTATAAAACTTTACTTATGTTTTAGATGTTAAACTCAACATAAAAAACAATGATATTCAAGTAAGTTGAATTTATAAAGCACTTTTTACAACAACTGTTTTCACAAAGCAGCTTTACAGAATCCGGGTTCGAGCCCCAAGTGAGTAAACTGAGGGTGACTGAGGAAAACTCCCTGAACCTGGAGGAAGAAACCTTGGGAGGAACCAAGACTCAAAAGGGGAATCCCTCCTCCCCTGGACGACAATGGATTTTATAAATGAACAGATTTAGCGAGGAGTTCTGGTAAAGTATGAGTTACTATAAAAGAGTCCGTTAGTGTCTGTAATTGGAAGTCCCATTAGCCAGTAATGGTGGTTCTTTTTGAGTGGGCGGAGCTTTTGTTAGTGACAGCAGTAATAATAAACAATAATAACAAAAGGTTAAACTTGAAATGCTGTATTTGTTAAAAGTTATATGGCGTTTAACTCTTTAATAAAAGTTCTGCAGAATTGTAGGTCAGCAGATCCAAGATCAGTGTTGTAACAATCATTGGGATCCTATAAAATAATTAAACCGAGAATGTGACCTGTGCAAAAGTTACACCACACTTTATTTTTCACATTTTCTTCAGCACCTTTAACTCAGCATAGAAAAGAAATCTGCAGAAAAATGCAGATTTATTTAAGCAAATGCATGTCAGGCGTATTCGTTCCCCCGCTGCACGACACGGCCGACCCTGGTTCCAATTTGGACGGCAGGGCTTTAATCTCCGAGAAGCGGACTGGAAGGAGAAAGCCGCCAATGATCAGAACCATTCAAACGAGAAATGCCAACATGTACGAATTTAATAAAGGAACATGAGTATTGGGTTAAGTATTTACTTTTTCATTCCTCCAATCATGCAGCTCTGCTCTGCTCCTGAGCAGAAACATAAAGACTGCCTGCCTGCATGGAGTGTTTGATGAACTGCGAGCACGTCTGCCTTCATTACGTTCGCTGAATTAGCCTTAAATTGAGCATGAAGAGTCTCCAATAAGGAGCTATTTCTCCGTCAGCCTTCTGCTGGTGACCTTTGATCCACGCGCTTATCTCGTCTCGCCACATCTGCCCCCCAAACGCACATCTGCGCTTTCACATCTTCACAGGTGAGCCGGTTCCGATTAGACAAAGCTGAAAGAACTTCAAAAGGTGTCCACTGGAGTCGACTGTCTGACCGTGAGCTTTTCGGGAATGATTTAAGGAGTCTCTCTCTCTCTCTCTCTCTCTCTCTCTCTCTCTCTCAGCTGGACACATGGAGAGCATTAAGTGGGGGGCCTCGGACCAGACGGCGGACCCTGAACGGGGTTTCCATGCTGACGAGTGCAGGGGCCTGGTGGTTGACCTCCAGGTGTATAAACCTAACCTGAGCTTCCACACACACTCGTAACTGCTCCTCCAAAGAGCCAGAAATTGCCGGGGCAGATCTCAGAGCGCTTATAAAGATGCCGGCGACTCGCTGGCCCTGTTTGGTGTCACCGAGATGAAAGCCGGAGGAGGTGCGGTCCTCATTAACGGGTCGGATAACCAGGCATGCTATCGAACTCAGACGACACGAGTAGTTTGGAGAGGAAATGAATGCAATTTGTGGCGTCTGGTTCCATTAATCACCACTATAAAGAAATTTCACACCATTAGACCTTAACACTGAATTATGGGGGACTTAAGTGAAGAAAGCAGCTCATCCGCAGGGAAATTTAAGAAATAAAGTGACGAGCTACGGGGCTAATGGCGATAAGAAGTATTGGAAGTTTATTCTCCAGCAATTAGCCCACATCAAATACCGGGTGGAGGTGTTCAGTGATCTCTAACAGACTTGATCATGTGGGTTCTGGCACGGTGACTCTCTTCCAGAAGAAAGGACTAGAGGACGGACGGAAATGAGACCTTTTAGGTGAAAGAGTGATGGAGTGAAGGGGGGAAACTGCGGTCACATGGCGAGAGAGTATTTTGTGGAGCAGGACTGATCCAAGTGCTTCTAGTGATTAAGTGAGTGATGTGCTCCAGGGTGAAGACTGTCAAAACCAGTCAAAAAAAAAAGAAAAAAATTGAAAAAAAACAAAAAAACTCACTTCAGAAGTCTGTGTTCACTCTCGTAAACAGAATTTAAGATTTCTGTGGGCGTTCCTCAGACAGGTTTCCACAATTTCACAATTTTCACTATTTAATTTTAACTACTTGTTCTTTTACTATTGCGTGCTCATATATTTTTCTTAGTTTACTTTTAAATAATTAGTTAAATTAACCCTTAGACATCTTTTATTCCTGATCCTGTTTTACTGTGTTTCAGTTCTTGTGTTTAAGGAATTACTGCATAATAATAAATTCAAATACAAAATCAAATAAAACAGAAAATCAACAATAACAGTAATAATAAAGTTAATAAATAATAAAAATGCAATCAACAGGTAAGCCCAGGTTTTGAACAAAACATTGCTCTCTCTCTGAGCGTGTGGAGAAGCAGTAGCTCGGTGTTTCCTGATTAAGGTCGTCTCCCAGGGGTTGAACGTTTTTCTGTGTGTCTCTCTCGATGTTTCGGGGAGAAAAGTGAAGAACAGGTGTTGCTGATCTGGCTCCTAGAAAGCGCTGGACTCTTATAAATCACATGTGTTTGGCTTGCAGTTGAAACCCGTTTGTTAAAAACAGTTCTTTAGACAAACTGCTGGCTTTTCTGCCAGATCAGACGATTCTGTATCTTCATTTGCAATAAAGGCATGCAGGGCACAAGTGGATCCAAAAGAGGGCGCCATTTATGGCTTATAATCATCCATATGATGCATTTCCTTAACAATATTCTCTCAAAATGCATGAAGATGCTCCAAACAGTAAAGTGAGTTTGGGATTAATCTGGCCTGTGAGAGGTTGGGAGGCTACACTTATTAGGTCTTGTTAGATCACCGTTAACAGAACTGCGTGCCAAACGGCACACTAAACATAGTGCATAACCACTGGACATGCAGCAATGTAGTATGGAAAGTGTGGAAGTGTGTGGTTTGGGAAGCAGCCCGTCTGCTCTGCAGCGTCGGTTCCATGAAAAATGAACAAAAATGACACGGTGAAGATGCGAACAAAAGCACTGGACTTCTCTTTAATGAAACGTTTTGCAAAGACATGTGCTGGTGTCCTTTCTTTCATTCCCTGCCCAGAGACAGAGAGATGTCCAGCTTCAGAGGAAGTCCCCCGTCTCTTCCACTGAACTTTCATCATCACTGGTTAGTGTGTCCAGTAATACAACGACAGCTGTCCAGCGTTTTGGAGAAACAACCCTGGTAAAGATCAGTGGAGGGCAGGAGGAGGTAGATCTGTTCTGCCCTCCAGGTTGGCGGGGCGCTTTTAGTGAACACACAGCGAACCAGAAGTGATTTTTCTGCCACACACACCGTCCATCAGTCCGCAGCCATATCCAGTGCCTGGGCTAAACACTAGGCCTCCGCTGTCCCATCACATGAACATCGACAACAGTATAATTGTGAACAGGCAACAAACTGAATCTGACGATTCTGCAGTGAGGAGAAAGTCTGTTTAGAGGGAGTTCTTCTAGAGCATTGGCCAGATGTTCTTAGCATTGAGGAAGGCGGTTGGCTGATCTTCTTGAGAAGGTCCTTGCAGTTCCTGCCTGTGAAAGTTCAGCGAGTGCATCCCTCTGGGTTTAGCATCAGAGAAAGTACACCGTGGGATTTGAGACCTAGACTCCAGGCCCTAATCAGCTACAGCAGTGAACCTCCGACTGCCGGTATCGGTGAAAGGCAAAGCTTTTCGCAAATAAAACTAATCTCCATATTAGGGTCCACCTCTCATAAGTGGCGGAGGGTTATTAGTCTCCAGCACGCGCCTCCTCAGACACATTAGCGGTGCTGCCCGCTGGTTAATGGGGCGGAAAGGAGCCAGGCTGATAGAAGTGTTAATGGCCTTCACTGTGTAACCATGGCTAAACCATATGGGCTTAATCACGCTAATCACTCCACTCGATGTGTCTATACGGCAGCCGCGGTGTCTCACTGCCTGAACTCCTGATATAAAGACTTGATTAAACTCTTTTAGTAAAAGGCAAGCAGGCTGGCGTCTGAAGATCGACGCCGGTGGTCATTTGTCGTCTTCTACCTGAAGCATCTCTTTCATATCATGGTGGAATGAAAAGGCGAGAGAAATACAAAAAAAAAAAAAAAAAAAAAAACCTGGGGTATTCGTCAGCAGAGCCAAATCTGATCCAATTTGTGCCCCGCACATGGAAAACGATAATAAAATGACGTACTTTGCTGTAATGTACACGAGTTTACTGGTTTACTGTTCAACAGAAATAAACGAAAGCAGAATGTGTTTATACGGGTCCCTCCAAAAGTATTAGAACAGCAAGGGCAATTCATTTGTCGCAGACATTTGGGTTCGAGATCAAAACATGAATCTGAGAGGAGAAATCAGGCTTTCAGCTTCTACCTCGGGGTGTTTACATGTAGATATTAAGTACAAGGCCTTTTGTTTTGTTTGTGAGTCAGAAACATTTCTGGAAGTGAAAGTTTAAAGTAAGCAGAAGTGAATGACACCTAACATTTCTTCCCTTTTTTGAAATAAATGCATCAGAGCTGTTGTAATACTTGGACTGTATTCGTTTAAAACAGAAACAATGATGGCCCTGTTATTCCGATACTGATTTGATTGTAAACAGAATTGCTGGACCTGCAGTGAGAAGAGTTCAGCGTAACATCCCGAACACACACACACACACACACACCCCTACTCGTTCCCTGAGCTCATCATTACAAATCTTCACACAGTTTTAGAGCTGCATACGGATATGTGGTGGGTGTGTGTGTGTGTGTGTGTACTCCACAATTTCATCAGTGCTCATCTGCCACTCTTTTTCTTATTCGCTCATTATTTGCACACTTGTACACATTTTCCATCATTCTTCTGGATTTGACATTTTTCTGTAACCATTTACATTTACGGCATTTATCAGACGCTCTTATCCAGAGCGACTTCCATGTCCTGATTACAGGGACAGTCCCCCCTGGAGACACTCAGGGTTCAGGGTCTTGCTCAGGGACCCAGTGGTGGTAGTGCTGGAGGTGGGATTCAAACCTGGAACTTCTTGAGCCACAGGTCCATAGACAGGTACCACCACTAGAGCACCAGCACCCTTAAACACAAATCACTGCATCATCTCCCTGTTCTATTCTATTCTATTCTATTCTAGTCGACAGACTCCGTGTTTCATACTGATTTAGATCTCTGGCTACATTTCAGGTACATTTAATTTTGATTACAATTCAATTACTGTTACAACAGATTTTCTTTTTTTCCCCCCTCAGTTTTTGGATATTTTAGTATATCCAAAAACTGAGGGGGAAAAAAAAGAATTTTAATCAAAATGAAATGTTTTAACAAAAATTTCACACCCGTATTTTAAACTTCTACAGTTTACCCTGTGATTTCTATTATATTATTAGTTGTTCTTATTTTCATTTATTTCATTCTAATTACTTCCCGTCCTCTACTCTGTTGTAGTACCCTGTTCTAGCACCTTTTCATCTTCAGGGCTACGTCACTGCAAGTTGTATAACTGTGTTCGAGACAAATTTGCACCACATTCCTCGCAGGAGTCCATCAACCCAACCGTTTCTGGTCAGCAGTAGTCCAATGGACCTGAGCGGCGATACCTGTGGGGCTGATAAACTTCAGGAGCAGAAGATGAGCCGCAGTCTATCCCCGTTCACCTGAAGTAGACGGGATGTTAAGGGTTCCTGATTAGTTGGACTCACGTGTCTCGGCGCTCATCTGCAGCAGGATGTCCACCGTCGGTGCAAGTAAACCCGGACTGCCCACCTTCAACACAGCCAAAATGGCCGTCTGGGCCTGGTACCTCAGGAAGAAAGCCTGCCCTTCGTCTGTCCGCACGTCCCTGTGCAGGACGTCCAGCGCCTGTGCCAAAATATCTGCTGCAGTGTGGAATGGGGGGGAAAGAAAAAAAAAAAAAGACAGTTTATCTGATTTGTCTGCCATGCAACACTTCACAAGCATGTGGCATCACATCAGCACCTGGAAATCATGCCATGTATCACAGACCCTCCCTGGATTTCAGCCGCCGAAGTGTAAATAACTGGGATTGGGATTCATCTGGTCCGTGCAGGTAATTGTTCCAGCTCAGGGCTGCGTCAGTGGTTTCAGTTTGCACGTTTAAGCGCCTGCCACTCTCTGCATGAGCGAAGTAACCTGACCAGATGAAACCGGCCGAGCAGTAACGGCCGCGATAAAAAGACCCAGCAAGCGACACGGGGTGTTAGCAGCTCAGATAAAAAGATCTTTATAGACACTGTAAGGGTGATACTTCCCAGATGGAGCCCTAAACGTTCCGACAGAGGGCCTGTTGGCATGACAGCAGAGTCCTACCTGAAACAGAGACGCATAAATCTGTCTCGGGTTTGAGCAAAAACACCTTTTTCACCGTTAACCTGGAGAGACTCAGGCCTGATAAAAGACTCTCCAGGGTTTGACATGATTTCTGGTTCTTTCTCTCTTTAATGGAGCATGGAAGGGATCATCTTTTATCCAAAATGTCTGTAAAATAACCATTAAAAGAACCAGAAGGAAAGAAATTCTTCCTTCTATTATTGCCAGCTGAGCTTCATCTGTAAAGAAATGGAAAAAAGGTTTTTCTTCCTTTCTCCAAAGCAGTAGATCAACATATCTGGGGTCTTAATGCTGCTTCTTATGGTTTAGTCTTGGAGATCAACGGCTTGTAGAGACGATGGGTAATAAGTGTTTATGTACTTTAATATGGATAATTTAACGTATACCACACATCACAGCTCTCAAAACTAAAACAAGTGATACTGAAATACTAAATCATCCCTTTGTTTCTGTTTTGTGTACAACTCCAAAACAGATGAAGCAGTGGGGTGACGAAAGAACTAAAAGGTGTGGTAGAGAAAAATCAGACTGTTTTTAATATTTGCAAGAAAATGTGGTCAAATGGGACTAGGTGGCGTTAAACAAAATTAAATGGAAAGCCGTTTTCTGTTTTTTGACATCAGTTTTTAATCTAGTTAAAAATGATGTTATGTCTGAAAACTCACAGGCGCTTTTGTTAAGTAGCCTATTATTAAGACACGCAGCACTGTACACAATAGAAGATCCAGAATCCCAAGATTGTACCATTTGGCCTGCAAACTTTCAATAGTTTTCAAGAAAATGAACATCTTTTGGCATCCAAATGGCATGGATAAATTATTAACGCCTCAAACATGTTAAGTAACTACTACAGAAACGGTCTACTTTTGAAAGCTCCAAGTGGCCTTGAACACCTAAAGCGTTCTTCGGCCGTTACCTTCGACCAGCTTTCAGGTTATTTGTTAGCCCCGTGTTATTTCTGCACTCTTGTATTTGGGATTAAAAGATGTTTACTGGGAGGTCTGGCAGGATCTATGGAGACGCTTCCAGCTCCTGAAATCCTGAAACCCACTGGAGCTTTGGATAATCTGCGATATCACTCTGATGCCATCTGCTGGAGTGAGAGCAGAATCGCCTCCTGGAACAGCTCGGTAATCAATCCATGAATGAAAGCGACTCTTGTCATTGTGAAACACAGCACAGCACAAACTGAACCACAATGAAATTTAACCTCTGCTTTTAACCTCTGCATTTTACCCCCACACATGTGCAACAGGGGGCAGCTATTGAAAGTGCCCTGGGAGCAGTGACGGGAACGGTACCTTCCTCACCGGGTAACTCAGGGCAACCTACTGGTAAGGACTAACTAACCGCTAAACTGCAGGACCAGATGACAAAAGGTTGAAGCAGCAAAGCTCCTCACCCTGGCTGATGGTTCTGAGGATGATCAGGGTGGATAAGAAGCGAGTGTGCGGGCAGGACGTCCTAAAGAGCGGACAGACTTTGGCCTTACTGCTGTCTCCTGTCCCACGGGACACTTCCTCCCCGAGTCTCCTCAGTGTGGATGTCAGCGGCGGGTGCTTGAGTGAAAGAAAGAAAGAATTATTATACGTGATGCCCGACAGGCCGAAAAAGGATTGAGGGCAAGCACAACAGTCTACCTACAAAAAACCAAACGCTGAGCTCTAAAAAGAAGAAAACTAAAATAATAACGGAGAGGTGCAGCGTGTATATGGTTGTTTACACATATCAGGATCTTCACCACTGATGACGGACTAGAGGGACACAAGCTCTCAGTACAGGTGAGTGTGCAGGTGGGCGTCAGAGGTACCTGTGTGCTGTGCTCCAGCTGTGCGAGTGCACAGTATGTAAATCGCAGTAAGGGCAGCTGCATAGACGCCTCTGCCTGCTGGAGCTGCTCCACCAGCAAAGGAAGAAGCTGCCGGGACGCAAGAAACAGCAGAACGAGAGTGTCAGCACCCGAGCCCACTACACACCACTCCATTTCAGCTCCTTTGCCAGCTAGAGCATGATTGGTAGGGCAGTCAGGCATGTGTAAACCTTCACACTCAGGTTAAAAAGCCCACTGTTGCACCAACTCCAAAAGGAAAAGAACGGTGGGGGGGGGCTTTGTTCATTTTGGGCATGCTTTAACATGCAGGCATGTGTGTGTGTACACAACTTTCAACAACTAACAAAAGATCCATCTTAAAAAGATCTGACAGTGTTGGAGGCCTGAACATTTCCTTACTTTTATCATGAATTTGTGATTTGAAAGGGGAACATTTTCAAATGAGAGGCTGCAGGTTGAATCATATCCTGCATTCTATAATACTGAAATCAATTTTTGGGGCATTTGTTTTAATATTAAAAATATCAATGACATTAAGTTTCTGATGAGGCATTGTAGGCGAATTGTACTTAGTGCTCAAGCCTCAAAAATTTTTTTGTGAAAAAATGACCTGTGCAGAAAAAATAAATAAATCAGTTTAATGAAAATAATATTAATGATAATAAAATAATGCAATGAAAATCTCAGAAATTTCCTTCAAATCTTTCAGCCCTTGTTTTGTCCAGGGTGCAGAATATGACACGCATATGTATGGTACAAACTTTCCGTTATGATCTTCAATTATTTAAACTTTAATTGTGCAATAAAAATGGCTTTGGTCTTACTTCCAGACATTTGCTCTGGAGTGAAGAGACCTTGTTCAACTTTACCAGACCTTAGAGCAGCGTTCGTGCAGAGATGGAAATGGGACTGTGTACTGAACTGGCTCGCCCTCGTTTTTTCCTTCTTTTGACTCAATCAGCTGGCTGTCCACTACCCAGTCGAGGAGAGAAGCCAGCAGCTTCTGAGAGGTAGAGCTCGTGAGGCCCGGCTGTGGGAAAAAATGAGAAAACAAAACATCTTTAGCTTAAACCGACTGCAGCATGTGGTGAGCGGTGCGCTGGTGAAGAAAAACAATGCTGATTAAACGATTTAATGACTGTAAATTAGAGGGGAGGCAAGCTGATTGCAGCAAAAGCGGCATTTTCTGCAGATGTACCGGGTCTCAGGATAATCATTCTTACAAATACAAACGACACAAACTAATTGACGCATGTGCATCATTCTACCATTAACAATCCCTTCCTTTAAACTTCGAAACCAGTTTACAAGACCACACGAAACAAAGACCAAGCACATGTGTTGTGTCAGTAAAATGAGCTAAATCAGCAATGAATCTGCGTAAGTGCAGCAGGACAGTGTGGCTGGAGTGTTAATAGGTTCCTGAGACCCTGGAGAACCGCAGGGAAAGTGAAAGGAACTGCTTTTGGGCTGTGGTGCTCCAGTTTTGGTGAACGTTCTTCGCTAGAACAGTTCTGTTAAGTTCTTCTCCCAGTCCCTTACTCCTCCTTCATGTCTGTAAAGATCTGGAGAACCTACTGACTCTATGGAACCCTTCAGGCATCAACAGCAGAAACACCAGGGGCAGTGATGGTCTAGAATTTAGGGACGAGGCCCCATAATCGAATCCCAGACCAGTATGTTGCCTTGAGGTTCCCATGATCAAGGTACCATCCCCAATACTGCTTCCAGGGTGCTGGAACCATGTCTGTACCCGTGTGGGTGCGTGTGGGAGGATGTGTTTGGTTGTGGTTCACCACTGACAAATAGTCACTTTCACGTCACAGAAAATTGATGGAGAAGGTACCTTGCTAGCTTTGCTGGAAAGCTGAGGTGCGTCTTGTTTGTAAGGTCTCGGCCCAAATGTCTTTGGCATGCTGTTTTCCCTCTTTCTGTGCGACATGCCATACTCGTACTTTCTCTAGCGAAGAAATAACACAAAAACAAGGTTAGACCTTTCATAAAGACAAGCCAACAGCAGTGTAACAGAAGACCAACCTTCATATCAGTACCAGCTACACAAAGGAACACCTGGAACAACCGAGTGGACCGAAGCCATACGAGCTCTACATATAATGGATAACTGGCAAAAATCTCTATTTCTAAAAATGAATAAATTGTCATGTTGTTATAAACAATAGCTGTGTGTTGGACAGTATCAGAAAACAAAACTCAGATTCACCAAACAACACCCACTGACTGAGGTTCCACTGCTTAGCTAGTGTTCTGCAAAAGTCTTCATCCTCTCATTTATTTATATTTTGCTGGGAATCACCTTGTTGATTAAATGAAAGAAACAGGAACAAATCATCTGCACCTGTTTCTTCGTGTCTTAAGTTAGACGCTTTGTTCTACTTGAAGGTTCAGACGTAGATCACTGTGTGGATTAACCAACACAGAACTATCAAACTGCTGAGGTACAGAGACTGGACTGAACATGAGAGACAACAACACTGTCCTTCAGGAAGATCTGGAGAACTGCTCAGGTACAGAGACTGGACTGAACATGAGAGACAAATAACACTGTCCTTCAGAAGATCTGAGAACTGCTCAGGTACAGAGACTGGACTGAACATGAGAGACAACAACACTGTCCTTCAGGAAGATCTGGAGAACTGCTGCTCAACATTGAAAATAAAGAAAGTCTAGAAGGAAGTTAAACATGAAGAAATGAGGGGCTCAGGTGTTTTAGCACAATAATACTAATAATAATAATAATAGTTCATAAAGCTTGTAGCTCGAGTGTAAAGTAAACCTCAGACTCTAAACACGTCATTCTTGAACTGGTGAAAATGTATCAGGTATTATTTTTGGCCAAACGTACTTGCAGGTTGTCCAGACGAGCTTGCACCTTCCGGGACTGAACCTCTAACAGCCTGTTCTGCTCACTCACTTCGTTCAGCTGCACACACATCACAGCATTTTCACTTTTCAACATCAACTTGAGCATAATTACACTTCCTGAGCACAAAATATACAATACTTCAGGAAACTCAAGGCAAAGGAAGAAAACTCCTGGATTTCTGAGAAGCTTCACTCGGTGAAAGCTGTAGAAAAACAAATAAAACTAAAATGGAAAATCAAACCTGTTTCTTCATGGTATCATTTAGTTCCTTTATGGAATCGAAACTGGACTTCATCCTTTTATTCTCCTTGATCTTTTCTTTCAGGGCAGTCTTCAGCTTCTCCATCTCCTGCTGGTATTCCTATGGATTAGAGGAGAAATTAAATGAACAAATAATCACACACATTTTACCCTTTACCCTTATTTCTGACCATTTTCCACGGTGTCTGACTTGTTAAAGGGAACGGGTAATTAAAAAAATGATCAGTAAGGATCATTTCTCCACATCCTGCTGCTTAAAGACACATGGCTGACCCGCTGGTGTGAAGGCTCAGCCTTCAATTCTGACCAGGATGGATTATTTTAATGACTTGACATTTCAAAGCAACCATATTGAACTTCACTAAACAGGTTGCACATAAAGATCCTGGAAAAACTGATTTATTGTAGCCTTGAATTTTTTTTTTTTTGCAAACCACAGCAACAACGTCCACGCATTGGTCAGTTTCTGACAGAAGGGCTGTCAAATATTAGAATATCATTTCTGGAGTGAACTGAACCCACAAGAACTCAAAGATAAAACTGTTTTTTTGTTTAATGGTCATAGGATACTGCTTGTTCCTGACCAAACCGCAGCACAGCGGTGTTCCGCAGCCACAAGAACCTGACCTGTCCTGCACCACTGTGTCCGATAAGTAATAAATGAAATGAATGAATGAAATATTTAGTGTTTGTGGTGAAAATGAACCTGCTGCATGTTGCTGATGCGGTTCAGAACCTCCTCTTCCACCCCCTGCAGTCTGTGGATGGTGTCTTGGTGCTGAAGCAGAAGCTTCTCTCTCCGCTGGAGTTGCTGCTCACGTTCACACAGCTCTGCTGCCCAGGTCTGCTGGCTCAGCCTCTCCACCTGAACACACACACACTCTATTATAATAATAATAATAATAATAATAAGTAATGATATAGGCACTTTATTTTTCTTGAAGTACACCCAGAAGAGTGCATTTAATACACTAAAAATTAAACTAGAATATTAGACAGTCGCCTCTTGTGCATAATCTCATGCAAAGATGGGTAGAAGATTTAATGACCCAATTGTGTTTCTTTCGATTGTCGATCTTCAGCACCCACAGAAAATAAGGATTAATCAGCTGCTCCACAAGGAAAAATGGTCAGTCTGGTATGAACAGAAGAAGTGGGACTACCTGGAGTTTCTCATAGATCTGAACCATCTCTCTGTACACTTGTCCCAAAGGCGTTGGGCTCCTGATGAAACCCTCGGGTTGGTCCCTCTGTCTCTCTCTGGCGAAACCCAGCGGTTCAGAAACACAGGAACCGGAGCTGACCACCAGGTCTGAGGGCAACGTCACGTCTGAGAAGAGCAAACAGCTGCGGATGAATTAACTTAAACCACGATTCTGAAACGAAGATGAGCCCAGAACGATGAGATGAGCACTAAATTCTTAAAGTGCATCTTAAAAGGAGGGTGAAAATGAACAACAGAAATGAAAAAGGTGATAAAGATCATCTTCAGAAGGAAGTTTTAAGAATTGAATCTCTAAAATGGCTCATGTGTCAAAAATAACATTATTAGCTTAATTATGTATATTATATATATTAGTTGAAGAACATCCTATAAAATTATAAAAAAGTTTTGTTTTTTTTATTTTAGGAATCTACTGAAGTATATTTTGGAATGTTATCTACTGAAATTCATTGAAATCTACACGTTGAAGTTATTAATAAATCCATATGCCGATCACTAAACCGTGTCATCTGTTCAGTTGTGTATTTGGAGAATTCTGTAAAGAACTCTGACCTGTTTCCGTGCACAGGATGTTGGTTTCCTCGATAGAGTGTGTTTTGTCCTCGAGCTCATCTTCGCTCAAAGAAACACTCGGAGCAACGTCAAGCCTGACATTGTGCCATGGTCTGGTGGTTTGTTTTTGATTTTTGAAAAATTTAAATAAAGAGTAAAAACTTGTGCAACTGAATGCATTTCAAATTATTACAAAAACTAATAGAATCACAACAAAGTTTGAGATTGTGACATAAAAACTTTCCTAAAACTGAAATATATTTGCCTAAAAATAAAGTGAGTGAAAATATCTGTCATTGTGAAACAGCACAGCAGACACTGAACCACAACAACATGACACCTCTGTGTTTAACCCACACACAGCAGGGGTCAGCTATTGACAGCGCCTGGGGAGCAGTGACGGGAACAGTACCTTGCCTGTACCTCAGGGCAACCTACTGGTAAGGGATTCGAACCTACAATCTTCCGATCCTGGAACACTAGAACACTAAACACTAGGCCGCCTATTGTGAATTTGTGAATTTCCCTAAACAGCTCAGGATATTTGATTTTTCTAGAACAAGGCCAGGTTATCTCAAAAACATCAAATAAAAACCTGATGGATATTACTGATGTTCTGTAACTTTTGTAACAAGCAGAAAAAACAAAGAAAAAGGATAAAACGACTACAATTATTGGTTATCATTTAGAAAAAGATTAAGAGGATTTAAAAATAGAAGAAAATACAATTAATCATTTATGGCAACAATAACACGAACCACAGATATCCTTAAACATGGCGTTTGCTTCAATTATTTTTAAACTAAAGTCCATTTAAACTTTTCACATACCTCTGAGGGTGATTTGAGAGAACCTCAAAAAGTTCCTTGAGGGCTTTGTCGTAAAATTTTCATCTGTTGGTGCCTGGGAGTCTTTTTATCTCCGTCTCTTTTGCCGACGGCATCTTAGGACACAGTTCAGAACATTACAGTCAGAAATCTTTCAAATCAGCAAATAATCCATGAAAACAAGAAATTACTCAGACCTTCAAACAAGTGGCTCTGATCCGATCAGAAACATGAAAAACTAAAAGTACGGCAGAAAATTTTATTTCTAAAGCAGATTTAACAAAGTGAAAAACAAATTAAACATAGTTAAAAACAGGAAAACATCAACAAGACCAGAACTAAACAGAATGTTAATTATATCTAACAGTCTAATTGAATTAAAATCTAGAATTTTATCCAGTAGAATGATCAAGCATAGTGAAGATGTAGTATTTAGTCAAAAATAGCTCTATTTAATAAGTTTGGAATAGCTGGGCAGCAGTGTCCTAGTGGTTTGGGCGTTAGCTGCATGATCGGAGGATCGGGTTCGAACCCTCCCAGTGGGTTGCCCTGAGGTGCCCTTTGTTGGGTGCCGCCCCGCCCCGCCTCTCGCGGCGGCTGGCGACCTGTCCAGGGCGCGCCCCTCTCGCCCTCGCCTCTGTGTGCGCTGGGTTGACACCAGCACTCCCCCGCGACCCCGTTTGGGACAAGCGGCAGAAAAGGGATGGATGGAAGTTCGGAATATACACAACACTACTAATCTAGATTTTAAGAAGCTTGTTGAGTATTAAATCATAATAAATTTGATCTTTAAAAAGATACTTTGTTGATCCTGGGGGAATTTTTTTTTTTATTGTAAATATAATTTTCACACATTTTCGTATTACTCACATTTCGTTTAGTTTTCGGATTCAAAAGATGGAAAGAAAGAAAGTCTAAAACTTTAGTTCCGGTGCAGGATAAACTGCCGTTCGTTGTGGAAATCATTTTTTTTTTTTTTGGTCAGGTTAAGCCTTTACTTCACCAAAGTAACAACGCGCTCACTTTTAGATTTTAGGTTTTTGGTCTGCTTCGCTCGTGTGCGCCAGTTTAGCCTGAGTTTAGCCTGAGTTTAGCCTGAGTTTAGCCTGAGTTTAGCCTGAGTTTAGCCTGAGTTTAGCCCTGGACACACTTTTAGAGATAACTCAGGATGTCCGGTGTGGGGTGTGCAGTTTGAAATCCCTACCCTGGTCTTCAGGCTTTGGTCATCCTTCACTGAGCGCAGATCAGAAACCTGTCGGTCAGAAGAAAAAGTGTGAAACCTATAATCTGGTTTTTATTTTAGAATCATTTTTTTAATTTAGGATTGTCCGAGAACCAGACTAGGCTTCAATACTTTGTTCAGGCTGGATGATTTTAACTGAAAGACATTTTTAAAAACTTATTCTAACGTCAGGCCAGGTTTTAATACTTTTAATTACTGCGGCTGCCAGTTTTAAATAAACACATTTGTTTAAAGTTTTCAATATTGTTAAAAATCCTAACCAATGATATTCGGTTTTCACACCGAACGAAGACACTGCACATTAAACCAGTCAGAGGACGTTAAAGTCCAGAGGTGAACTCCTCCAGCGTGGTTCGCCAGAACTGGTGGAGATTGTCTCTGCTGGGGGGAAGAGAATTGGACATCCCACATGTCTTTCTCCACAGGTCTCTATGGGACTGTTTGATCTGATTTGTCCACAGTTTGGTCCGATAACGCAAACTGTCCACAGTTGTCCACAGTGTGGTCTGATCTCATTAATGTCCACAGTGTGGTCTGATCTCATAAGTCCACACAGTGTGGTCTGATCTCATTAATGTCCACAGTGTGATCTGATCTCATTAATGTCCACAGTGTGATCTGATCTCACTAATGTCCACAGTGTGATCTGATCTCACTAATGTCCACAGTGTGGTCTGATCTCATTAATGTCCACAGTGTGATCTGATCTCATTAATGTCCACAGTGTGGTCAGATTCACACGTCCACAGTGATCTGATTCACTAATGTCCACAGTGCGATCTGATCTCACTAATGTCCACAGTGTGATCTGATATCTCACTAATGTCCACAGTGTGATCTGATCTCATTAATGTCCACAGTGTGGTCAGATCTCACTAATGTCCACATTGTGATCTGATCTCACTAATGTGCACAGTGTGATCTGATCTCATTAATGTCCACAGTGTGATCTGATCTCACTAATGTCCACAGTGTGGTCAGATCTCATTAATGTCCACATTGTGATCTGATCTCACTACTGTGCACAGTGTGATCTGATTCATTAATGTCCACAGGCATCTATTCATTAATGTCCACAGTGTGGCCAGATCTCATTATCAAGTTCACATTGTGATCTGATCTCTACTAATAAAACAGATCTGATCTCATTAATGTCCACAGTGTGATCTGATCTCATTAATGTCCACAGTGTGATCTGATCTCATTAATGTCCACAGTGTGGTCAGATCCAATGTCCACATTGTGATCTGATTCTATTAATGTCCACATTGTGATTCATCTCATTAATGTCCACAGTGTGGTCAGATCTCATTAATGTCCACAGTGTGATCTGATCTCATTAATGTCCACAGTGTGAGCTGAACTCATTAATGTCCACAGTGTGAGCTGATCTCATAAACTGTAAACTGTGTCTGTTTGGGCTCCTCTAGAACAGTTCACCCAGAAGAAAATGGACACATGTTGTTAAATGAAAGGTCAGTAACTAGGCAAAATTACAGCAACTAACTAACTAACTAACTAACTAACTAACTAACTAACTAACTCACAGTCAGCTAACATTAGCTGATTAGCTTAGCCGCTAACGTCCCCATTAGCTCATTTAAATGAGATACTGGGGTGTTTATATTTTACCTCTAACTTAAATTAAGTGAATAAATACCTGTTTTCTCCTCTCCAAGTACTTTCTCTTCAATATTTCAACTTTTAGTTTAATTCCGTGTCGTCATCATCTTCAAACTCGCCGCCACTGCTAGTGTTGCCGAGCAACAGGTTTCAATTCCGCCCTTTCACAATAAAAGTCCGGTAAGAGTCAGCCAGACATTTCTAAATGGATAATTATTCAATATAACATATTAATTTATATAATTAAAAAACACAATAAATACTTATTTTAACTGTGTGGGACCTTTCTCATTATAACTTCTTACAAATTATCATAAACCGGCACTTACAAACTAAAAGTGCAGATTGCTACTACATTTTGTGTCATCTTTTTTCAAAATGTGAACAACTAAACCAGTAATTTTGTAAAAATGTTCACGAAAAATAACATTTTATTTACACTTAGAAACATAGATCAGGAACACAGATCTTCTGTGAGCTGACCTGAAAAAAAAAAAAATAAATTCAAGAAATAACAGAAAATGGATCCCAGTTTTTCTTCTGGAAGATGTTGAACATTGCTGTTAGGGTTTGATTGCAGCATTAGTGAGGTACTGATGATGAACATTGCTGTGAGGGTTTGATTGTATCAGTGAGGTACTGATGATGAACATTGCTGTGAGGGTCTGATTGTATCAGTGAGGTACTGATGATGAACATTGCTGTGAGGGTCTGATTGCATCAGTGAGGTACTGATGATGAACATTGCTGTGAGGTTTGATTTGCATCAGTGAGGCACTGATGATGAACACACACAGAGAGTTTGGATTGTATTAGTGAGGTACTGATGATGAACATTGCTGTGAGGGTCTGATTGTATCAGTGAGGTACTGATGATGAACATTGCTGTGAGGGTTTGATTGTATCAGTGAGGTACTGATGATGAACATTACTGTGAGAGTTTGATTGTATTAGTGAGGTACTGATGATGAACATTACTGTGAGAGTTTGATTGTATTAGTGAGGTACTGATGATGAACATTACTGTGAGAGTTTGATTGTATTAGTGAGGTACTGATGATGAACATTGCTGTGAGGGTCTGATTGTATTAGTGAGGATCTGATGATGAACATTGCTGTGAGGGTCTGATTGTATCAGTGAGGTAAAATCAGGATGAACATTGCCGTGAGGGTCTGATTTGTATCAGTGAGGTACTGATGATGAACATTTTGTGAGGGTCTGATTGTATCAGTGAGGTACTGATGATGAACATTGCTGTGAGGGTCTGATTGTATCAGTGAGGTACTGATGATGAACATTGCTGTGAGGGTTTGATTGCAGCATTAGTGAGGTTCTGATAATGAACATTGCTGTGAGGGTCTGATTGTATAAGGGCACTGCGTTTTGAATGTATATACCCAGTGTGTGAACACCTGCATCACCTAAAAGTGGATGCAGTCTCTTAACCTGGACACGTTTTCTTTCTTAGAAGTGTCATATTTTTCAGTTCAGTCTGACTGCGACTCTCCATCTTTGGGAAGGTGAAACATTCTTTCTGCACCACTGCATGGCACAAGAAGATGGCTGAGGGAGATCTATGTAAACTCATGTTTGTTAGTTGTCACACAGACCTCAGCTTGGGCTTTCAGGGGGATGTACTGAGGACTGGCTGGACTTCTGGCTCGTTACCTCGGTCAGAACTTTACCCCCCAACCAAAACTGAAGATAGATTGCGCTGTGCAGTTGGAAGTGTGAGACATGGGCTTTGTGTTGCCAGCTTTCGGGCGCCATGTTGTTTCTGAGCTTGGCTGTAGAACAGAAAGCAAAAGTCAGAAGGAAATGCCTCAATGTGTGGAAGAAAAATATACAACCTTTCTCATAATTTGCAGATCTAAAAACATATAATCAGCTCCTGTTTCCCAAGACGCAAGAATAACGCTATTTTCCTAAAGTATTTCAAATTCTTCACTTTGGGAAAAATATTGAGATGAAACATGGGGAAATTATTGTGTTTGTTCCTACACTGCCAACATTTTGTAAAAAGTATCATATTAATTATGATTTACATAACAACCTTTCACCAGGGTGGAAAATAAAAAAATCAACAATTTTGATCATAAATTCTGAAATTTCTCCTTTATTTTGGGCCATTTAACGGTATATTTTTGTGATTGAATCAGAAGGCTCTGCTGGAATGATTCCTGATAAGAAACTTGAGAATCAATTAGGAGCTGCTCAGGTTTCACCTTCCTATATGAACCCCGACACTTGCTCGTTACAGCGGCGGAGGAACCGTGGTCCAGTGATGCAGGTACAGCTCATTAAACATCTGATGACTCTTCACCTCTAAAATCTGCTCAAGCACAGCTTGGACGACTCAACAAAACGTCATAAAATCATCGACCTTAAAAAGACGACCTGAGGGTTCCTGCAGCAAGACTGAACATTAAATCAAGTTTTAAAAGGCCATGTTTATTCATTTTATCAGCAGATTTATTATTTTTCTTTATTTATTTGTTGAAAGTTACCCCAAAATCAGAAATTTTATAATAAAAGATCATAATTTTAGCGATGCGTTTTACTCAGTTGTGTTTCATTTATTTCAAATGGGAAATGATCTGTGAATTATATAATATACGTGTAAATATATACAGAGCCCCCCCCCCAGCTTTTAACCTATTTTGTTACATTCCAACCTGTAATTTGAATGTTTGTTAATCTTATTTTATGAGATGGATCTGCACAGAATAGTCTAATTCAATTTTCAATTCAATTTATTCTTGTATAGCGCCTTTTACAACAAAGTTGCCCCAAGGCACTTTACATTGATGGTCGATGATGGTGAACAGGTTACAGTGATAGACGCAGCCGACGACCACGAAGGAGTAGGAATCCAAAACTCACTATGGAGAAAAAGAAAAACCAGGGTCCAAGGTCAACTGGCTACCCAACCCCTTTGGGTATACTAACAGTACAGAGTTAGTTTGGTTTTGAACCCAGGATCAGTGAGGAGTCCTGCTTTCTTCCAGGTACCGACATGAGTCAGCTAGGTCCCTTGGTGCATCAGGATGCACGGTGCTGGCTGGCATCTGTGATGGTAGCTCGGCATTGGACCCAGGCATGACCACAGCGGGCCCCCCTGACATGTGGGGAGAGAAATGGAATGAGGGGGTCAGTAATGAGCAGGATCCAGTAGTGACAGACACAGAAATGAAACGATGGCATGTGATGAAAGTGAAAGTGCGATGGCATGTACAGCAGCACCAGGACATTAGTACTGGTGCTCTATGGTGATTGGTGCGGTAAGATAAACTCAAAGAAGTAAGTCTCAGCCGTGATGAAGACTGAGACTGAACGCATCCCGCACAGAAAAGCAGGCAAGCTGTTCCACAACTAGGCTCAGGTTCTATACATTTATTTATGAGGGACAATTAGAGATCTTTATTCTGGGATCTAAGTAATGTTAGGGTGTAGGTATTAAGCAGTCTGGTTAGGTATATTGGGGCAGCACCTAAGTGCCTTGTGGTTAAGAGGAGGACCTTGAAGTCAGCCCTGTACCTAACAGGAAGCCAGTGAAGCGAGGAGAGTATGGGAGTGATGTGGTCGTACTTCCTGCTCCTGCTAACAGTCACAAGGCTGTGTTCTGAATGCGCTGCAGGTGCTTAATGTGCCCCCTGAGAGCTTCCAGAAAAAGTAGGGCATACAGCAATTCAATCTACTGGATACCAAATGCATGTACTACTTTCACCGTGTCTTCCATTGACAGAAAACGCCGTAGTTTGGCAATGTTCCGAAGGTGCAGGAAGCATGTCTTCACTACTGCATTAACATGAGGATTAAATGAAAGATTTGAATCGAAAATAACACCAAGATTACGCGTTGTGAGTACTACAACTGAAAACTTCAACCCTGCATCCCGGATATGCGTAAATGAAGTTGGCCCTGTCTACATCACTACTACATAACAAGAGCAGCTCAGTTTTTTGGGGGTTTAGTGGAGAAGAAGTGTTATTCATCCAATCCCTAATATGACTGGAGGAGCAATTAAAGTGCCGGTTGATGCTTTTATCACATGATTTAAAAGATAAGTATAGCTGAGTGTCATCACAGAAGAGTGGTAATCACCAACATTATGCTTCCGCATAATAGTGCGCTGAGGAGCATGTAGAGGAGAAGAGCACTGGGCCTAACACCACCTCTTGTGTATTCCATAGTTAACTAGTGACATAGGTGAGGGGTGCCATAATCATCCATTTGGATGAAGTAGTAACAGCCAGAGATGAGTTGAACTATTTATGCTGTTCCACTAATGTACAGTGGAGTGAAGCCTATTTACTAAAAATGGAGTGATCTACCGTAGGAACGCAGCACTAAGATCTAAGAGAGAACAAGAACAGTGATGTTTCTGCATCACACAGCAGTTTCTGTGCTATGGCTGCCGAAGCCTGGATTGAGTTTATCTAAGAGGTTATGAGTGTCTAGATATGACTGCAGTCTCGCAACTAGTGTCTCTAGAATCTTAGAGAGAAACGGGACATTAGAGATGGTCTATAATTACTTGCGAGCGAGGGTCCGGTTAGGGTTTTTTAAGCTGTGGTCTAAATCCACTGCTGTTTAAACTGATTGGGGAATTCAAGCACCCGAGGTCAAGGATGCTCAGATATCAAGTATAGGGTGTTGATAGTACTCTCTAAGGGTCTTCTAGAGCTTGGTTGGAATGGGGATCTAACTCCACAGGTCGTGGACTTTTTGCCTGTTATAACAGAAATTAGCTCAGAGTTATCGATGAGATTAAAATCACTAAAATATTGTGAGCACTGTTCTGGTAGTGGATTAATTCGAGGGCTAATAGGGCACATTTGGAGCCCAATGTTGTTAATTTTATCATTAAACTTAAGAAACCTCTCGTTAGTAATACTACACGCTGGCCTTTATCAGTTCTGTCTGTTAGCTGAGCGAGTGTCTGAAATAAATAGCGGGTTCTGCTTGTTGTTCTCAATAAGTTTTGAATAGTACTCAGTGCGAGCACTATATAGAGCTTTCTATATTGTTTAGTTTAGCAGACCATAGAGCCTGGAGTGCTTGAGATCCGTTGTCTTCCATCTGCGTTTAGCTACGGCACCCCGCTAGCAGCCCGGTGGTGTGATCACTGAACCAGGAGAGTGCCTTCATAGTTCTGACCTTCTTTGTCTTAATTAGCTAATTTTGATCAAGGATCTGCCCAACTACTGTATTGTACATGTCGGTGATGTCATTAACAGTGTTGTTACCGGTGAAGTCTATCTCTGTTACGGCCTCCATAAACTGAACACATTTAGCCCTGTTTAGGTGTCGTTGTACTAGTCCTTTCACTGAGGTACGGTGGAGACATATTAATTTCAAACGTGATTAAAGAATGGTCAGAACAAAGTTTATTTAAGGAGTGGACCAGTACAGGTCATGTCGGTCCACGATAATTATCTAGCGTGGTGTCCTTGTACATGAGTAGGTCCTGATATATGCTGGTGCAACCCACAGAATCGAGTAGTGAGCGTTACAGCTTTTGGCACCTGCATCCGCTTCTATCAACATGTATGTTAAAGTCAACAACATCACAAATCTAGTAAACCTAACAACCAAGTCAGAGAGCAGATTGCCAAATTCATTAATAGCAGCATATGGTCCCGGAGGTCTATAAACCATTATAGGTGGAGTGCACTCAGACCTAATGCTTAGCAGCATCACTGAATGTGTGGAAGTTTCAGTGGTTTTTAAATCAAACCTGAAAATGATTCATCAAAAATTGCAGCCAGGCCTCCACCACGCCCCACTGAGCGTGATTTATGAGAACCCATCAGGGGAGGCTTCCACTAAGGGGATGGTGTCAGTGGGTCTAAGCCAAGTTTCAGTCAGTAGACAGATATCTGACTTTGTGTCGAGTACCATCTCATTAATAAGCACTGCCTTGTTTCCTAAGGAGCGAACATTCAGCAGTGAACATTTGATTTTAGTCGGACGCTGTGTTTTATTTGTTTTTATGATGGGTACTGGGAGCAGGTTACCAGCGCAGGAGCCTCTAGATTGGCATCTATGCTGCTTCCTTATCGTACTAAGAATAGATATTCTCTGGTAATGATGGGAGAAGTCTGGTTCTAAGCTAATGTGTGACATAGGGGATGCCGTGTTATAAGGAACCTGGGTTTCTGCCAAGAGTGTACTGGTAGTGGGAGAACAGCCAGCGTGTGATTTAAGATCTGGGTGCTGCTCTAGAGAGTCACAGTGGCAATTTTGCTGCCATATTTTGGGAAAGCATGTATGATCTTCTCCAGTTAGGATGAAGACCGTCCCTTTTATAAGGCGGGGGAGGCATTTCACAGAGACCGCTGGTTTAGGACGGCTAGGAACGCTAACATTCCTAACAATCGAGTCGCCAATTATGAGCACCTTCTCCGCTTCAGCAGGCGCGCTGCCGAGAGCAGAGTACCTGTTCGTCAGCCGAATTGAAGACTGGTGTGCAGGAGGTCCATTCTTTGAGCTCCTGGACCCCTGTTTGGCAGTCACCCAGCGCTCCCTTGAACATGCCGCTGGTGCTGGCTCCGAACCGGCTACAGCTGGGCCAGGAGGGTCTACAGCCGAGTCTAACTGGGCCCGGAGGGTCTACAGCCGAGTCTAACTGGGCCCGGAGGGTCTACAGCCGAGTCTAACTGGGCCAGCGGCTCCGACTGAGCCGGAACTACGTGTCCCTCAGTCTGACTACACTGAGATAAAGTACTAATGTGCCCCTCCAGAACACGAATCCTGTCCTCCACCTGCGTTACAGTTACACATTTCCTACAGGTATAAGAGTCTACATAGTTGGACGGACAGTCTACGCTGTACATGCCGCATGACAAACACAGCACAAAAGAGGATGTCATAGTAACACTTACGTTAAATGTGGAAGTTTTTTTTTTTTTTTTATCAAGAAAGCGTTGTGTCCGAGGCCGCGAAGTTTGCTGCTTGTTCAGTCCGGGTCTCTTTCCCACAATGCATCAGCAGTCCAATTACTGATCTAATTTAGTGAAATGAGAAAAATAACTAAAAACTAATTAAAAAAATAATAATTTAATTGGCATGTGCATGTGTATTAACCCCCTTTGCCATGAAGCCCCTAAAAAGCCCTTCAAAAGTCACATTATTAGTGAAATGAAGTCCACCTGTGTGCAATTTAAGTATCACAGGATCCGTCAGTATAAACACACCTCTTCTGAAAGGCCCCAGAGGCTGCAACACCACTAAGCAAGAGGCTTCACACTATGAAGACCAAGGGGCTCCAAACAGGTCAGGGACCAAGTTGTTGAGAAGTGCAAGTCAGGGTTGGGTTATAAAGGAGCACCATCAAATCCATCATCTTCAAATGGAAAGAACATGGTACCACAACAAACCTGCCAAGAGAGGCATCCACCAAAACTCACAGAGCGGGCAAGGAGGGCATTAATCAGAGAAACAGCACAGAGACCGAAGGGAACCCTGAAGGAGCTGCAGAGTTCCACAGCAGAGACTGGAGTATCTGTCCATAGGACCACAATAAGCCATACACTCCATAGAGCTGGGCTTTATGGAAGAGTGGCCAGAAAAAAGTAGCCATTACTTAATGTTAAAAATAAGAAGGCATGTTTAGAGTTTGCCAGAAGGCCTGTGGGCGACTCCCCAAATGTATGGAGGAAGGCGCTCTGGTCAGATGAGAATAAAATTGAACTTTTCAGCCACCAAGGAAAATGCTGTCAGGCGCATCCCATCACTCCAAGAACACCATTGCCACAGTGAAACATGGTGGTGGCAACATCATGCTGTGGGGATGTTTTTCAGCAGCAGGGACTGGGAAACTGGTCCGAGTCGAGGGAAAGATGGATGGTGCTAAATACAGGAATATTCTTGAGCAAAACCTGTGTCAGTCTGCCTGTGATTTGAGACTGGGACGGAGGTTCACCTTCCAGCAGGACAATGACCCAAAGCATACTGCTAAAGCAACACTTGAGTTATTTAAGGGGAAACCTTAATAACCTCAAATAACTGAGGTACCCTTGAGCAAGGTACTGTCCCTGCTCCCCGGGCATTTTCAATAGCTGCCCCCTGCTGTACATATGTGAATGGATGAAATGCAGAGGTTGAATTTTGTTGTGTTGTGCTGTGCTGCGTTTCACAATGATGCGGGTAGTCACTTTCACTTTCACTTGAAGATTGCTGTTCACAAGTGAAAACCATCCAGTATGAAGGAGCTGGAGCAGTTGTGCCTTGAGGAATAGGCGAAAATCCCAGTGGCAAGATGTGGCAAGCTCATAGAGACTTATCCAAAGAAACTTGCTGCTGTAATTGCCACAAAAGTATTGACTTTAGGGGGTGAACAATTATGCACACTGATGTTTTGTTATTTTGTCCTATTTGTTGTTAGCTTCACAATAAAATAAAAAAAATACATCTTCAAAATTGTAGACATGTTCTGTAAATGAAATGGTGCAAACTCTCAAACAATCCACTGTAATTCCAGGTTGTGAGGCAACAAAACATCCATCCATCCATCCATCCATCTTCTGCCGCTTGTCCCAAACGGGGTTGCGGGGGGGTGCTGGTGTCCAACCCAGCGCACACAGGGCGAGGACGGGGGACGACACCTGGACAGGTCGCCAGCCCATCGCAGGGAGAAGCGGGACGGGGACGGCACCTTGCTCAAGGGTACCTCAGGGGAACCTATTGGGAAGGGGCTCGAACCCCTGATCCTCCGATCATGTGGCCGACGCCCGAACCACTAGGCCACCGCTGCCCCTCCGCAACAAAACATGAAAAATACCAAAATGCAAAACTGAGAGCTATTCCACGGGTACTGATCCATACGAAGGGCTACCAGTTACCTAAACTTATCTAAACTTCATGTTTAATAAACATGTTTAAAATGTATTTTTTTTAGATATTGTCAGTTTCAAATCTTTATAAATGCAAATCTAAAGAAGAATAGCAACAGTATAAAATTAACATTTAGATGCTGCGCACTGGTGAGTTGTGCTAGTTTTAGAACAGGTCTGTGGGCGACTCGTGGTCCTTGGGGGCGTCCTGGTGCCATGTTGGTGACCCCTGCTCTTTACTATATAAACTGCTACTATATATGATGTAACCAACTATATAAACACTGCTGTTTGTAAATGGTGAACTTAAATGAACTCTGTTTAGCTGAATGTTTTGCGAACTAATTCACAGGAAAAGATTTTGTCCTGGTCCTGGTTAGGGTGCCGGGCGGGGCTGGAGTGTATCCCAGCTCTCATGAGGCGAAAAGCAGAGACACATCATCGGTCCATTTCAGGACAGACACACGGGGACAACACGTCCACTCCACACAGAAAGGATGTGGACCTGGATTCAAACCCAGGACCTTCTAGCTGTGAGATGACAGCACTACTGTGCCGCCCCATTAATAATCCTTAAAACTGCACAAGTGGACAAGCACATGTCTGGTTCTAATGTAAAGGATTACGTAGTTCAGTCTTCAGGTCAACCTGGTGACTCAATTTCTCGTCTCAGCGTGAGAGTTTTTCAGGAACTATTCTGCATAGTACCCCAGTAGTGGAAGAATTGCTCTTCTGACAGCTCTGTCTGGATCATACTCTCTGTGGGTAGTACCAGATCACCTCCTGTTGCCAGTCATTCCTAAAAGCACCACCGTCAGGTCTCCATTCCTGACGAGGGGACCAAACATCTGCTCCCGGTCGGTTTGATGACACCATTGAGCAGTTCCCAGAACTCAGCTCTAACCGAACTGAATTAAAACACCAGTCGAGCTCCACGGCTCCACTGATGACCATCATCTTCTGAGCTCATTTCTGACTAAGCACTTGATCGGCCTGTTGGGCAAACGTTGGCGTTTGGCGAGGCAGGTAATAACATTAACCGTATCTGTCATTTTAAGGTGAAATGGTCTGTGGAGCTCCTGACAAACACATGCGCGATGCATCCCTAAGCCTGCGAAATGCCCCAATTGTGGTGCTTAATAGACTTCCTCATCAGAGCGGAAGTGGCAATCTTTTCCCTTTCCTGACCTCCATCTCTCCCTCCCGCTTGCACTTGGTTATCTCTCTCGCTCTCCCTCTCCCTATCCTTACACTTCCTCCAAAACGTCTTCCACCACGAGTAAAAATACACCCCAATATCGGATCTACTTGAGCCTTTTATTGACAGTCTGCTGGGCTGATTGCTCATAAAGCGAGGTGACGTTATATCTGTTAGTCAGTCTATTTATGAATGAGTTTGCCTCGTGCTCTCAAACGTTTGAGTGCATGGGAATTCTGAAACTGAGCCATCGGTCATTAGTCCGCGACTCACGCTGACCTGGTACCAACAGAACCTAGCGACACTGCGAAGGTGCAGCTCTGGTTGGTAAATCTGTAAATTCTTTTCAGAGAGAAAGACTAAAATAATGTACTGTTCACAATAATTTTAGTGTATGGTGTTCTCAGCAGCAAGGCCATTCTGGTGGACAGCATCATTTTTCTGAGTGTGAGAATCAGATAAACAAAAACTGATTTTTAGGGACGATATTAAGGCCGTTTGAACCTGGGGGGGTATTGAAAGACGAAGCCCACGGCAAATACCTTATTTTTCCTCCCTAGATGAAAGGTTTTCTCACCACTAGCCCTGAAAGGGTGCGACACTTCCACACTTCAGTAATGAAAGCGTGAGCGTTTTATTGAATTATGTTGTATTTCCCGCAATTATGAGCTATGAGTGCCAGTTGTGGAGCATTGCAAAGAAAATCACAAAACCACAGAAAATCTTTGGAAAATGATTGAAAATAAGATAAAGGTGCTGTTTGCTGAGAAAGATTTCTTGAAATTGAGTGAAATAAGGACAAATATATCCAGTGTCTACATTTTAGCGACTGAAAATGCCTCATTTCAAGGCAGCAAACCTTATTTTTTGTAGATAATTTTTTTAAATGAAAATAATATTCTAAATCGCATCCCTCATGTCCATCATTTGCCAAGGGTACTTCCCAGGACAGATGGAAGGAACTCTGTGTGTGTGTGTGTGTGTGTGTGTGTGTGTGTGTGTGTGTGTGTGTGTGTGTGTGTGTGTGTGTGTGTCCTGTGGTGTGTAATAGTGCTCTCTTAGCTGTGTGCTGAGACAAGGCCAAATCAATAAGCAAACCATCAAATGTGGCGCCTCAGCGAATTTCATTTGTTAACACACAACTCCACTGGGCTCATGCGGTGGCCTGTTGTTAGTCGATGATGAAGTTATTAACTCTATAAATCTCCCTCCACACACAAAACACACGTAAACAGATGCTCCGTCGAGGCGCAGAAGAGAAGGCTATTAAGAGCAAAGAGACTTTTGGGAAGGGCTATCTGAAAGCTGTTTGAAAAAACAGGACAATCTGTTTGCTTATGTAATGTGTGTTACAGGGCTTCTGCAACAGAGTAATTTCCCCTCACTTATTGATCTCAGGTCCCTTCCAGCTCAAAAATGGCCTCGGCTCCTGCAGGTGACCATTCTGATTTGTTTTCGCACCTTTTATAGGCCTAGGTGTGGGTGAGGGTACCAGCCCACCGTCACGGCTCCACTGAGTCACTGCGGGCGGGGTGTTCTCAAAGCCTCAAAACACTTCTGAAGAAAACAACACTGAGTGTATTTGTTGTATACTACAACAAAAGTATTTGGACGCCTCTTCTGATGCTTTGCGGTGCCTCATCGTTCAAACGTGGGCTCACACACTGAGCTGGAGTGGAGTTTGGGTCAGTGACCTCACAGCAATCTGGCAATCCTAGTCTAGCCTTCCCAGAGGAAGCAGATAAGCTCTTTTTCACCTTGACATCTTAACTTAAGCCGCCACCTGTGGGACAGGAGTGATCTTCCTCCTCTGCCTCCACTGATCTTCACCAGGGGTGTTTTGAAAAAATGCTGGATAGTTGCTGTCAATTGGGCCTTTAAATTTATGATGCTGAACGTCTACAGAGAAATAAAAAGTCCAGAGCAGGAGACGGTGAACTTATGCTGTTGGACATGTCTCTGTCACCAGTCGTTCCCACATCTTTGCAGTGAAGCGTTTCATCAGAGATGAGTCCAGTTTTTCAATGATTGGGTTTTTAGTCAGTCCGTTCTGATTCGAGTGGAACAGACCGGCTACATCCCAAACCACACACTTCTACACTTTACACACTACATTACTGAGTGTGTGTCCAGTGATTGTGCACTATTTGTCCACACTATTCAGTTTGGGACACAGTTGTGTGAACAGTGATGTAACGAGAGATCAATAAGAAGTTCTCCAGTTAAAGTGAAGCTTCATCTTCAGTCTGAAAACAGCAATCTAGCAAATTATCACTAATTTCTCCTTAAATAACAAAGAACATACTGCACATTATCTGTCTTTACTAACCCGTCCACACTGAAGATTCACACAGCTGTCTATTCTTGTGTAAGGACAGAAGGTGTCCTGAACCTACAGTTTGTTCTTCATCATTGTTTATCGTCCATCTTTATCTACTGGTCAAGTGAATGAAAACTATGAATTACCTTCAAAAGGCTGAACTGTCTACATACTTTTGTCACTCTATAGCAACTTCAATACACCTATATGTCAACTGAGCAACTGAGCTTCTGTCCATCTGAACGAGACGCATTAGTCACTACCGGGACCCAGAGGGCCGGGAATCCTCCTTGAAGTACACTACAGTAGACCGCGTGTAATCGCCTTTGACACACCACCAGGAACGCACTGGAAACCTGATAACATCACCACAGTTGTCCCATTTAAAGAGCACTGGGAAACAGAAATCCTGTTTGAAATGGATTAGCAGCTTCCACTTCACACCGGACAGTGTATTTTTTGCTCGCCAGCAAGTAATTCACATTAAACTGTGAAGCTGGACTAGTTTATTTATATAACACACACATTCACCAAGGCTATTGTAGGAAAATCGTGAAATAAAATCTTCTGAAACTAATCAGGTACAGGCCTGAAAATGAGATCCAAAATTTTGGTCCTCCAGGACCCCTGGAGATCTCCTAAAAATAAAGAATTAGGACATTTAATAAGGAAAAAGCCTAATTAAAATGAATCCTCAATCAAAGTAAGGTAAGAATTTTAAAAACATCATTACCTTACTTTGAACAACCCTTAATGGACATACATGGGATATATATATCCAAAGGCATAACATTACTATATTAAAAAATGCATGGTAATACTTCAGATGAATAAAAAAAAGTCTCACTTTAAATTAAAATGAATATAATAAGAGTTTTTTTTCTTCAAATCATTTTGTCATTTTTCAATTACATTATGGATAAAGTAAAAAAAAAAGCATATATGTCATATAGTGCATAAGATTAATATACACACTGGATTACTTTTATGAATAAACTGTGATGTATAAAATATTTCAACTTTTACTATATAATAATACATTGTTTCGCTTTTATGTTCCATTTTTATCGCACCTTAACCCGGCTACATGAATCACAATCTTTATTATAAGTAATAATAAGTAATTTCCTTAAAATTGAACACCGTTTATAAAATACGGCTGAATAAAGTTTTTTTGTTTTGTTTTAACCTCTGGTTTGATAAAGAAACGCTGCCGATCGCGAGGAAAGGGGCGTGGCGATTGGGTGGGGTTGCGAGGGGTGGTCGCTGATTGGCTGAGAGGCACCTGTTGGAAGACGATTGGTCGCGCCAGTCGCGGACCCGTGCATTTTTATGAGGGCGGGTTTGGCGGGCTGGTTGCGTGCCGCTGTGAGGAGAGATGGGTTTCAGTGCGGCTCGGCTCGAGAAGCTGCTGCTGCTGCTGCTCTGCGGTCTCAGCGGCTTTCAGCACCCGGCGGGTGGGTAAAAACTACACTTTCAGCCGGTTAAACACCAGCGCAGAGGCTGGGCAATCGAATTCTGACAGAAAGGTGGACTTTTTAGTGTGTTTTTATCTTTAATTGAATAACTTTTACCTCAGATTAAGACTTTCCTTTGAGTCCGCGCCGGCTAACTGCTAACTATTTAACTTTACCTCAGGGACGAGACGGGAGATGAAATATTAGGCCTTTAGTGGCTTTAGGTTGATCTAAACCCGTGTGAATTTACTCAAAATCTAATTTGAGAACACACATTTCCCAAATCTGACTAAAAGTTTGTATTTTTTGGAGGTAAGTTAAAATTTTGCCATTTTGTCTCAGTTTCTGTCAACTGCTAGATTTGGAATTAGGTTTGCTGATTGTTTCTGTGAATTTTCATCTCGTATTAGATGATTCATATTAGAAACTTACCAAAAGTGTCATTTTTCTTTATCTGGCATTCAATCAAAAATCATTTTACCTCAGTTCTGCCAACCCAGCCCATCATACACAGTGATGTGTGAAGACCAGCATTAAAAATAGCCCTTATTCATTCATATCAAGTTGACTTACAGTCTTTGGTTGAAATAAATGATGTATTTTAAATACTAATGATCCTGCTTGTTGTCCAGAATGTTATCCACTAACAGACTGTGAGGAAGACGGAGATTATACGAAGGTACGAAAAAAATCTTTTATTCATCATCGCAAAAAACAATAATTCTCATGTCATTCTGCATGTCCGCTTCATCAGCCTTATCCCTGTTGTACCTGTAGGTTTTTCTCTCCTCTATGTTCATTCATTTCTTCATGTCATTGCATTTAAGTCAAGATGTTCTTTGAAGGTTTGGGAAACAATGTCATTTATGTGGCACAGTTCAAACAGGAAGGCAATTCAACGTGAGCCAGAAGAAATCTGAAGTGTATAAAATGAAAAAACTGATCATTTAAGGCTTTTCCCGCAACTAAGTGAGGAAGATCGGGATCTGGGATATCAGTATGAACGTTCAGCCTCCAGAAGAACTGATTAAACCCAGGACCACAGTTCTTCAGTCTTTTCAGCTCCTTGAAAGAGGAAGGATTTCCACCTTTCACCAGATGAATGGTGTAGTTATTTTTACTTAAAGTAATACAACAAATCTCTAAGAGACTCTGTAAACCAGCATGAGGTAGATCAGCAGTACATCGTTCTCCAGAATGAAACAAAACCTCAATTTAATGCTGTTAACATTTAACCTGGACTGAACCCAGTATGAATGCTTTATTAAAAAGATGAAATACAAAAACATACAAAAAGCTGAAGAAACTGGGTAGACAATGAAATCTTAGTTGTAGAAAAAGAACTAAGGAGGCAGACCAAAAATCTGTTGATTATTTTTCCTGTGAACTGGTGCAAAATCAAAAATCGGAAGTATTTTATATATAATATATTAAATATGTTATTTGAATGATCAATTATGCTTCCAGGTTGACTTAAACGTCCCATCCTGAAGGATTATAAGCAGGACACTGACCTACCCATGTTTTATTATTTTCCATAGATCATATAAAGGCCATATTAAAATGTAAGCCATAATTGTAATAAATTCTTCATGTTGTGCATTTCAACTTTAATAATGCAACACCATATTGACAGACTTTATTTATGCTTATTAATAATCTTAACACCTCTTTGGATTCATTCCCCTCTGATTTGGACTGAGCGTAAGTATTGGTGCAAACGAAATTGGAATGTTTACCTTTAAAATTATACCAGCCAATGAAATTATAACCTACAGCACAGGCAATAACCGTTCAACAGTAATAATGTTGTTCAATTGGGATTCTGCCACTCAGAAGAAGGTGACTGGAGTCAAATCTTGTTTCTGTCTTTCATACACACATACATGTGTGAGTCACACTATGTAAGGGTCTCACTTCCACATTAGTCAAGATGTGAAGTCACAGTGTGTCACTTTTTTACCATGTCCTTCCAGCAGCTGTATACATTTCAAGTTACACCTTCTTGTCCTTGGATTATATCTTGACCTTTAGATACAGAGTTGGGTAGAATACTTGGAAAAAGTAGTGATAGCTTATAACACAATCTATTCAGTAACATTCTATTGCTACATGAACATATAACACATTCCAAAAGAATCATTCTTCTATAATTGCCTGGTTAAATCCATGCTCCTGCAATCTCTTACTTGAACAGCATCAGCTCAAATCTGTACCCTCACCGCTTCAGCTTAATCCTGTATTCTCACCGCTTCAGCTCAAACCTGTACCCTCACTGTTTCAGGTTAATCCTGTATTCTCACCGCTTCAGCTCAGACCTGTACCCTCACTGTTTCAGGTTAATCCTGTACCCTCACTGTTTCAGGTTAATCCTGTATTCTCACCGCTTCAGCTCAAACCTGTACCCTCACTGCTTCAAGTTAATCCTGTATTATCACCGCTTCAGCTCAGACCTGTACCCTCACTGCTTCAGCTCAAACCTGTACCCTCACCGCTTCAACTCAATCCTTTATTCTCACCGCTTCAGCTCAAACCTGTACCCTCACTGCTTCAAGTTAATCCTGTATTCTCACTGCTTCAGGTTAATCCAGTACCCTCAACGCTTCAGGTTTATTTTGTACCCTCACCTTCACAGCTTCATCTCATGCCTTGACCTTTATTCACAACTGAGTTACCTCTGAGCAAGATACCGTCCTCTAACACTGCTTCCCAGGTGCTGGCTGTATGGCTGGCCCCGATTAGTCACTTTCAGTTTAATCCTGTATCTTCTTGGGGCAGCGGTGGTCTAGTGGTTAGGGAGTTTCCCCCGATCGGAAGATTGTGGGTTTGATTCCCTCGCCAGTAGCTTGCCCTGAGGTACCCATGAGCAAGGTACCGTCCCCGTCACTGCTCCCCGGGCGCTTTCAATAGCTGCCCCCTGCTGCACATGTGTGTGGGGGTGAAACAGAGGTTGAATTTCATTGTGTTGTGCTGTGCTGCGTTTCACAATGACAGGGGTAGTCACTTTCACTTTTCACTTTTTTTCCAAGCTTCAGCAAAATCTAATACTCTCATGAATTCAGTGTAATCCTGTACACACACCACTTCAGGTTAATGCAATTCACAGCTTCAATTATGTAGAAATCGATACATTTTAGAATTCAGGACTTCATTCAGCATTTCAATGTTCCCAAGGAGGACAAGAATGGCTGCAGGGACAAATAATATTAAGGAACTTTTTCCTCCGTTATAGGGGTCTGCTGTCCAGAACACACTGTGTGGACTTGTGTGGCAAGACCAGAGCAAGGTGAGGAGTGTTCTGCAGTGTTTGACTCTGTTTTTATTAGCACATTAGCATTTTAATACAAGCACCCAAACCATCTAATACACTTGTGCATTTATTTTTTTCAGGAGCAGATCCAGAATGTTTTCAAACGGGTTTGTGTAACAAGTTCTGCTGTACCCACCACACTACGAATGTCTTATTAATACCAATCACCTCTCTTACAAATGATCTACATCTGATCTCTTCTTTTCAGTTTTTGTTTCACTATTCCAAGGCACAGAATTCTGTTGGCTCTGTTGAGCGAGAGGTAAATGCATGCCAGAGTGCTTCAGTTTAACGCTGGGTTTATAAAGTGTTGTCACATTATTTTACTATTTTATTACAATGTCATAGGTACTTCAAGTGAAGTAGAATATTAACGTGAAAATGTTGGAAACAGTAACATCACTGTTTGACAGGGATTATGTCCTGAGTCTAATGGTCTGCTAAAAATGTTAAAACCGTCAAGCAACATCACAGTGTCATTGTCCAGTTTAGAATATGTGTATATATACTCACCCAGCACTGTTTCTGTTGAATTTTTGTAGTTTTACGAGATCTTGAACAGTGTCAATCTTGTGTGAATTATTTGTCTAGTCTCACTCCGTCCACCCACTGATGCGTCTTTCCCCAAAGTTCATCCAGCGCAGGAAGAAACAGCAGATACACTCGGTAAGTCTCATGCTTATTTCTCCACTTTTTCCCATCTCATTAGCTGTGTTTTCTAAATGATCAGACCTCACCATTCGTCTGAAGTGGCCCTCTAATCTATTACTGGCTAAAATGATGAGTTTTCAAAAATCACGTGATGCTCTCGATTCTGTGTAAAGGCTTGTTTAATGACACTGTCTTTCTCTTAGAGAAGCTGAAGACACCTTGCGGTCGTTCGGATAGGCTTGTGCGAGGTTGGTACCATGAACATGCACAAACAGGAGAACCAGGAAAACCTGGTTTACGTAGTGGTTCCCATCAAAACAAATCAATATGAGTGACAAGTCGGGCTGTACCAACACAGTCAGCCCACGAGTCCAATCTCAACACTGGGTTGACTAATTCTTTCATTTTGAATAAAGAATATGATGACTGTGTATGCTACTGCATGTTCTGATAGCTAAGAGTCCTGTTTTAATTTGACTTACCAGACGCAATCTTCAAAATTAAAGCACATAAAAGAATCAGAAAAGTTTCACCTGAAGTTTGCATTGTAAGCTTGTTTAAAGTACCATTTAAGATGTTTCACACCAAGTAAAGGGTTTTTTCATTTCCGATTCCAATCAGAAAGCATTTTTTAAGACTGCAGGTGAAGTAAAATAAACTGTTCTTTTACAACTAAAGTGAAAGTAAAAGTAGCCACAACTGAATGGGTTCCTGCAGAACTGCAATGTAATCCAGGAAATATTCAACATGTATGGGTTGAAGGTTCTTGTTTCCATTATGAAAGTGAAAGTGACTATTCTTATCATTGTGAAACATGGCACACGGTGAGCCACAGCGAAATTACACCTCTGCATTTTACCCACACACACCATGCAGCAGGGGGCAGCTATCGGAAGCACCCAGGGAGCAGTGATGGGGACGGTACCTTGCTCAAGGGTAGTTGAGGGCAGCCCACTGGTCTGGGATTCAAACCCACGACCTTCTGGTTCTGGGGCCAACTCCCAAACCACTAGGCCACCGCTGCCCCTTTACCTTTTGATCTAAATTAAAAGTATTAAAACACTCCATGAGTTAAACAATAGACCCAAATAACTATAAATATCTTACAAACATAAAATAGATCATTAACGGCTGTGCTTAGTAACTAACAATTCATCAAAATTTTAAGCACAGCGTAAAAGGAACTAGTTATTGCTCAAATTGTGGACAACAGTGTTGTGGCTTTAAATTTCCAACATATATTTAGTCTCTGAAATCCACAGGTGAGATTTGTATGGCATGCAGACTCAGATTTCCTTCAGCCTGGATCTTGAGTTGTGTTCTTTCTACCTCTGTACAGATGTTCTCTGTCCTTTATTTGGATGCACAGCAGTACCATAACCCCTGGACTTGGACTGCTTTGTGGAATGGAGGGATGTTTTGGACTGTAATTCTCTGAGTTCTGTAAATAAATGTAATCTCATGGTTGTGGTGTGCAGTGTCTGAAATTTGATTCGCTCCTGATTTCAACACCTTCCATGCGTTCGTTCAGTTTGACCTCAAAACTTCACTTCCTGACATTTTAAGTTCTTAAATCTTCTGATTTAAAACCTTCTGGCAAACCATGACAGCCACACGATACAAACAGCCTAAAAATACTTGATCAAATGTGATGATGTGAGTTCCAAAACTAATATCTGGACCTGAAGAGTACGCATGAAACACATGAAAATGTCAATCATAAATGGGTTTTTATGTTGGCAGCCAAAGAGAACATTTATATAAAACCGTTTAGGGAAACATGTATAGTGACATTTACGTGCCATAAATAAAATCCTTATCCGCCAGCTTTCTCTAATCAACCTATAGTTTCTGTTGGAGTCGGTGCAGTTCGTTGGCCCTCTTTTCCGCCGGTGGCTGTTGAGTATCACCACTAGAGGGAGCACTTTCCTCAAATATGGCAAAAAGGACAAACAGGAGTGTACTTATGACATTCATCCATTCAGCAACGTTTTGACATTTCAAACTTTCTTTACGACTTTTCAGGAGGAACCATGCTGGAGCATTTGATCTCCTGGAGGTGACAAATCTACGCCGCTCCAAAAAGGCGTCTGTCCCATTTTATTTATTTTTTTAAACTCCAGATGTCGGGTCAGTCCTCGTCTGATTCGTCACTGTCTCTGCGGCTCGGCATGGAGCAGCGGATGGACGTCAGCAGCTGATCTTGGATCTGCTTCTTTGGGTTCTCCTCCAGGTCAGTCTTCACTGCGCCGGACTCAGCCAAGCGCCACTCCAGCTCTGATAAAGGTAACAGGAGGATCAACACAATGAAAAAATAACTAATCCCACAGGAGTCTTTTGGGATAGAATGTTAAAATGATGACCTGCTGCCACTTTAAAGTGTCCAATTCTAACAGAATGATCAAAACTTATCTTTGTAAGCCATGCTTTTTACATAGTTATTAACATTCTTAGCCTCAAATTTAACCAAATATATTTGAACCTACTGTGAATTGTCAGTGAAGCCTGCCATTACAAGCTCAAAAGTTTCACTGCTTCTCTATTAAAGTCTTAATCGATTCTTCTCTATAATTCAGTCTTACCATCACACTTCAGGTTCATGCCTCCGAAAACAAGAGGGCCGATGAACTGAGCCTTCATCTCTCCCTCATGGTAAACAAAGATTGTGGGGAGGTTCCTGTCGGGGTAGTTGGGGATGCAGGTGGTGGAGATGGACTTCAAGAACTTTGTCTGTGGGAACTTTCGGGCCAGTTCTGAAAGGTGCTGGTTTATGAGTGAGCACAGCGGGATGCTGAGAAAATACAGGTCAAGTATTATTATTATTGCTATAATTATGATGATGATCATTATTACCACTACTGTTATTTTGATTCAAAAGAATCTCAAATTCTGTGCCACACTTTTTAAAAACAAAATTAAAGGAAATTAATATTTATAACTTCTAAATTTAATTATTTATTTTTTTCACTTTTAAATTTAATTTATGCAAAAGTTAATGGGGCAGCAGTGGTTAGGGACGACGCCCCAGAATCGGAAAGTGGCTTTGAATCTCAGACAAGTTGCTTTCCCTGAGGTACCCTTGAGGAAGGTACTGTCCCCATCACTGCTCCCCAGGCACTTTCAGTAGCTGCCCCTTGCTGCACGGTGTGTGTTGGTGAAATGCAGAGGCTGAATTTCGTTGTTTCACTGTGTGCTGTGCCATGCTTTGCAATGACAAGAATAGTCACTTTCACTTTTTCACTTAATGTACAACACAAAAGAAACGAGAACAGAATTAAAACAGATTACTACACAGAACTAAGCTCAACAGTAATAAAGTGGAAACTTAACCAGGGAGACGCAGAGAGTAAAGACGTTGAGGATTTAAACGGTAAAATGGATGAAGCATCCTGGACAGCAGATGAAAGCATACTCAGTTTGAGAGCCACAACATTAAAAGTTCAACCATCAAATGATGACCAACTTAAGACATGTGACCTCATTTGAACATCTTGGCCATGAGAGCTCAAAAAAAGGAAGTGAAAGTGACTGTTTTTCTTTATGAAACACATCCTCTGTATTTCACAGTGATGGGGACGGTACCCTGATCAAGAGAACCAAAGAGTAACCTACTGGTCTGGGATTCGAACCCACAACCTTCCCATCCTGGAGCCTAGTCCCTAACCACTAAGACACCACTGCCCCAACTGATGTAACAGCAGATTGGCCTCAATCTTTTATTGATTTGTTCTTCATTTTTATTCTTACTAGTTATTTTGTATTCTACCCATTTACACTACTTGCAATGTGGACTGGCGCAACATCATGTTGTTAAAAATGTTCCTCACCCTGGTTTGTAGAGATGAAGTACCACCCAGATGCCACTGCCAGCCTTGTTCACTTCCTGTATGTAATCCTGACCTGAAATCTCATTCATCTCTCCAAACACGTTCTTTATCTGGTTGGCTTTCCATTCTGCAAGTCTCTTCTGCCTGAGAAAAACAGAGCAACACATTAATACAACTGTTTTTTTTTCTTTTCATTTTAATAATGCCCCGTGAATCAGATTTCCTTCACAATTTCTCATAACAAGGAATAAACTTTCATTTTCGTTCAAATTGTTTTAAAATTTGTGCCAAATGGTGTAAACCAGCCAACGTATCGGATTTTTCGCGTTTAACACAAATGGTGCAAACTGCAGACCTAAATCATCAAAAACCGAACTCCTACCATGTTAACATGATCAGTGATCTCTCATTCTTATGCATCACCATTCGCTAGATTAGGACAAACAGGTGAAGCAGCGACCTTGCTGCAAGATGAACGTTTTGAGCTGAACTGGGACTTTGAGGTGGGGGGAGGGAAAAGCTAAAAGTAACACCCACCTGTACATTTCTATGGCAACCTCATCCTCATCGCTGAACTCATCTTCATTCTCCTCCAGCTCCTCGAGGGTCATGTTCTCGTACGTCTTCACTACAGTGAACCAAAGAACAACAGGACAGTGAATAACTGTTCATGGTCAAAACAAGCTTATAAACTATTTATTACATCAACGATCAAATCTCTCACAGCCGCCAGTCTGAAGATAAAAAGTGAAATAACATTGTTCAACACTGACAATCAGAGAACCAGTAAAGTGCAACTTTTTAAGCATTGGCCCAGCCAGCCCTCCCTCTCCCCCATCACTCGGTAGAACTGTCCTCTCTCTCTGGGTGTGTAGGGTGGTCCTCCCTCTCCCCCATCACTCAGTAGAACTGTCCTCTCTCTCTCTGGGTGTGTAGGGTGGTCCTCCCTCTCCCCCTTTCATCCTCTTTTCTGAGAGAGGAGACTCTTACCAATGGACTGCTGCTGAACGATCTGCTCCTCTTCCTCATCCTCCTTCGGCGTCTCTTTAGGAGGAAGGATGCCTTTCTTCCGGAGAATATCATTCCACTCAGTGTCCTCGTTTGGGTCCTACAATGAAAATTCACATTACTCTAGTAGACCATCTCTGATTAACCGAGTGGTTTAGAAGGTATGGACAGTAAACTGTAAATGTGTAAAACGTGTTTCTTTCTGAACTTTAATTGAGATTTTATGCGACTGCCGGATTCAAGTTCATTAGACCGCACTCATATTTACTATAAATGTTTAAAAAATTACATTATATTAATTGTAATTGTGTAAAATCACATCATTACAGGCTTTTCTGAACATCACTGGCCCAACCATGTGTCTTTAGAAAGAGCAGAGCTTGTCCTGTTTCACTTGATCTGTGCAGTGAAATTTTCAATTTTTGACCATTTTTCAAATCTGCACCTCTTCTCCCATCCAGACTTTACAGCCAAAGTCAGAAAAATAACCACTGCGGACTTTTATTGTGAAAAATGTTGCGGTAATATTTTTAAATCACTTTTTTATTGTCTACGTTACACTAAACGCACTGAACAGAATTTAAAGTAACACTCGAGTGATTAAAAACTACATAAAATTGAGAAGTGGTTTTAAAAACAGCTGTTATATTTTACACTAATTCAATGCAATAAATCTGACAAACTGGAACTAAACTCCGCTTCCTAAAATAACCCGGACAAACGCGTGCTTCACACCAAAACCCTCCAAAACCGCCCCCGAGCGCTTCTTTAACACACAACATCAACCAACTAAAAGGGAAACGTGACTTTAAAGACAAACCTGCATGATTTTTCTGTTTTATTTCCGATTCTCTCTTTTCTCCAAACCTCTGACGGAGCTCAGACGGAGCGCCGCCGATTCTCCTCCGACTGGAAACAAAACCCGCAAACACCACCAGTCGCTGGATTTTTAGTCCTAAATCCGATTCTCCCCGCGAGTCTCAGTTCTGATATAAATCTGATTAATTTTCTACTCCATTAAAGAGCGAATCGTGCTTAAAGAGTCAGTATCGGCTGGCGGTGGGAAAGGTGTGACCGAGAGGGACAGTAATACGGGTGGCACTGGTTCAGTATGACCATATATGGAAATGGAATGTACCATCTGTTCCGATAGAGTGGGGGGGGGGTCGTTTGGAAAGGTGGCAATTTAGTCACGTGTTTCAGACCTTGCTGTCACTCTGACACTAGTGCTAACATGAAACAACGGTAATAATATAATGAAAATAATAACAACACGAATGCTAATAGAAGCAACATTAATTAGAATAAATATTATCATTAGAGACTGAACAGATCTGAACCAGATATTTCTGTATTTATTAAACTCCTTTAATCCCAAATTAACGAAAATCCTGTAACAAGTTTATCCTGAAATCATCAGAGAAATGTAGGAACTGCCACCTGTTTTCAGGGTTTGTCAGACACGAGGGGGCGCACAAATCACATGTTCTTCTTAAAGTGAAGGTGACAACTGAAAAACAGCACAACACTCAATGAACCACAACGACACACACCATGCAGCGGGGGACGGCTATTTAAAGTGCCCAGGGAGCAGTGATGGGGACAGTACCTTGCTCAAAGGTACCTCAGGGAAGCCTGCTGATAAGGGATTTGAACCCACAATCTTCCCATCCTTGGGCCTAGTCCCTAACCTCTAGGCCATCACTGCATGTCTTCTCACACCATGTCCATAAACCCCTTCTTTGGTCTTCCTCTTTTCCTCTTTCCTGACAGCTTCATCTTCAACATCCTCCTTCCAATATAATCCATATCTCAACTCTGGACATGTCCAAACCAAACCTTGCTTCTCTAACTTCTCTTGTTTTGGATGTCCCCAAAACATCCAGCCTGATCTGTCCCTCTAATATACTCCCGTCCATCCTCGTCACACCCAATGAACATCTCAGCATCTGCAACTCTGACACCTCCAGCTCCGCCTCCTGTCTTTTCATCATCATCTCCAACCCGTGTAGCATAGCTGGTCGCACTACTGTCCTGTAAACTTTCCCTTCTACTCTCCACCCCTTCTAACCTGCCTACACGCTCTTCTTCTCCTCTCTTCCACACTCACCATTACTCTGAACTGTTGATCCTGAGTATTTAAACTCCTCCACCTTCACCTCCTCCACTCCCTGCATCCTAACCACTCCGCTGTCCTCTGTTTCATTCTCACTCATGTATTCTGTCTTTGTCCTACTCACTTTCATTCCTCTCCTCTCTAAAGCACATGTTTCCATTTCTGTCTTTAATCGCTCTGACCTGCTGCACATCTTTCCCAGATCTGTCTCTCTGTCTAGCCAATCAGTGTTGGTCCTTTTCTCCCTCCTTCCTGTCCAACCACTCATACAATTCACCAAACATCTGATCTTTAGTCTTCACCACTGCTTTCTTCACCCTGCAGTTCATCTCCTTGTACACCTGCTTTCTTCATCTCTCTGACTGTCCCATGTCTTCTTCATCTGCCTCTTCTCCTGTATACACTCCTGTACTTCTGGGTCTACATACAGACACACACACAGATATACACATACAGACACACACACACACACACATACATACATACAGACACACACACACACACAGATATACACAAACAGACACACACACACAGATATACACACACACACAGACACACACACACACACAGACACACACACACACAGATATATTTACATTTACGGCATTTAGCAGACGCTCTTATCCAGAGCAACTTCCATGCCCTGGGTACAGGGACAGTCCCCCTGGAGCAAGTCAGGATTAAGGGTCTTGTTCAGGGACCCAGTGGTGGTAGTGCCAGAGGTGGGATTTGAACCTGGGACCTCTTGAGCCATAGGTCTATAGGCAAGTATCCTACCTCTAGACCACCACCCTATGTGTAGATATACATATACAGACACACACACACATATACAGACACACACATACAGACACACACACATACATACACACAGACACACAGATATACACATACAGACACACACATACACACATGAACACAAACACACACACACAGATATACACATACAGACACACACATACACACACGAACACAAACACACACACACAGATATATACATACAGACATACACACACACATACAGACACACCTACACACACACCCACACACACACACACACACACACAAATAAACAATAATCTTAAAACACATTTAAGTTAAAATGTGAGAAATGTGTCTGCGCAGGTATGTAATGTCAGCTATTTTTATTTGTTTTATTTTATTTGTTTATTTACTTATTTCCCCTTAGTTCTTGCATCTTAGTTCATGTCTTTCATGTGTAATAAAATGAAAAAATGATAATAATAATAATGAAAAATAACAAAGCGCCCCTCCGTACAGCGGTGATGATGGACTCGTCCGCTGGCCAATCGCAGCGCGGGGGGCGTGGTTTATGGTGCGGCAGGCGGAGCTGAAGCCGGAACCACAGCGGGCGGCGGAGACTCGGCCCGCGGGTTGAGGAGCGCAGCGGCCCCGGGACCCGCCCGCCTCGGACATGGAGCCCGAGATCAACACCGCGCTGGAGCTGTGAGCGCGTCCGGAGCGGCTGTTCTGAAGGATGTGGCTCAATCCGGAGGAGGTGTCCCTCAAATCCGCCCTCAAACTCTGGGTGGCGGAAAAATCCAACGACTACTTTGTCCTGCAGAGGAGGAGGGGACACGGGGACACCGGGGGGAAGATCACAGGTGAGTGTCCCCACACCTCCATCCCCAGAAATACACACACACACACACACACATACACACACGTGGGAAAGGGACAGGTGACATCACCACAAGACAACTAAACAAACACAAACACACACACACACACACACATACTAATACCTGGGACAGGGACAGGTTGCAGCACCACACCACAACATACACACACACACACACACACACACACTAATACCTGGGACAGGGACAGGTTGCAGCACCACACCACAACATACACACACACACACACACACACACACACACACACTAATAACTGGGACAGGGACAGGTTGCAGCACCACAACATACACATATACACACACACACAGATGTGCGCAGTCACACATGGATAGATTTGCGAAGATGTAAATATACACACACACACACACACAAACACACACTGTTAAATACAGATTACATCAACAATAAAAAGGAAAAATAGAATTACATTTATACAGGACATAATCAACACTGAGTTAAATCTAGAATTAAAAGGCCAATCTAGAAGAAAATCTGTTCCTGAAGATAAACTTTATGGATAAAAATAACAGCATGTGGTGGATGGATTATAAAGTGTTCTGAAATCGGGGCAGAAGAACAGCCTGCAGACACTGTTGAACCTACAGCAAAGTTCCTCACAGTGAAGAGCGTCCAGGTTCTCAAAAGAGGCCCTCTAAAAGTTCCCAGTGTGTGTGAATGGAACCGAATGTCTGAATGTTCCTCAGGGACATGAACTGCTGGTGGAGACGCTGTCTGATATCTGAGACGGTGTTTTAGTTTGGAGAAGATTTTGGACTAAAACTGAACCCGTTCATGGTGGAGGGAGGGGTTGTGGTTGTTTTACCATCATGGGCAAAACCGTTCGATCAAACTCAGTTTGGTGTTAAACGGAGGGACGGTTTGTTCAGAATATCAAACATAAACAAACAAAATGTCCCCAGCGCTCGCTGGCTTTGAGGACAGCCTGGAAATAAAAAAAAAATGCATCCTGGTCAGGCTTTTGTTTGAGCTTGACTGGGGAGTTTCCTGCTCCGGGACGGGTTTGGTTTGTGGAAGAGGATCCGACCTCGTGTCCACAACAGCTGTCTGCAGAAAAGAAGTGTGTGTGTGTATAAAGGAGTTGTCTAGAGTAAAAACAAAATAAATTTTTTGTTAAACTGGAGATTTTAAGTAAAAAAAAAAAAAGCTTTGAATAATTATAATAAATCAGTCATTTATATATGTATTTCCATATAAAAAAAATCTATATTTCCAGAATGAAGTTCTAACAAAAGTAATATTCTGAATAAAATTCTAATACTGTTCATAAAATGAATATTTATATGTTTATATTAAATTCAGCTTTACAGATTTTCTTTAAAAACAGAACTTATGGTTGATAACTTAATATTATAAATTTTATCATCCAGTCTTCCTTTTTGGGGGTTTAGTTTAAAAGATTTAGAAGTTCTTTTTTTTAACAGCTGAATCAAAACGCAGACTTGTTTTATTAATTTGTTCATTTTGAAAAATCAGTTTAATAGTGCTTTGTAGAAAAGCTTTGGGGTCTGTATCAGCCGAAGTTTCATGTTTCAGTAAATGTTTAATTTTTTTATGGTTTTATAAAAGCCTGCAAACCGTGGTTTCTGTCACGTCAAGCTCAATAAATTGGAGGTCGCTGCAAACAATCAAATGCTGTCTGTGAGAACTGTGTCACATCGTCCTTACCTTGTGACTTATTCACTCATTTATGGGTTTATTTGTCCCTGTTAGCTTATGATTGACCACTCAGAAGAGGGACGCTAGCTAACATTAGCTAATTATCACCCCCCTTTACTTTAACAGTGAAAAGTTGTCTTGTCTAGTCCTTCGTCTCCTGAGCGGCAGCATTATTAAGTGTCCACACTGTCCTGTAAATTTTCATCCTGACGGCAGTGTGAGGGGAGGGATTCTCCACAAGACCCAAGCAGACATCCCCAAAGTGGAGCTCTGGCAGGGACGTCCCTGTTTTGGGGACTGAAATACTGTAGCCGACTGGGATATAAATATTTCTGCAGTTCAGGGCTCTGTTCCAGTCACGTGACTGTAAAGTTTCAAAAGACAGTTGTGTCTTTAATGTTTGTTTATTTGAGCTCAATTTATAAGACATCACTTATAACCGAAGAAACGATGTCCTGCTGAGAGCGAAAGCTGTGGGGTTATTTTTAAACAGCACATGTTTCTTCATCTTCCTCTTTCTGTCTCACTCAGCAGCTGAAGGGGAAATGCAGCTCTTGCCCGATGGGCCAGTGTATTTACTTAAGATAGCGACCCACGGTGCCGACACGGAGGGCTTTATTTTCAGCCGACTGTCGCTCACGTCACGGCTGAGTTCAGAGTGAACTTCTTGTGACTCTAAGATAAAGCAAGCAGATCAGAAATGCAGTCAGATTGGAGTTTGACCCAAGGCCTGCACGTCCTCTTCCCAGATCATGTTGTTTTGTGATCTGTAATCGGCTTATGTGGTTTCCGATGATACACAGCTTGCAGTCATCTATAAACATAGACTCAAGAAGCTTTACAGACCATTTTTCCACAGATATCAGTGCCAGACTTCACCAAGGCTTTTCCACAGGCTCCAGGAACCGAGCCTTTAATGCAAAAGGATGGTTTTCCATTCCAAAGCAAGTCATGTCAGTTTTATATCTAAAGCACACTTTACAACTATTGTTGTCTTAAAGCAGCTTTACAGAATCCAGGATGAACCCCTAGTGAGCAAACCAAAAGCAACAGAAGAAAAACTCCCTAAATGTGGAGCAAGAAAGCTTGGGTGGAGCAAAGACAAACCGTACCTGATCTGGAACCATGTAAAGGCCCACATCAAGCAGTTTGCTTCCCAAACAACAAATGCCAACAAATCTGGTGACTGTTTCACATCTGATCATCTGATTGCTGGAAACAGAAACAAAGAAGCTGGAAAGACCAATTTTGGCCTTGAGATTTGGGTGATCTGTGTGGTTCCTGGTGCTGGTGGTGAAGCCCCACAAGCTCAGTTGCAACATAATGTCGCATCAAGACTAATCACGGCCTCCATGATGAACAGCGTTAAAGAGACAGTCTGTTTGGGTCAGGGCACAAAATGTTGTTACTGGAACCTAAACGGTGAAAAAAAGCTGGGGCACGGACTCGGTTCCTGGTGCTAATGGAAACGCCCTGTAAGATTTCCTAGATCTGAAGGAAGTCCAGACTCCAAAAAGCCTTTTTTGATTATCTTAAGCAGTTTGACGATGTGAAATTGGTCGAAAGAGTCTTTGAGCTCTAATTCTTGAGGGGAAAGTTGAGACTTTTGTCTGCTGGTGCATTCCAGGCAAGTCCATATAGTTGTCCATGACAAAGCGAAGCGGTGGACTGTGAAGGGGGACTTCTGTTACATGGGAGACAACTGTGCACTTGTATTTGTTATCCAGTTATCCCTCTCTCTCTCCCTCTCTCTTCCCTCACTCTCTCCCTCTCTCTTCTCTTTCTCTCTCCTTGTCTCAGAAACATTCGATTTATATCTCCACACACTTGGTCCTCTGCTATGTACACAGAGCTGATGTTCAAACAAGAGCTCTCTTCTGCTCCTTCTTTCTCTCTAAGTCTCTAAGTATAAGGTGCCACTTTTTTCCCAGAAAGGGAATCATCTGCTCAGCCGAACGGCAGGGAATTTGTTAAAGAAATGTTCCTGCTTCAGGAACCTGAGGCGAGGCCTGGAGCTGATGCTTTATCTTGGTGTGTGTGGTGCTTTTCGCATTGATGTGCTGTCAAAGCAACTCTGAATCAACCTGAAGGAATGCTCACAGTCTTCTTTCGTTTAAGCAGCAGCCGGAGGCTGGTGTACTCGTTCAAGTCACTGTGGATAAGACCGTCTAAATGTAGAAGTAGAGGTTAATGTGGCTGAGAAGATGTGTATGGTGTCTCATACTAACCTGCTCATGTGGTTTCAGACCCTGTACGACTCACTATTACTGTTAGAGTTTCATTCAGTCGCTGATATGTTGGTGAAGACTGTTTAAAACGAGGTGAGGAGCCACATCAGTGCTTCTCAAGATGACAGAATGGGGGAGGTGTTGAACGATGGCCAGAGGTCAGCTATAACAACGTAGTAAACTACTTTATTTGGGGTTTGAGAAGTTTCAATATTATTTCCAAAGTTGCTCACATGAACGTGTAGTAGAAGTTGGTCAAAAGCATTGGTTTTCCGAGGCAAATTGCTCAGGTTTTGCTTCAGCAAAGTGGAGCCAAAGAAACTGTTAGATAGTTTTGTGCTGCGGGTTTCTGAAATCTTGTAGGAACCGCTGGGTGTTGTTTTGTCACAGATTCAGGGGATCCTGTAGGAACCGTTGGCTGGGGTTGTGTTGGGTTTAGGAGGTCCTGTAGGAACTGTTAGGTGGTGTTGGTGTGTTGGGTTCAGGAGATCCCTGAACCCAAGGTAGGAAGGTAGGAAAAAGGTAGGAAGAGTCTTGAGAGATACATTTTTATTTTTTTAAATTAGAATATTCTTATTAGCTCACAGCAGGCGATCAGAAACAGCATAGTTGAACATTAACTGTGGGTATTTTGTGTGTAAAGGCTGAACCCAACCTTTTGAACAGTTTGAGCAGAAACACTGATGGGAAGTGGAAAACCACAACAGTCATGATGCTGCAAACTGATTCCTCAGGAATACGGTTGTTATTGGGATTTTCCCCTCCATTTTTAAGGTCTGATTGTCTTGCTTTCCAGTCACAAGTTCATCCGAGGTTTAACTGGTGATGTCATTAGTGAGCCTGTACGTTGGCAATCAAATTAGTTCAGCAATCAGGAGGCATGTGTGTTCCTATTAGCAGAACGAGGCCCCTTTTTTATCACTCTTGTAAAAGAAAAACCCTCCAGCATTGCTGATTGCAGAGCAGACCGCAGAGAGGAAATAGGTAATTAAAAAAGAACACATGAGCACATTTTCTGCTGTGACTGAAAAAAACCTGACTTCTATTAGCGTCTGGTACAGAGAGACCATGCAGCCGGCCCCCTCTGTCACCTTATTTAATTCTCTTGTTCTTGTTCACTTTTATAACTAGAAAGGCTTCTGTGTAGACTTTTTGATGGTGGAACAGTTTTTATCTACCCCAAGACATCTCTGATTGGAAGAATCGATCAGTTGTTTTGGACTACTGGCTGGATGTAGTTGGACTTTGCTTAGTTATTGACGACCTTGGACAATTCTTGAATGGCACAGGTTTGTCAATATGTCGTCAGGGGCCATCGCTTGGTTGTTGATGGTCATTGGCCAGCCCTTAAAATGTATCGGCTGGATCTCAAGGGCCATTGAATGGTTGTCTTGGGCCATCTGCTGGTTGTCAGGAGATGTCGGGCAGTTGCCAGGGCTGTCAGCCAGTTGCCAGGAGTCATCAACTGGTGGTCGGGGGCCATTGGCTGTTTGTCAGGGTCATCAGCGAGGTCTAGAAAGTCATTCGCCGGTTGCTTGGGGCCGTTGCCTAGGCGTCAGGGGCTTTCAGCTGGTTGTCGAGGGCCATCAGCCAGCTCTTTAGGATAATCAGGTAATAGTTGATGACCACTGTCAATCAACCCATAGCGTCTTTAATTGATCATTAATTGACCCTTACAGTCCACATGTTTGGGGTGTAAAGAACAGGAATGGAACAACAATCTGGCAGATGTTCCTCAGAGACTTTTATCATTGGATGGTCTTCAAGGAGAGGTCAGGTGGTCTTCTAGAAGGCACATGAGGGTGTTGTTTCTCTTGTCTGGGAATTCGTTTTGGCTGTGGCATCATTATACTAGTGATGAGCCCATTAGCCTGGATCACATCTGTGAGTGGTAGGTCGAGTTTAGAAGCAGATTAGCCATCAACCCTGTTCTTTGGGGAGATAATACTCCCATGTGCTTCTTCTCACACATGCTGTATTCCAGTCCCATGGTTCTTTTATCCCAGTCTCTTGGCTCTACTTGGAAAAGCCTTGATCGTGGTTGGTCAGGAACACCGTGATGACCTGGCCCATTTCACTTTAGCACATGGCTGGAGCTGTAGACACATAAACCAGCCCATAATTTTAAACATCCCTGGTCAAGCGTTATGTTTTGTGTATGTAACCTCTAAGGGGAACACCTTTATACAATATTTTAAATAGGTTTGGCTCAGTCAGCTGCTCCTGTAAGTTAATAATGTATCTTGTGAAGCATTGTGTTATTTACTCTTTTAAAGTTCAACATTTACCTGTAAAACATAGTGTTTATACAGCACATAGAGTTTGTTTAGCTGGTCACAAAGTGTGAAGTACCAGTATATGTACTGCATATAGGGGTTAATATAATACAGTCAGTGTTTTAGTCTTTGAAACATATATTTTGTTTTTTCATCTATATATTAAATTTTTATTGTGTCTACTCCATGCAGTCCTTTTCATTTTGATTTGGATATAACATTGAATCTTTCACAATACACAATAATGTAAAAAGAAAACATTAAAGAGGAGCTATAACTTTTGCACTCACCACAGTTTTGTTTATTTTGTTTTCAGTTTGTTAAAATCATGCAGAACTGTGTACAAACAGAGCCTCACCACATGCTCAACATGCTCCTTCATGTCTGACTGTGTGCGTTTGATGAGTTGAAGGTTTTCAGGCACTTAAGCTGCACGTAATAAAGGTACCGAAGACCCCGGCATGTGCAGCCGATGTCATTTGCCCCGGGGGTAACCTGTGTAGATAATTGTAAGGAGAGCTGTGGCTTTATTCTGAAGAGAGACAACAGGGCCGTCTTTTGTTAACCGAAGGTTCAGTCCATGGAGGTATGCTGCAGAACCGGTCCTGAAGAATTCCAGGTGGGAGATGGCCGCTCGTCAGGAACGCGTCGAGGACGTTGCTGAAGGGAAAGAGTAAAGATGTGTTAAAGCTTTCTGTCTCTTTAAACTGCGTGTGTGTGTTTACAGGTATGTTGGTGGGGGCACTGGACACCGTGTTGGACTCCAGTGCTCGAGTGGCACCTTTCCGGATCCTTCTGCAGGTGCCAGGGTCACAGGTCAGCTGGGTGATCGCCAGCGGTGAGTGGTCACCTTTAAGACAATGTTGACTGAACGCAGTCCTGCAGTTTATGCTTAATGTAAATAAACCTCCTGGCCACTTTATCAGAAAGGCCTCCTGGTGCACAGGCAGAGACTGTCCCCAAGTTGTTGAAATTAAATTGCTTGTGTTGGTGCACACACACACACACACGCACTTTCACACACACACACACACACACACACCTCTGCATTTAACACACTGAGAAAACACAACGCCCATGAACACACTCCTGGAGCAGTGGGCTGCAACAGCGGTGCCTGAGGAGCAGTGATGGGGAAGGTACCTTGCTCCTACTGTAAAGTCTTTGTAAATGAAACTTGTTTTAAAGGGCAGGGTTGAAGGTCAATCCCAGACCAGTAGGTTACCCTGAGGTACCTTTGAGCAAGGTACCGCCCCATCACTGCTCCCTGGGTGCTGAATGTGTGTGCCCCCTGCTGGATGCTGTGTGTAGGTTAAATAAAGAGAATGTATTACACTGCGGTGACAAATAGTGTGTGTGTGTGTGTGTGTGTGTGTGTGTGTGTGTGTGTGCGCAGGAGCCACTGTTGAGGAGGTGCAGAAACACTGGAAATGGCTGGATCAGAATCTGCTCCCATACATGTCCGTGTTTGAGAACAAACTGGACGCTGCCAGTTTCGCTCAGGGCAAAGTGAAGGTAAAACACAAACAAACAGTACACACACTTATATAAAGGGCTTTAATGGTGGAATTGCTATTTCAACTACTTTACTTGAAGCATAAAGTATAAGTAACAGGAACGTAATCAGAGTATAAAAGCAAATAGTACAGGAATGGACTGCGTGTAAAGTAAAAAAGTACAGGAATGGACTGAGAGTGTAAAGTAAAAAGTACAGGAATGGACTGAGAGTGTAAAGTAAAAAGTACAGGAATGGACTGAGAGTGTAAAGTAAAAAGTGCAGGAATGGACTGAGAGGATGCAGTTACGTGTGTGTATGTGTATACCTATATTTGTGTGTGTGTGTGTGTGTTTGTCAGGGGCTGATCGCTGAGGAGGTGCTGGGTGGTCAGGCAGCGTTTGAGGACGATCCGGCCCGTTTCAGGGAGGTTCTGGCTCGGTTCGAGCAGCGGTTTGGTCTCCCACAGAAGGAAAAGCTGGTGGCTCATTATTCCTGCTGCTGCTGGAAAGGACGAGTCCCACGGCAGGGCTGGCTCTACCTCTCCACCAATCACCTCGCCTTCTACTCCTTCCTGCTGGGAAAAGAGGGTGAGGGGACTCTCTCTCTCTCTTTCTCTCTCTCTCTGGGTGGGCAGGGCGGTCCTCCCTCTTCCCATCACTCAGTAGAACTTTCCTCTCTCTGGGTGGGCAGGACGGTCCTCCCCTTCCCCAGTATAAGTGTACTGAGTAAGTTGGAAAGTGTTTTTCTGATCGTGTGTGTGTAGTGAAGCTGCTGGTGCCGTGGGTGGAGGTGACGGGTCTGGAGCAAACGACTGTAGGGCTGATGACGGATGTGATCCGGGTGCGGACGCGTCAGAGGACGCGGGACTTTTCCATGTTCCTGAACGTGGATGAGGTGATGACGGTGATGAGTCAGCTGGCCGACCTGGCACTGCGAAGACTGCTGGACAGCGGTGGCCTGCAGGTGGACCAGAGTCTGCAGGAGACCACCAACATCACCAAAAGGTAGTAAGACACACATATACACACACACACACACACACACACACACACACACGTTTTCTATAAATGCGCATTGGCTTTTCAATAAGCTGCAAAACAAAACTGGATTTCTGTTGTTTTTATTGCTCTCTCTCTCTCTGTCTCTGATTATTTCATGTCATAAAAACAATACAGTTGTCATGGTAACAACAATAAAAACGTTCGATTAAACGAGTCCAAACCATGGTCCAACAGCAACTTTTTTTTCAGTGCCTTTTTTGGCGGAACGGCTGCACTTTCATTCTACAGCTTCTGCTTTTTAATGAAGGAGGGGAAGCTGCACAAAGATGAGGAAGGATGAAAAGACAAAAAAAGAAAGAGAGTATAACGAGAGTGTAAAGCCTAGAAACTTCCTTTTTTATGTGTGTTGGTAAACCTGAGTGTGTCTTTTTTTTTTTTGTTTGTTTTTAGGTAGAGGGGTGTGTGTGTGTGTGTGTGTGTGTGTGTGTGTGTGTGTGTGTGTGTGTGTGTGTGTGTGTGCAGCTTTATGAAATGAATGCTAGTCTGGTTCCAGAACTGTCCAGTTTGTGAAGCTGCTTTTTGTCCCGCTTGCTCTCCGTAACCGCAATTACACACACGTTTGCTTCTCCGTGTCCTTAATTCCAAAGATCTTTACTGCTGGAAACATGAGGAATATCAGGAATCTGTTCAGGGAAACCGTTTCACATACTCTGAAGACGTTTCGTATCTGGGCATTCAGATACTAAAGGTGTTTAATTTAACGTGAGATATCAGGAAATTAAAACGGAAAAATCTCATCTCTCATCACATTCATCTTTTGAGTTATTGTGACATGAAATTATTATTGCTTAACCTTTTTAAATGATCAAGAACTGCCTCCAAGGTGAAAGCAGCTCAGGTTGCTATGGAAACCCATTTTTATTGATCTATTTATTGATTTTATTGTTTGTCCCATTTATCTTTTTTTTTGTGTTGCACATCAAAGTAAACAACAACAGTGGTGAAAAAACACATCATTAAAGGGAAAGAGGAATAATAATAATAATAATAATAATAATAAAAAGGCTGCAAATCTAATCTCTCATGGAAAATTCATCTTGTGAATTATTGTGACATTGTGGAATTGTTATTATTTTTAATCAATTTTATTGTTAGGAGAATTTTCTCATTATCAAAGATGACCCAAACATCCTCGATTAATAGAGTTTTATTTCATGGGTGTCTCCCACACTGCTCAAAGATACAGTTTCCTCCAGACTATATAGAGGCTGGACTTCCAGAATACAGTTACTCACCAGAAGGTTACAGTTAGTTATCAAGGAGGTCAGGGAGGAGATGTGGAGTCTCTGTGATCTTCAGTTCAAGGAGAATCCCTCATTCAGAAAAGTTTCAACTGCCCGAGGCTTATCGGACACACAGTTCTCAGGACCTTCTCAACCACAGCCCCACCTGCTACAGTTAGAACAGCGAGATCTTTTAACCAAAGCATTAGGATACAATAAGAATAAAGATATATCGAGCTAAAGGATCAGTGTGTGGAACTGCAGTTTTCAGTGTGCTGCTGGTGTTTCATATCACTTCATAAAAGGAGCTCCATGCTGTCCTTATCATTGGATGTGTTGGGATACGGTTGTGTGTTTTTTATTTAATTTTTAAAGTTAACATTAATAAATGGAAGAGAAGATTAAGGGAATTAAAAACCACCTAAAGTGTCCTTGCTGTCCCAATTCTTCTTGAGGGGACTGCATGTGGCTAATTTAGCTAACCAAGAGGAAGTCTTGCTGGTTCTTCTTTCTGAACTGCAAACCTGATGTGCTGTTCAAACTGTGTGTGTGTGTGTGTGCCAGGGTCCTGGAGCAGCAGGCACTGCGGGAGTACGTCCTGTCTCTTTTTGGGCTGCCGAGGACTGAGAAGGTGCAGGAAGTCCAGTCCTGCTCTGTGTGGACGCCTCACGCTCGCTGCCACACGGCGGGGAAGCTCTACACAACTGACAACTACCTGGGCTTCAGCAGCCGACAGGAGGGTCACTGCAGCCTCCTCATCCCGTTGGCTGAGGTACAACGCGCACACACACACACACACACACGCGCTCAGAAGCATGTTCTTAGAACATCTCTTTTGCAGCCATCAACTTTCCTTTCTGATCAGCACAGTTCACAACAGCTCACCCTCTTAGGACATCAAGCTTACTGGGCGTCCCGCTGCTCAATGTCAGAACCAAGCTCAACCCAACCAGACCTCCCACTTCTGATCCTTCAGTCTCAGTTCCTCAGTGGAAGTGGAAGAACCTATTTCCCTTCCAACTGCTGAGACTTCCTGAGATACTCCCTGTCCTCACATATACACACACACACACACACACACACACACTCATAAAACACAACAGGTCACCAGTCCATCATGCAGTTTTCTGTGTGGTACTTGTGCTTTCTAAATAGTTTTGCCTCCTTACACTGAAACACCTTGTTTCTCTTTATTTGATGCAGTGTAAAATAAAAAATGTTCCTTTTGCAATACCCGACTCAGTTGTTCATAAAACTAAACTCTGCTGTGTTTGAGTTTTAATCCAGATCTTTAAGGTTGTGTTTTGATTTTTGGTGCAGGTTCAGTGCATCGAGAAAGCAGAGAGCACAGGCGCCCTGCCCAACCCAGTGATCATCAGCGTGAAGTCGAAGAAGGCCTTCCAGCTGATCGAGCTGACGCAGCGGGACGAGCTGGTGGCCAATCTGACGGATCGGCTGCGGGCCCTGCACTGGAGACAGGCCGTCTTCAAGGGCCACAGTCAACGCAAAAAATCACTGGTGATGAACACAGCTTCTGATAACCGCTCAGCTGATCAGCAGGCTGGAATATGCAAATGAGCCCGCAGACCAGTCACAGTCATTTTGGCGTGTGCTGACCAATCGCGGAAGGCTGAAGTGTACAGATTATCCCACTAACCAAACCCTGACTTTTTACCATATTCTGACCATTTGTCGATGTTGGTCACACTCGGTGTCACACTGCCCTCTGCTGTGCCAGGAAACGGTGAATGCTTTTCATGTTGCTATGGAAACCATTGGTATTGATCCCTTTGATGTTACACATCAAAGTAACCGGTACCAAGAAATCACATAATTAAAGGGAAGAGCAGATTTAGTGAATAGGGTTAATAAATTGTAAGATACATCCCTGAAACAAGTGTGTGTGTGTGTGTGTGTGTGTGTTCCTCAGATTTCGTCCACTCCATACTATACGTTCTACTACGACACAGCGAGCCCGGACGAGGATGACACGGTTTCTGATGAGGCGCTGAGGAACACAGTTCTCACTGAGTCGCTCATCAACACCTTCCAGGCCAACCAATCACAACCCTCGAAACACACGCCTGTGAGTACAAGAGTAATGCTATTGGCCAGGGGTCAGTCACAGGGTTAAATGACCTAGAGGAACTTTTGTCTTATAAATAATTATATATACAATATATATAATATTTTTTTATCTTAATATTTTAAATCTTAATATCATACTTCATATTATTTTTGTGGTGTGTGTGTGCGTGTCTGTGTGTGTTAGTCATCCGAGCAGCTGAAGTTTCGGTTGTGGGAGGATCATTTTGAGGAGTTTGGTCGCGGTGTTCACATGTTCCGCACAGATAAAATCCGGAAACTGGTATCCATGGGGATTCCTGAGTCTCTGCGTGGAGAGATGTGGCTCACGTTCTCAGGTGTGTGTGTGTGTGTGTGTGTGTGTGTGAGTGTGTGAGTGACCTTTAGAGGATGACACTGAGTAATGTTTGTTTATTTGATGTTGAGTCCTTTAGAGGGCGACGGTGAGTAACGTTCGTTTATGTGATGTTAATCAGAGCTCTAGAGCGCGGGGACAGTATTGAGAATCTGGGTTTATTGAAGAGCAGAAGTTCTGCTGCTCTGGTTTGGCGACTCGTCAAAGGTGTTTTTTTTTCCTCTCTCCAGACACATACTCATCCCTGGCCGCCCACCCGGACTACTACTCCGATCTGGTGGGCAGGAGTATGGGTGAGACCAGCATCGCGACGGAGGAGATCGAGCGGGACCTGCACCGTTCACTGCCTGACCACGCCGCCTTCCAGAACCAGACGGGAATCGCAGCCCTGCGGAGGGTCCTGACCGCCTATGCCCACCGCAACCCCACCATTGGGTACTGCCAGGTACATGCCGGACAGGACGCTTCAAGCCACAAATTCAGAGTAAAGGATGAAAGACTCGAAGGATGAACAGAGCAGTAGAGCTTAATAGTAGAATCAAAATACACAGATCAGACCTCAAGACTCGAGATTCAAAATATTATTTTGCATTTCATTCACATCATGTTTGATCATACTGAATACATTCAGTCTTTAGCCCCTCATCTCTTCATACTCCTATATTTTAATGTGAAAGTGAAAGCAAAGGTGACTTTTTGGCATTGTGAACACACAGTGAACCACATTAAACACATCCTCTGTATTTAACATGCACACACACTCCAACAGGGGGCAGACATATCCAGCACCCAGGAAGCAGGACGGTAATTTGATCAAGGGAACATCATGACAGCCTCAGGATTCACACCCACAACCTTCTGATCCTGGGACCTCATCCTTAAACACTACTGCCCTTTTATTGTTGAGGGACAGTTCTCCAGATCTTCCTGAAGGACAGTGTTGTTGTCTCTCATTTTCAGTCCAGTCTCTGTACCTGAGCAGTTTCAGAGACAGAAGCACTATGGGATCATGTCCACAAAGAATGGAGTACAAAAGAAGAGCTTTGGGACGTCCTTCAAGAAGCCTGGGGAAGTGTTCCTGAAAACGACTTAAAGAACGGAGCTTGTCTAAGAGAGTTGAGGCTGTGCTGAAGAATAATGGTGGTGGTGGTGGTGAATATGGATTTGAATGAAACTCTCTTTGTGTTTACACTGGAGTTACATGTGTTTGTACACAAATCACCGAACTACTGTCTCACTTTCATACAGAACGGACAGAAATGAGGGGCTCGGTCAGGTTTTTTGTTCTTTTGAACATTATTGTTTATGAAACTAGTAGCTTCACCACTCGTAGCTACACAGATATGAAATGAAAATTTCGTCTGAAACAGAAACTGAAGTTTAGAAGCCGTTTCGTGGAGAAACGGAAGCAGAAAAAGGACTGGAATGTTTTTATCTGCCCTGCAGTCTCACTGAATCTGACTGACTGTGAATAAATTACAAAACAGTCACTGTAAAGGAAAGTCTGCACTGAAATTCTCAGACATCCTCCTAATTACTGACTTCGTTAAGAGTTAATTGGCAGAAGACAGAAATTCCTCATTAAAGATAACGAGCTACTATGAAGGCTAGAAGACTTTAAAATGAAATGTGGGGGGAAAATGTGTTCCAATTTTTGACTGGTACTGTCTTTGTGTGTGTGTGTGTGGGTTTCAGTCCATGAACATCTTGGCCTCCGTGCTGCTGCTCTACACTAGAGAAGAGGAAGCGTTTTGGCTGCTGGTCACTGTGTGTGAGAGGATGTTGCCTGATTACTTCAATCACAGAGTCATCGGTGGGTTTATACACTCACTGGCCACTTTATCAGAAACACCCACCTTGTGCTTTCAATAAATGGCCATTTTATTGAAAACACCTTCTTACTTCTCTCTCTCTCTCTCTCTCTCTCTCTCTCGGTCTCTCTCTCAGGTGCTCAGGTGGATCAGTCTGTGTTTGAGGAGTTGATTCAGGAGCGTTTGCCATCTCTGGCAGAGAGCATGTCCGATCTGTCCCCTCTGTCCTCTGTGTCCCTGACGTGGTTCCTGACTCTGTTCCTGAGTGTCCTGCCTTTCCGCAGCGCGCTCTATGTCCTCGACATCTTCTTTTACCACGGAATCAGAGCCGTGTTCCAGCTAGGACTCGCGGTTCTCGACGCCAACGGAGCACAACTGAGCGGCAGCATTGATGACGGACAGTCACTAATGACCCTGAGCAGGTACACATATGCGCGCGCGCACGCACACACACACACACACACACACACCATCACTTATGACCCTCAGCAGGTACATACACACACCCACACACACAAACAGGCAGACAGTCAGTGTGCATTGGGGTGTGTGTGTGTGTAGTTTTCTTGAGCAGGTGCGTGATGATGAGGAGCCGTGTGTGTGTGCTGATCAAGCTGGACCTGCTGGACACACACACATCACCGCGCTGATCAACGACGCTTACGAGGTGAGAGAGTCTGAAATCTCACCGTCACAGAAAATAAAACATTTAAATTAATTAGAGATTCTCCTCTTTGTACCTTTTAAATCATTTCATTTACTTTATTCATTTCGTTATAATTTACATAAATCATTAAATCAAGAAAATCATATTTCTGACAAGGGCAGTGGAATGTGTGTGTGTGTATGTGTGTGTGTGTGTGTGTGTGTTTGTAGAAATTTGGAGACCTGACTGTGAGACAGCTGGAGAAGATGAGATGCAGACACAGGATCCAGGTGCTCCAGAACCATGAAGACACCACCAAAGAGAACACAGTGAGACAGACACACACACACAGACACACTGTACAAATGACCTGAACCCCTAATTTTCCTTATATAATGTGACGTCCTTCATCACTGGTGAATGTTATTGTTTGGTTGCCCCCTTGTGGAAATCAGTGATTTATGCATCTTCTGTCCCCTGTGTCTCTGCAGTTGAGGTTGGTGTCTCCTGACGTGTCTCTGTCTCAGGAGGACCTGTCCGGTCTCTACGACCTCTTTAAGGTGTGCATGTCCATCATGGTCACTTTTTCTGTAATTAATTACATTTCTTCAGAGAGAAGGAACAGTTCAGCTTCTGGCCGTGTTGGTCTAGTGTTAGGAGACTGAACCCCACAATCCGAGTGTCTGAATCCCAGACCTGTAGGTTACTCTGAGGTTCCCTTGATCAAGGTTCCGTTCCCATCACTGCTCCTCAGATGCTGAATAATAATAATAATAATAATAGGAATTAATTATAGAGCACACTTTCAGCTCAGTGTTTTATATTTTTAAAAGTTACATTTAGTTTCATTATTCAAATAAACAGAAAGTTCTGTTAAATAAAACTGTTTTTATCTGATTTTTAAATCGACTATTTGTAGTTTCTGATGGTTGTTGCTGAGCAGTGTGTTCCAGTGTTTTGGGGAATAAAAACTAAAATTTCCAGTTCTTTCACTGTTAGATTTTAGCATCTTCAGTGTTTGTTGATCTGAAGTTTATTTTAAGATTAAGAGTTGAGTCCATCAGTCGTTCTCTAATGGATGAAGGTGGCCATTCATTAAGAGCTTTACAAACCAGGAACAGGATTTCAAGATCAGTTCTAAATGAAGCTAGAACAGGTCCTACATTTCCTACATGTTGGTACTGCAGTGTTCTGGATGAGCTGGAACCTGTGGATCATGTTTCTGGGTGATCAGGGAACATTACACTGGTCTAGTGGCAAGAAAACAAAAACCTAGATCAGGTCTTCTTGCTGTTTGTGGACCGGTGGATGAAGCTCCAGTCAGACGGTTAAACAAAGAGGAAGCGTTTCAGATCACTTTCACTTTAATGTAGTCAGGCAGTTTCACTTTCACTGTAATGTTGGTCAGTTTCACTTTCACTTTAATGTAGTCATTCGCTTTCACTTTAATGTAGTCAGTCAGTTTCACTTTCACTTTAATGTAGTCAGTCAGTTTCACTTTCACTTAAATGTGGTCAATCAGTTTCACTTTCACTTAAATGTGGTCAATCAGTTTCCCTTTTACGTAGTCTGTTGTCCTAGTCGTGTTCTGGTGTTTGTTTGTTTCTTCAGTTTTAGTCCTGGAGTTAGGAGATTGATGTATTTGTGTCTTTCAGACGGAGCACTTCATCAGCCTGTACTGGGGGGCGAGTCCCGTCCCCGCCGGACCGCAGACGGTGAGCCGAGGCTGCGTGGAGAATTACCACGTGGACCGTGCTCAGTTTAAGAGCCTGTACCTGTTGTTGTCCCCGTGGTCCTGCGGCGCTCACATGGACACGGTGGCTCAGAGGACCTTCAGCCTGCTGGACGGCGGGCAGAACCGGATCAGCTTCACACAGTTCGCCCGCTGGCTCGGTGCGTACAGCGTCCTCCGGTGACGTGCAAAATAAATGGCAGGAAAAAGGGCACCGAAACGCAGAGCATTCAGGAAAAGATTCCTCACTAAAAGCGCATGTTACTTTTTTTTCTTTTTTTTTTGGGTTGTCATGGTTGTTGCCATGGCAACACCTGAAGCGCGATTGATCAATGCACACAACCTACCCTGTCAATTAACTGCATGATTATAGTTGCATTAGTCAGTTAGTGTTCCCTTTCCAGCATGTGAAGTGTAACCAAAAATTAAACAGAGCACAAGCACCAGTGTTTTTATTATTATTATATTATTATATTTTATTCCATATTTCAAACACTGTAGTTTGGGGGTGGTGGTGGTCTAGAGGTAGGATACCTGCCTCTGGATCAAGAGGTCACAGGTTCGAATCCCACCTCCAGCACTACCACCACTGGGTCCTTGAGCAAGACCCTGAACCCTGAGTGTCTCCAGCGGGACTGTCCCTGTAACCTGGATGTGGAAGTCGTTCTGGATAAGAGCGTCTGATAAATGCCCTAAATGTAGTTCTTTGTTTGTTTGTTTTTTTGTGCATTGGGATCTGATCATGAATCCTCTGAAGGGTTTTGAGGTTATATTTTTATTCTAACGTTATTCTTGGTGTTGAAGCTGTTTCTCTCTCTCTGTAGACACTCTGTACTGTGAAGAGTTTAATGAGAAGGTCCGGTTCCTCTACCGTCTACACGTCCCTCCAGGTGAGTCAACACCAATAACTGGACAGATAAAGTAAAATCACTTAATGAGAGTTTCTGATAAAGTGGCCAGTAAGTGTAAGTCATTTTTCCTTTTTTCTTTGTAGCCCTGACTGAGAATGAAGACGAGTGTTCTCTTGTGAGGAACCCAATCCTTTCCAGTTCGAGACCACTCTGTGTGGACCTACCCAACGGTACCAATCATCTGTACTTTTAAACAGCTTTTTAGTTAGAAGCCCACTAAACCCGTTCACTCTTGCTGGTCGCCGTCTGTCACAGATTACTCCTGCCACTCTTCATCAGATCCATCAGATGTATCACTTTAAAAAAAAAAAAAAAAAGCAGAATCAAATTGAATATATAATTGAAATAAATATCAAAAAGTGAATTTATTCGTTCAGGGAGCGGCTGCAGGTTTCTATTAAACTCCAGGACAAGGTCCAACTCATGGTCCATCCGACCTAGATAAATGTGACCTTACTTGGGCTTAGAGAACTTTGGTTCTGTGTTTGTAATTCAGGGGAGAGGAAGAGCCATGAGGAACAGCTGAAGCAGATGCTGAAGGACTTGGCTAAGGAGAAGGAAAAAGGCCAGGAGAAACCCCTCCCTCACATGAATCAGGTGAGTCCCTCAAGTTTGCCAAGGTTCTAAGAAGTCTGACTAGAGCTGTTCCTACCATTGTTTACCCTGTGGTACAACCTGAACTGGTTCAGGGACCAAAAGTGGTTTCATTTAAACAAACTTTGTTCAAAATCAAAGTCAGAAAACTTTATTGATGCTGGATGAAAGTGCTTAAAGAACAGGAACCTAATACTGTTTAGTGTTTGAACCCGCCTACTGTTTAGTTTTCTTGACTGTCCCGGTCTGAATGGTCTGAAAATCTTTCGTGATGCTTTTTTCAAGACCTTGTCCTTTCTCTAACAGCGGGAGTTTGTCCAGTTCTGCAAGACACTGTGCAGCATGTTCCATGGCGACAGCGCGGAGAACGAACTCTTCCAGGCCATCGCTATGGTCACCAGCCTGGTCCTACAGATCGGAGAGGCCCGGCACAAGTCAGGGACGGACCCAAAGGAGGACCAAAGCTTAGAACAAGGAGCCTCTAACGTGACGGAGGGTGATTGGACGGTCAGGTTCGAACAGATCTTGGCCTCGCTGCTTACAGAGCAAGCGCTCGTCAACTTCCTGGAGAGGTCCGTGGATCTGAGCGCCAAGATCACCTCCGCAAAGGAGAGGCAGTACCAGGTGCGAGCAGACCTCCTGATGATCCAGCACAGGACCAGATGAGCGAATCTCAGTTAAAGCAAGGCTCAAGAACAGAACTGTCCTTGGAGAACAGTTGTTGTTCTCAGCCGTGATCCAGGACAGGGAGCCACAAGTCTGGTGGACCATGGTGAACCACTTTGGGATTATTAAAGGGAGCTGGTCTCCTTTTCAATGACCATGGTTCCAAAAGTCATGAACATTCCCAGTCCAGCACCGAAGATGAATAACCTACACAATTAAAGGAAGGGTTGACCTGCCATGACCTTCCGTGTAATGTTTATCGTTTCAGAAAACAATGAAGAAAACCTTTCAATCCGAACTGGAAACCACCAATGTAGCATTAAGACACTTAAGGTGTGTAACAACGCTGCCTCAAGTGGACAGTTTTATAACGCAGCTGCTGTTCGTTAGAAGGAATTCTATGCTAATCATAGCTGTGCCTTAACGACTGGTTGCCATATTAATCTGCTTGTGGGGCAAACACAGGGCTGTTTAGTTTTTTAAACTGAAATTCAAATTAGCCAAAAATGAAGAACCCAATCGGCACCAAGCTTGATTAGAAGGTCCAGTTTGTTCTTTTTCAACATTTTATCCTTTTAAACAGACTGTCATGTTAACTTTAACACACATATGCAAATGAATCCTCAACACATTTACTCAAAACACTCCATATCTGGTTCTAGAGGGTTTGGGGGTTCTCCTTATCCGGCACTTGCTAAACCTGGCTGGTTTGGACTCCTGAATTGGTTTAAGTCTAAAATTGAGCACAACTAACTAGGGATCCCTAATTTGGAATCATCATTTTTGGCAAATAGTTGCTTTAACAGGATTATTTGGCTCCAGATGTTTAGATCAGATCAGTATTTCACTCAGATTTGATTCCAGGTTCCCATTGGTTGTGCTGTGCTTGTAACCCTGAAGGTTTTTCTCCGTAAACCATGTCAGACTTTATTCTAAATGTCTACGGTTTATAAATCCGCACCGGCCCAAAGTCCAGCATCAGCACCTTCCTGATGTCTCAGTGAAGTCAGACTGTTTCAGTGCTTTTTAATCACCGCGCGACTGCATTTGGAAGTGGAACACTAGTTTAAATCAGTTGTTTAGGAAACGGGCCTTTTACGTACATTTATATAAAACACTGTTCCATAATTCAGATCACAAACTCTTAAATCCACAGCAGAAAACTGAACGGACACAGCTGCACTTTTCAATCTGCACCACTGAAGACAATGTGCCTTTTTTGTCCTTTTCTACACTCATGTTCTGCTTCTTGATCTGATAATACAAGCACTTTTAATTCATGGGTTTGGACCTTTCACAGTTTTTGTTTGGAGTTTTGTTTTTACAGGATTGTGCCTTTCAGAGCAGAAGTCGAGCCCGATACTGTAAATCATTTCAACATTAACCAATCGGCTTTCAGGAGTGTCCTACACCAGAACGATCCTTTAAAGCAGCAGCTCTCTCAAAGTCCTCCAGAGTGAAAATGTTGGAGGACCTTTGAGAACCACTGCTTTAAAGGAGGACAGGATCATCCATGCCTGCACTCACACCACCTTGCTGATAGAAAGGAGAGACGAGCTGAATTCTTTTATAAATTTATTCCAACATCCACAAAAAACTTTAGTTTTCATCCACATTGACGGTCTGGAGACCTGCAGAGAGAGAACAAAGCAAAGGTTAGATATGGACCTTCAGACTTGCGTGAGCATTAAAGGTTGACCAGATAACATCCATCTCTGAGCTTTAAGGACCTTTTTACATAAGCCCTGTTCCACGACACAGGGACCGGTTCCAGACCCGGGACCAGGTCTTTTTCCACTGAAGGAAAACAAGAGTTGCACCGGCACCTAGACTTCACTGGTCTGGAACCGAGAACCTTAGACGCAGCTAGAGGTGGGTGGAGTCGGTGAGCCATTTTTAGAAAATGGGGTGATGATCCAGAGGGAGGATAAAAAAGGATCAGAGGTTCAAATCCCACCTCCAGCACCATCCGGTGCAGCGTGAAGGAAACAGAACGTTCTCCGGTACCGTATCGAAGCACAAGCTGTACATTTATCTAGGAACACATTTGTGGAGGAACGCCACCCATTATAACATCGCCTGCCTCGTTTGTTTTGGAAAATGTCGCTGTAGCTCAGAAACGTCTGATTTTGTGAAGATTTGTGAGATTCTTGAATATTTCAAAAGCTTGGGGCGAAGTCAAAAACAGAACAAAGGATTTGTCTGACGGAGAGGAACACACCTTTGTACGTGGTGACGGGAACGTATGTGACGAGGGTGTACAGCTTGTTGGGAGAGTCTTCGTCTTCATTTCGCTTCCTGGACAGACGGACGCGCATCCTGTAGGGGACGTTCCTGCAGGGGGACAAATCCATGAGCCAAACGTCAAGAGGATTTAACAAATCGACTAATTTTGAACAGAAGAAAAAAAGCAGATGCCTAAAATTCCAGAACGACAGTTTGTTGATTTCTCACTTTTCTAATCTTGTTACGAAATCCGTCTCACAACAGCCACAAATATATTGACTTATATTGAATTCAATATAACTGACTTAACACACATTTACATATAAAAAGTGTATTTATACCTGTGTGTGTGTGTGTGTGTGTGTGTGTAGAGTGTTGGCGCATGTATCTGTACGTACAGTAAAGTATCTTAGTAAAGTAAAGGTTTTCAGGAGTGTTTAAGAGGGTCACCTGACTCCTTTGGCCCAAACTGCTTTGTTGAGACGGGTGTCGATGCGAACGTCGGGGGTTCCCATCTCCTTCACGGCAAACTTGCGGATTTCCTTGATGGCGCGAGGTGCCCTCTTCTTGAAGGAGCTGTTGAGGAGAACAAACCGATTTACATCAATCCTGATTAATCTGGTCCACACGGAGCCATCAGCACCACCCACCTCAGAAACATCTACATCTACAGCATTTAGCAGACGCTCTTATCCAGAGCGACTTCTGTGTCCTGATTACAGGGACCGTCCCCCTGGAGACACTCAGGGTTTAGGGTCTTGCTTAGGGAAGTGCTAGAGGTGGGATTCGAACCTGGCACCTCTTGAGTCACGGGTCTGTAGGCAAGTACCACGTGACCCAAACATCCTGCATTCATAACCTTCCTTTTTACATCGATCGGCCCGGAAACTCTCACAGAAAGAAAACCTTTTGTATTAAACCATTTTCAAAATCCAGGAGTCCCATTAAACACCAGGTCAAGGTGTGAAAAAAAATACATTTCTTTAGTACATTAGCAAAGTTCTATTTTGAACGCTTGCCTAAAAGCATTTAAGCCCTTGCTTGGAAAGAAAACCAATCACACGCTTTTATAAGCTATTTAAACAAGATGCATATAAATGAATAATTAAATATGTACACTTAGACTGTTCAACCATCTTTTAAACTTTTAGGCCGCCACCCGCATTAATATCATGATGAGGTTTAACTGAGCAGCCCTGCCGAAAGCTCCTGCTCCTGGGTGACACAAACATGCTGGAGACACTCACATGCCATGGATGCGTTTGTGGATGTTGATGGTGTACTCCCTGGTCACCACCTCGTTGATGGCAGAGCGCCCTTTCTTTTTCTCTCCTCCTTTCTTCAGTGGTGCCATCTGCAAACAAAACAGAAACAAGAAGTATCAGTCAGGCAGGTCCCGTCACTTAAACCACTGACAACACCGTCTCTCCAGGACAAAGAGACAACGTGGGACACGATCTAGAACTACACGAGTCCAGACAGAACAGACTGTGTTCTAGAAGAACATGGTAGAGATTACTGGGCCAGAAACAGCCATAATTCCAGTTTTCAACTCGTGCCGACTGAAATGACGTGAAAATGTGGATACTGCAATAATTTTTCACAATATTTATTTTCACCTGACCTACGTAAGTCTGAATGGATAAAGTGGATTTTCTGTCCTCATTTCTCGCTGCACTAAATCCAGCTAAATGGGACCGATCCTGCTCTCTGGGGTTAAAGGTCAAACTGGGATGATCATCCTGATTAATGAAATAAACAGCAGCGATGATATTGTGATAAATATCATATCACCCAGCACTAATGCAGACAATCCCTATTGGAGCAGTATAAAAAGACGTCCAATGATTTGTTTCAGGATGTGAGAAATGCCCAGCAGATACACATGGCCTGCTAAATTGGATATTTCCACAAATAAGACATTTCCTCACTTTATTCTTCAAAATATGATCAATAGGCTGGCTGTGTCCTGCAGATAGTCTTTAATGCAAAATCATCTTTGGTGGTACGTCCAACTCTTGATGGCTACATTTCCACCACTTCTGATATAAAGCAGGATTTCTATCAGATATTAATCCACATTACAGGGCAGGACAAATCTGAACTTCACATTTTTGGAGGACTTCTCCTTCAACAGCTCCAGCGTTGCCGATAATTGACTAAAACGCCCCAAACTCTAACATTTATAAACAAACTAACACCAATCCTAGCTTGGACTTGATATTTTACTTAGTTAGACTAAATAAACGACTCAAATATGAGTAAATTCTTCACACTAAGTCACTGTTTATCGCCAATACCCGATAGCGAGCTAGCCTTCAGGTTGTCGGCCCAAATTCATCGTTTCACGGCAAAAAAAAAAGTCGCCCAAATGTGAACGGGGTGATGCTTCAATGTACATTAAACATAAATGTTTGCAAAAAATGTATATTTATAGCTCTTTAAAGGTCGGATTGATGCGGATTATACAGAGAGCTTAGTTTGTAGACACTCACCGCGCAGGACGAGCCTCGGAAAGGAAGAAGAAGGGAACTCTGGGTAATTCAAGCACTACATCCGGGTCTTTGCACCGCGAATATTGTTATTTTGTTTTTTTTCTTCATTACATCATATAGTTTGAAAATGAACATAATATAATAATTAAATATAATATTAATTCATTGGTAAGTTTATGTCCAAACATTTTTAATAGCCCTTTGTGCTTGGACTACAACTCCCATGATGCACTGCGTTGAGGTCCAACCGTCGCCTCCGGTTTTGAAGCGGAGAGGTTTGTTTTTAGTGATATTTTTCTCTTCTTTTGTGTAGATTTTCTTGCCTTTTTCTGTTATTTTGTCAACGTTCACTGTTTAGAAATGATGCTCTGAGTGGTGGAGGTGTGAAACTCGAACCTGAGGTAACAATAATGGTCAGATTTGCGTTTCCTCTCACATGTTTAGTCGTAGTCTTCATGTAGAAGTTGACTGGTTTCAAGTTTATGACTGTGTTTGTAGGTACCCAACCAAAAGAAGTATTGGAGTTTTCTATTCCATCTTAAGTGGGGGGGGTTTGGGGGAGTCCACCTTAAACTGGGGTGTATCAGTGGGGCCACCTTAAAGTGGGGTGTGTTATTTGGTCCACCTTAAAGTGGGGTGTGCTATTTGGTCCACCTTAAAGTGGGGTGTGTTATTTGGTCCACCTTAAAGTGGGGTGTGCTATTTGGTCCACTATAAATTGGGGTGTATCAGTGCCTCCACTTTAAACTGGGGCATCTCAGTTGGTCCACCTTAAACTGTTTAATATATTCTAAATGAATATGATTAACTTGTACTGTATGTGTAAATAACTGTTTAATAGAATAGAACAGGAAGTAAATGTTGATCAAGTGAACGTTGTCGTGGGTTTTGGTTTAAACAGTGATCCGCCTGCCGGAGGGGAAACCATGACGCTGGCTCCCAAAGAGCTCTCCAACCTGCTGGGCATCATCTCGGAGGAGGCCTGTGGAAACACCTTCGAGAGCCTCTCCAACGCCTTCCATCACTGTTTCGGGAAGGCGGAGCACTTCCGGGTCGGCTCAGTGCTGGTGATGCTGCTCCAGCAGCCGGATTTGCTGCCCAGTTCTCCACAGCGCCTCACCGCCCTCTACCTGCTATGGGAGATGTACCGCACGGAGCCGCTGGCCGCCAACCCCTTCGCCGCCGTCTTCGCCCACCTCCTCAACCCGTCCACCTCGGGGGAGGAGCAGGAGAAGCCCCTGTCAGGTGAACGGAGGCCCGGCCCGATGTTTAGGGGAGAACAATAACAGATAACACTGACGTTTATTTAAGATTTTCTTCTTTCAGCCGCTCCTTTAGGACTCTACAGAGGACCTTCTGTCTCAATGTCTTCCTGCATCTTCCTCTTTCACACCATCCCCCTGCATGTCCTCTCTCAGCACATCCATAAACCTCCTCTTTGTCTTTCCTCTTCTCATTCCTTGCGGCTCCATCCTCAACATCCTTCTGCTGGTATACTCCTTGTCTCTCCTCTGGATATGTCCAAACCAACATAGTCTCCAAATCATTCCACCTGAGCTGTCCCTTTTATATACTCGTCCCTAATCCTGTCCATCCTCGTCCCTCCTGACACATATCTCCAACCCATATAGCATAGCTGGTCTCACTACCATCCTGTAAACCTCTCTCCTGCTGCTCCCTAGTCTTGCTACAGATCACGTCATTTGCAAAAAATATATATATTTCATTTGCTTTAAAGCACCGGGGCAGACGTGTCCTAGACTTGAATCCATAATCTGAAGGTTGTGGGTTCAAGGTCTGAACCAGTAGATCACCCTTAGGTTCCCTGGAGCAAGGTAGCGTCCACATCACTGCTCCCCGGGTGCTGCATATGGCTGCCTGCTGCTTCAGTGACTTTCAATTTCTGAACAAAATTTTAATTAAACGAGGCCGATTAAAATCCCTTTGTTACGTTTCATACCCGAACTTTAGGAAGGTCCTTTATAAGACATTTGTTTTGTGAATTCTCCAGGTTTTCTGCCACCCATCACTCTGCCTGAGAAGTTCTTCCTGTCTCAGCTGATGCTCGCTCCACCGCGAGAGCTGTTCAAGAAGACGCCACGGCAGGTCTCCTGTATGGAAGTGGCTTCGGCGCCGCAGACCGTCGACATCAGCGGACTCCAGCTGGCCCTGGCGGGTAAGAGAGACTAAGTTCTTAATGGATCAGGACCTTCATCCATCACAGTTAATCATCACAGATCATCACAGATGATTAAGTGTGTGTGTGTGTGTGTGTGTGTGTGTGTGTGTGTGTGTGTGTTGCAGAGAGACAGTCTGAGCTGCCCACCCAGAGTAAAGCCAGTTTTCCCAGCCTGCTCAGCGACCCTGACCCGGATTCCTCCAACTCCGGGTTTGACAGCTCCGTGGCCAATCAGATCACAGAGTCACTGGTCACTGGACCACGCCCTCCTCTGGAGAGTAAGGGTAGCATAATTCTCTCCCTCCCTTCATTTACTTCCACTCTCCATCAGCAAACCCTTCCATTAGGTGTCTCCAAAGCGGATCATCCGTCTCCATGTCTTCCTGTCCTTTGTATCTTCATCTTTCACACTGTCCCTGCACGTCCTCTCTAACTTTGTCTCCAAACTGTCCAACCTGAGCTGTCCCTCTAATAGACTCGTCCCTTATCCTGTCTATCCTCGTCCCTCTCAACACAAATCTCAGCATCTTTAATTCCTCCAGCTCCACCAGATTGAATGGCTGAATCTGCATATTTCAGTTAATATAAAGATGAATTAATAGATAAATAAATAAATCCGTTAAATTTTACAAGCTGTCCTGCATTCGGCTCCTTCACGGCGTCTGTTTTCGCTCAGGTCACTTTCGTCCAGAGTTCATCCGGCCGGCTCCGCCCCTGCTGGTGTGTGAAGACGAGCTGGCGTGGCTGAACCCATGTGAGCCGGAGCACCGAGTACAGTGGGACCGGTCCATGTGCGTTCGCAACGGTACCGGTGTGGAGATCAAGCGCATAATGGCCAAAGCCTTCAAGAGCCCCCTGTCTGCAGCGCAGCAAACTCAGGTACCGTGGCTGTTAATTCAGCTGGGAATCGAGTGTCCTAGTGTTTAGGGACTAGGAAACAAAATCATACTAATACTAGACTAGTGGGTCAAGCTTGATCAAGGTACTGTCCCCATCACTGCTCCCTGGGCACTGGATATGACTGCCGACTGTGTATTCCCAATGACACATAGTCACTTTCACTTCACCTTCACTATTATTAACCCTCAAGGCCGATGAACCTGGTGGGTAACTCTGTCCTCTGTCCTCCAGCTGTTGGGAGAACTGGAAAAGGACCCAAAGCTGGTGTACCACATTGGCTTGACGCCGGCCAAACTGCCGGACCTGGTGGAGAACAACCCGCTGGTGGCCATCGAGATGCTGCTGAAGCTCATGTCGTCCAGTCAGATCACGGAGTATTTCTCTGTGCTGGTCAACATGGACATGTCCTTACACTCCATGGAGGTGGTGAACAGGTACAAGTGTTACAGTCAGCCAGATGAATCACTCCGCTAGCTGTTTTTGTTTTATTTCAGTGAGTAGAGACAAATCTCTCACTCCTTGTCTTAGACACTTATCTTAGAGTCAATCCCAAGGTCACATTTGATCCAAAAAGATTTTTTAATTTTATGTGGTTAATTCAGATTAGTCAAGTCAAGTAGTCAAGTAGGATTTTATTGTCATTTCAGCCATATACACAGTACACAGTGAAACGAAATAACGTTCCTCCAGGACCCTGGAGCTACACACAGGACAAGACACAAGACAACATAAGACACAATACATGGATTATAAAAAAGATCCACTTATTCCAGGATGTGTTTGTGTTTTAACGTGTGTCTTCTGGAGTTGTGAGCTTGTGTTTTTCTGTGTGGCAGGTTAACCACAGCTGTGGATCTTCCTCCTGAGTTCATTCACCTTTACATCTCCAACTGCATCTCCACTTGTGAGCAAATCAAGGACAAGTACATGCAGGTTAGTCTCGGCACCAGAGGCACAATCCCGTCTCCACTAAAACCTTATTATTGATTATAGTATTTGAAGCTCATTTATTCAGATTTTCCTCAAGGGGGCGCCGTTACCAGCGATCAGTCACCATTAAAGATAAAGGATAAAGGACCCACCCAGAGAGGGAGGACAGTTCTACTGAGTGATGGGGGAGAGGGAGGACCACCCTACACACCCAGAGAGAGAGAGGACAGTTCTGAGTGATGGGGGAGAGGGAGGACCACCCTACTCACCTAGGTTATTCATCAGTTTGCAGTTTTTTAAAAATCAAGATGTGAATATTAAAAGCAACAGTTGACAGTGCTGGACTTGTTCAGTAAGCTGTCCTCTCTCTCTGGGTGTGTAGGGTGGTCCTCCCTCTCCCCCATTACTCAGTAGAACTGTCCTCTCTCTCTCTGAGTGTGTAGGGTGGTCCTCCCTCTCCCCCATCACTCAGTATAGTTGTCCTCTTCGTGATGTTTTTTTTTTTTGTCCGTCAGTATGAAACTGACTCTTTTCACTTTTTCCTCCAGAATCGTTTGGTGCGTCTGGTTTGTGTCTTCCTGCAGTCCCTGATCCGGAACAAGATCATTAACGTCCAGGATCTGTTCATCGAGGTGCAGGCGTTCTGCATCGAGTTCAGCCGGATCCGCGAAGCAGCCGGACTTTTCCGTCTACTGAAGACCCTCGACAACGGAGAGACCCCCGCAGAAGGCAAGCCTGCCAAATAGTGACTGTGGTGGACGTTCCATAAACATGTTCTAGCTGCAAACCGGAGCTTCATACTCATCGCCAACAAACTTCTGTCTGATTTTTCTTTTTCCTTTATTTTATTCGGAGACGCCGCCTCCCCTCGGCTTTGTGTGAAAATGTCAGGATGAATGGACAAAATGAGCCGGTGATTAACTGACATCAGAGAAAAACATTAAAGAAACCTTTTACTCTTTGTTTTTTGTTCCCACTGGGCTTATTGGACAATACGACCATCCTCTACTGAAAGGTCTCCACACAATCTCGCTTAACACAGACATTTGTTTTCAGAGGCATCATATAAAGAAGTGTAGATCTTCCTTTAGTGAATTCTCTCCTTCATACTGTACAAAATCACATCCACTCTTCTTCTTCCTCTCCGTCTGCAGATGTGAATGTTTTGTTTTTTTTCCACGCCTTCATCTCTGCTCTGTTCCGAGGGAAGCTGACCCTTTGTTAAAAGGGATGTTTCATAATTTGTGGTTTGTTTAGTCTTGCACAGGAATACAGACTCTTCGCTCATTTACTTCTGTATGTTTAATAAAAAAGGAGAAGTAAAAATGTTGATCAGAATTTTGTAAAAAAAGAAAAAAGTGTGTTATATGAGCTTGTGACTGAAATCTGACCAAAAATGACCAAACCAAACGAATGAAACTAAAAAGAACCGAGTGATACTGTACCTATGGGGGAGAGGGAGGACCCCCCCAAACACCCAGAGAGAGAGAGGACAGTTCTACTGAGTGATGGGGGAGAGGGAGGACCACCCTACACACCCAGAGAGAGAGAGGACAGTTCTACTGAGTGATTGGGAAGAGGGAGGACCACCCCTAGACACCCAGAGAGAGAGAGAGGACAGTTACTGAGTGATGGGGGAGAGGGAGGACCCCCCTACACACCCAGACAACTGCAGTATTAATAGAACCACACACTAGTTTTAGTAGAAAACTATCAGAGTTTTTATTTATTTTTTCCTTCCAACTTCAAAGACAAAACCATACGTTTTAATCACAGACACGCTCTATTTGACCCGATTGACTGTCTGACCTTCTCCGGGTCACTGTCTCCTCTGCGTCGGGTCATGTTAGCATCAGACAAAGCTCATGTTAGAGAGTCAGAGGGAAATAGGACAAAAAAAAAGGTAGAAAACAACACTGTCCATTCTAGGCTGGTATATTCCAGGCCTGTTTGATTTTTTTCTGTTTGGATTAACTGATTCAAGTGAATTTATTTTAAAAGATGTGATGTGGCAGGCAGCGACTTCTTGCAAACGTCCTCGGGACTAGACTCTCTTCAGGCCTCGGGCCATGAGGCAGGCGAAGACCGTCATTACCATTTTGGGCTTGACCTCCACTAGGTCCTCTGGAAGAGCGTACACCCGAGCACCAATCTTTCTGGCCATGGAGATGGCATACCTAGAACCAAAGAAATCACAGGTTTGGGTTAGGTGACGATCTGTTACTCATAGCACCAAGGGATCTGATTGTCTGATCAATGTATTTTTGATACTACAGAGAAACTACAGAGGTTTCTATCTAATTTTGTTTCTTGAATAAGGCGTGTTATAATATCTTTTAAAGTTCCTGATCTTTTTTCAAATACTCTTGTCCAACCAAAGCTCAGATAAGTCAGAGGGATCTTCTACAGTTTCTTCTACTATTGGCATGAATCTGGTAGAACCTTTTAAACCTTTAGATTAGGTTAGAACCACAACAGTCCACTGGCTCAAGATGCACGAGGGCTGGAAGAGGGGACCTACTTGGCGTTGTTGAGTTTCTCTTCATCAGTAAGATCCTCTGTCTTGATCAGATCGTAACGAATTGAGCCTGGCTGGATGGCATCGATGAGGTCCAGGACGGGCAAACTGCTGCTTATGGATCCATCCTGTAATAGAAGAGACCCAGAATCAAGACCATAGCTCAGATATCCCCGACAACCAAGCAGAGAAATCGACACCCGAAATCGTGTGGTCTCTTACCTTGAAACCCGAGATGGTGCTCTTGCCTGCTTGTGAGAGCGTTTCGTTCAGCCAGCTGACGATGGTGTCATCGGTGACCTTCTGTCCGTCCCCGAGGTCCTCCAGGATGTTCAGGGTGTACCTGAGGAACCGATATTTTCATTAATTTTCAAAGAACAACCAACGGCGCTCATCCAAAACATTGCTGGTGCCACTCGCTTGCTTGTTTGCTTTGTTTCTGATTTCTCTCTTTATGTCGTACCTCCTCATGAGCTGCCAGAGCAGAGCGAGGGTCAGTGTGCGGTTTCCCTCATTCAGGTCTTGCCCAGCGATGCCCACCAGAGAGAATTTGGCCTCTTTCTTGCCCAGCTCCACTGCATAGTTGCAGTTCTCCAGCTGCCAGACAGAAGCACAAGTGTTGGGTGCAGAACTGAAAGAACAGGCCTGAGCAGCTGGACCTCACCACTATCTCACCTTCTTCATGTTGCTGCCCAGTTTGGGGTACGGTGGCTTGTTGACTCGGTCCCATTCCACAGGAACCTTTATCTTCTCATACAGCTGGAAGATTACCAGGGCATCAGCCAGGTCCCTGTAACACACACACACATTAGCCTTCATACAATCTCCATCTATCTATCCATCCATCCATCCATCCTTCTATCCATCCATGGTTTATAATGTGAGTCCTCTTACACATAGAGATGGTTGACGCGTGGATTCACACCTAAAGAGTTCATCCAGTTCCGGAAGGTCCTCTCCTCCCTGGTCTCACCTGGTGAGGAAAAGTGTTTTGACCAGATTACAGCACTGCCAGCTTGACCACACTATAGCACAGTGTTACTGCTCTACATCCAGAACCGTGTTCTGTCTAGAGCAGGGGTGGGCAATTCCGGTCCTGGAGGGCCTGCAGAGTTTAGTGAATTCCCTGCTTAAACACACCTGGTACAGCTCACATGATCATTGTCAAGTTTAGTGAGTGTGTTTAAGCAAGGAATTCACTAAACTCTGCAGGACACCGGCCCTCCAGGACCAGAATTGCCCACCCCTGGTCTAGAGGTTCCTTAGGGTGACTTCTGAAGTCAAGTTCTCATGTCTGACCTGCTGTGCTAACATGTTCATTATATTGTTATAAGACCAGGACTTTAGTGTAAGACTAAATGTGTATGCTACTGGAGCAACACAAAGAGCTGAAATTAGGATAAAATATGAGATCTTTTGATGGCTCCATAGTACTGTGGTTTCAGAGCTCACCCTCGATGGAGCTCCAGTCGATATCCTGGTTCTCCGGCTTCTTCAGGGCCGGGTATTTGTTGAAAAGGTTAGCCACAAAGGCCAAGTTGAGCTTTGGGTTGCCACGCACCACGTCGGGGGCCATGACAAACTGCCGGCAGCCAAGGCGGTCGGCCTGCTCCAGCATGCACTCCGCTCTCTTCAGGTCGTCCTTTTCCTGTAGGGGGCATTAAAGAGTGCAGAGCGGTCAAATACTCTCTCGAAATGTGGTGGACACTGCACTGTAAAGAGATGTGAGGTGGTGGCTCATACACCAGCTCATCGTGAAAATAGGGAAGTATGGTGGTGGCAGAATCAGTAGTTTGCACGCAGGGCCAGACAGTCTTGAGTGTAACATTAATCAATGCTCAGAGTTTTGGTCGTGAAGGAGCTTGACCCGCTCACCCTCAGGCCGGACATGTCAATGGCGATGGGAGGGATGTCGTCTTCGTCTCCTTTGGGTGCCACCTGGTTCAGGATGTTGTAGTAGGCCTTAGAATCCTGAAAACGAACAGATTGGTAAATGATTGGTAAATGATATTAATGATAAATGATAGCTGATTGATAACAGTATTACTGCAGAGATAAGGCTTTGTGTCTGTACCTTAATGTCGGAGCTGAAGTTGTTGATCTTGGAGCACCCGGCCTGCTCCAGGTGGTAGTTTGCCCATCGCAGGAGCAACTCCTCAGGAGAGAGTTTCATCAGATCCTCCAGACTCTCACCATCCCTCAGCAAAGCAATCAGAGCTACACACACACACACAAACACACACACACACAATCACACCATGCATTAAGTATGTATCTTATTGAAAAAACCAGAGAGAATCCCTCCGTCCCTCATAATCCCTCCGTTCATGGAGTCTCGGTTTCTTCATCTGCTGATGTTCTTTTAGGGCAGCACAACCACAGCCTCCCAGACTCTGTTCAGAGAGGTGGACCTCTGAGGTGGACCATTCTTCCCCGTAAATTTCCCATTTAAGAAGGTCCACAAGTTCTCAAAAGGGTTTAGGTTCAGGTGAGGAAGAAGGCATGTCATTATTTTTTCATCTTTAAGGTCTTTACAGGTCACTTCCATACATATGCAACTAGCTCATCTTTAATAACACCAGCCCACACCAGTACCCCATCTCCACCTTGCTGGTGTCTGAGTGGAAGTGAAGCTTTGTCCTGTTACTGATCCAGCCACAGGACCATCCATTTGCTCCATCAAGAGTCACTCTCGTCTCATCTCCATCAAACCTGAAAAATCTTTCTGGAGTCTGTGTCTTGTTCAGTGGTTTCAGTCTTCCTGAGCTTGTCCACGTCTCTGACACTGAACACCTTGCTCTTCTGGACACTTCAGGTAGGTTCAGTTCTGGAATATGACGCACTGGAGGATCATGGGTTCCTGGTAGCTTCACGTGTGACTCTTCTCAAATTTTCAGTAGTTCATTTGTCTTTTTTTTTCTCAACACGTTTCTTGCGACTCTGTTGAGTCTACAATAAACCGTCTGATGGTTCTGTGATCGTCCTGATATCTTAGACACTTGAAGAGAGCTGCATCCCACTGAAAGACTTTTTACTTTTCAGAGTCAGTTCTCTCTCTTTATTGTCCCGTTCTGCCTGAGGAGGAGGAGAAGCTCCTAATAATTCAGCACACCTTGATATCAGGTGTTGATCTGGTTAGGCCACACCCCCTCGTTACACAGATACACATCACTTGTTCTGCTCAAGTTCCTGCAGCCAGGAGTTGGAATATATGCAGGAAAATGATGATCTGCTCAGAATACTCACTTTAATAATTGTGCACAGAGTGTAGGTCGATAGAGCACTGCTGGATGTTTACCTTCATTGCGGCTGATCTCGATGTCCGCCAGCAGACCAATTTTAATGATCTGCCACAGGAGACCCAGAACCAGGTGCTGCCTGCCCTCCTTCAGGTCCTCTGCTCCGATATTCACCACATGGCATCCAATCGCTGAGGATGAGTTCAGAGCCAAGTTCAGATTCTCCTAAATTTACAAACACATAAACCGGTATCTGTGAGTTTACACACCTGTGTGTCCTACACACAAAAAAACCTACCTGCTGCTTCCACTACTTGGCCACTTTATCAGAAACACCGTTGTGTTGTAAAGTCCCGTTTTGAACAGGTGCGTTTACCTGGATGGTGAAAGGAGTGAGTTTCTTCTTGTTGATGGTTCTCTCGTCGATGGTGTCGGGAACAGACAGGTTGACCATTTTACTGCAAAACAAACACGTTCTTATAACCCGGCCTGCAGTTTGTGTCATTGTGTGTTGTTTTCTTTTGTCTTGTTTCTGTTGTTTTGTCTTGTTTATCCAGTGTTTGTGTTATTTGTGCATGTTGTTACTACATTCTGTAGTTTTGTGTACCAGAGCACGATGCCGTCTCCCACGGCGGTGAACAGGTCGTTGGTGCTCGGGTCCATCGGCAGCAGGTGTTTACAGTCGGGGTCTTTCTCCAGAGCCTTGTTTATCCAGTTCACAAACGCAACCCTCTCCTCCTCTACACACACACACGCACACACACACACACACACACACAGGTTAGCAGACCACCAGTTATCTGTTTTAAATATTTTAGCTGCTAAACACGCTCGTTTCTATGTGACACGGTCCTTTAACCTCTAAAACTGAGCCGATAAACAAATTTACAGTTTTTTTTCCAGTTATTAATGCTAGGAGTCCAAATTTAGCCCCTCTACTTTGGAACTGGAGATACAAGGTCAACGTTGCAAACAAACTCTTACATCTTTTCTTTAAAGAAACGAGGGCGTCAAGACTTTTGACTTTTGTTGTGACTGCGTTCAGCGACTTTTGTTTGTTTTGATAAAATCGTCTGATAAGTGGTTTTGTTCTTGATGTCCCTCATACCTGAGTAAGAGTGCTGCGTCCCCGACTGCTCTGAAGTTCCCGCCACGGCGTGGATGCCTTCCTTCTTGTTGATGGCCTTTCGGAAAGTCTTCGCCACCTCCGAGCTCTTCAGCCCATGGAACACCTGGAACGAGAGTGAATGGAGATGAATAAGTGAGTGAGAAAACCAAAGAAAGAAGGATGAGATGGTGGAGAAGGTGAAAATCCAAACTTTCCTGATTTAAACTTTAGTGTTCATTTGAATGAATTCATTATAAATTCCACTTCTGCGCTCACACACTGTGAGCAGTGAATTTGTCCTCTGTTTTTAACCCGTCCAAACGCACCAACAGCGATCATACACACCAGAAGCAGTGGGCAGCATCCAGGGAGCAGTGATGGGGATGGAACCTTGCTCAAGGGTACCTCAGGGTAACCTACTGGTCCGGGATTGAAACCCATGCCCCTGTTTCTATTTAGTATTAAATGTAATGTATTTTCCGTGATTAATATCAAGTCTCAGTGTTACTGAGGATCATTTAGTTCTGATGAATGTAAAACCTGGCAGTTTATCTAAAATGTTTAACCTCTTGAGTTCCTCTTGAGCAATTCAGTGTTAAGAAAAGGTTGATGGTGCTTCAGAACCTGACCTTTACAAACTCGTCGAATGTGATCTTGCCGTCTTGGTTTTGGTCCATGGTTTTGCTGAGTTCCTGGATGATTTCACGGACCCGGTACCCTGGCAGTGGGAGGTTGGCCACCTTGAACAGCTCGTTCAGCTCATCCATGCTGATAAAACCGTTAGAGTCCACGTCTGTAGGACAAGAACGGGGGAGTCAGACAGCATGCATACAAGAAGAATACCCGTTAATCCTGGAACATTATGAAGATGTGAAGGGCAGCTGATAGATGGAGGAAGGTGAAGGAAGGTGCTCACCAACTTTGCTGAAGGCCTCCCTCAGGTCCTCCATCTCTTCAGTAGAAATCGTTCCAGTGCTGGCCATCGTTAATCACTCAGTACAACCTGCAACAGTGAAATTAGCACACAGAGGCTCAGAGACGAGGAGACACTGGTTTGGTTTAATATGGGCCTCTGTCTGTCTGTCTGTCAAACAATCAATCAATCAATCAATCTATCTGCCTGTCTGTCTGTCTGTCAACCAATCAGTCTGTCTGTCTGTCGGTCTATGTATCTATCTGTCTCTCTGTCTGTCAATCTATTTGTCTGTCTGTCTGTCTGTCTATTCACTGTTCAAAACACCAGCGGTTTTAGACAAACCCCGGGGCTGCTGTTCAAACTGATCTGGGATCAGGTCCATATTTATGGCTGACTCCTGAAACTGTGTCCTAAACCACACCCACAAGTTTGCTCCTTCTTAAGAACTGGACATGGTTTGAATGGATTGAAGCACAATTTGGATTCCAAACATGTCTTTGCAGATCAGCTACATCTGGGATCAATGAAAATAAAAGTGTAAACTTGATAAAATTTCCTAAACATCTATAAGTGTGCATGTTATAATGTTATGATGGCATCAAGGTTGGCTTTTAATTGACTTACAGTCATTACATGAAATACTGGAGCGACAGTAGAAAGAGAACTTTTTACGCTCATACATTTACTCATCTTTTCCAGGACTGTCAGCCAGAGTGACAATAGCTAATTTGCATCTTGCAGATGGAAGCTAATAGCATTTTGAGATATTTTATTTCTTCATATGTGCCCTATGCCATCTCGTCTCCTTTTAAGGCAAGCAAAAAACCTTTCACACACAGCCAAAGCAGAACCGAAAGCCATTTAAAGAAACAAGGCTCACTTGATCCTCTTGAGAAACATTTGAGCAACACTTTGCTGAAAAACAAATATATATTTAAAGAGGTTATATTCCCATTTCTGACCATATCTTACTGACCTTTCATCAGAAATGTTCACACAGTTTCAATGAGACTTGGTTTTCAAATTTAACAGCATTCTCACAAAAAAAAACCCAACAACACCATTTTGCCACCTTCAGTTCAGCCTCTGAAGGGTGTTTCTGAACATCCTGTTGGACGTCAACGACATGTTGAAAGGCTGTAATCTACAGGTCTCCTGATGGGACAACCCAGGCCAATTTTAAGTATCACGGTTTTAACCCACATCACTAGATCATCAGAGACCACTCTTCACTTCTAACTTTAGCTGGGAGCTTTGACTAAAATTAATCTAAAAAATGAAAAAACTATAAAATTTGGAGTACATATGCCATGGTTTTGGGACTAAGTTTGGAATAAAATCTAAATCTTAGGTTGGTATATATTTATATTTATGGTCTTCAAAACTCAGCTATAGGTGCCATTTTTCAATAGATGTACAAGACAAAATGGTAACGGTTTAGTTATTTTTCCCTTGGACCTTCTGAAAGCTCTACTAACCAGCTACCCTCATCATTTTGCGGTCCCCGCGGGCAAAACTGCCAGCACCACAACTGTCCCAGTGAAGAACTTCCTCCTCAGATGCCGTGGAGCAGTACAGATCATCTACTGGAGATTTCGAATGGCTCATTAGAGGCCGCTATGGATTAGAGGCCTCTTTGTTTGACATGCAAATCTCGTCCATTATAAAGCCACACAAGTGCTTACGGTTCTTTATAAGTGCTGAGATAATAAGGGTCGTCTGCTTAATCTTGACAAAGCTTCGTGACATGACTTTATTCAAATGATTTCCTCTTAAAATCAAAGCTTGATTAAAATAAGGCTCTTTAAGTGATGCCATTTCCCTTTTGCCTCCCTGAAGAACCAGTGGAAGAACATCATGTAAAAAGCTCCTTGCTTAATGTAACATAAAAAGATGGTTCCACTGAAAGCTTTTAGAGAACCAAAACTGGTTCTTTTGGTCAAAGTGCTCTCATGTGAGCACCCAAGAAGTGTAGGGTATTGACTAAAGCTAAATCTTAGTCATTTCGGTATGACTTCTTCAGTTCCGCCTGCCTCATCTCGCGCCCTTGCCTTCTTTGAGCGCTGAAAATGGAAAAACCTGAAGGGCTGACGTCACCCCCAACCCTGTGTGCATGATGTCGCACTTCAGTGTGGCCTAAAATAATCACATTCGCTCATTTGACTGTTGTGCTGAACCTGTGGAGGTTCTGTGGAGCTTCTGATGACTGAGGACCACCTGCGGTCTCAAGGCAGGGCCCGTGGTGGGGCGTTTGTTTAATGAAAGCTCAGAGGAAGAGATTAGCTCAGTGAAACCCAACAGCCAGGAGAAGCATGGCGAGCGAGAGCTTCTGCTGCTGCTGCAGGGCTTAACCGCAACTTCCTGTTCTACTTCAACTGCACAGAAAAGCTTTACTTATGTTTGATATGGATTCATGCACCATGGACCTATATCACCTACAGAACCTACAGCTCCTGGTGAGATGCATGACCAGTAAGATGCATTTGAGCCAGGAAATTTGGTGGAAGGTCTCAGAAGAGCAGGTTACCCATTAGGTTAGTCCCTTTCCTCAATACCATCAAAGGGAACCCTCAAATGTTTGGATGAACCTTCACACTTGAACAAATATTTTCAGAAATGGTAATGGCAACTCATATGAACCCCATGATCACAAGTCTTCCCCCATGCAGGCAAGTCCAGAAGTTTGCTTGGAACATGCCTGTGAAGATGGTACCAGAGATCCCACCAGTCCCCAATCACTGAAACGCACAAGCGCCAACCATCAGATGGGCCAACAGGTGATCTCCTACCTGTGGAAGACACTTGCGAAGGGTTTTCTTTCCTTCTTTCTCTCTCCGTGGGTCCCCTGATCTCTGCTCCAGACAGGGAGTGTGCAAGAGTGCTGTGACAACGACTGATCTATTCAAATGAGAGAGGAAGGAAGTGACAGGCAGTGCATTGAAGCTGAAACAGGAACGTGGGTCTCGATGGCTTTATAAGGCAATCTGCTAGTCAGCCTTCTCAAAGTGACGCTGTCAAAATGTCAAAGCTGAAAGCTCTTATTCTGAGCCATGGATCCCGTCTGAGACCCAGAGATGCTGGTACCCTTGTTGTTGGCCTTCTTCAAGGTCTAGCAGACAGGATGTCCACAACTGCACAAGTTTGCCTCCTGCGATTTCTATGAAATCACACATTTACTTTGTGCTACAAGGAGCTGGTCCTGGAAGGCTGTGTCCAGCACTGGATCAGTTATTGGCAATTACATGAGTTACATAAGATTTTTATAGCTGTCATAGTGTGTCTGAAACCACATTCACAGGACTGATCCACCCTAAAGAAGTGTTCACATGCAGTTTTGAACAATTAGTACTGGACAAACAGTTCAAGACTGATGTTCTGGAGAAGCTCTGAGTCTAAGGTCACCATGCCTCCGAGGGTTCTGAGTAGACCTGTGTTCGATGGAGCAGTTAAGCTCTATCCTGTACCTGCTCCAGAGCTAGCTCTCCATCAGTAACTGATCAATTATACTTTTATAGCAGCAATAAAATCCTCACAGCAATGTTCCATCTTTTCCAAAGGCTGCATTGACACATCTGGGGCTGAGTTGCATCGGTTTCTGAACAAATCAAGCTCCTGCAAAGACGCTTTCCAAACAGCGTTCCCTCAGGTGAGAGCTGACAGGTAAACAGTCTTTTAGAATATCATTTACCTGTAAATGCACAGTCGTTCTCACGGCCACTTATTTTGATTACGTCTCCACGCAGAAAGGACCCAGACTGCTCAAGAATTGAGCCCTGGACCTTTTCACCTGGACCTGCTCATTCTGAATAATTTATTTTATATTATTTATTTCTGTCAAAAATGAGCAAACCACTTAAAGTGGATCAGACTTGTGAATGTGGTTTGGGACTCACTATGACTTATCAGCTACAAAGCTCCTTCCTGTTCCCTCCTCTCCAGTGCCATCTAGGGATTTACCCACACCAGATTTAAAAGTGAAAGTGATTGTTTGTGACTGTGAAGAGGGCACACAGTGAACCAGAATGACATCCTCTGTATTTAACCCACACTGATTGTATAGCAGCGATGGGGACAGTACCTTGAACCTCAGGAACCTCATTTGAACTCGTCTAGGAACCGACCCACACTGTTCATTTCACTCAGAATGTGCAGCAGCAACATCGTGTGGTGTGGAATTTTTCACAGGACAACTGATACTGACCATGAAAAAAGATGAACCCTCGGTAGGTTCACTACTAAGGGCGCAAGAGTGTGATTTGAGACATATCCATTCAGACGTCAAAAGGCTGGCTGTTAGAAACGCGCGTGGTTTTTGGTGAAACTTCAAATGAAGAGTACATTTTTAGGATTTCAACGCTTAAACAGCGGTCACCAGTTTGTTTGGACATTTCTACAGTGAGAAATAGTGAAGTTTAGGCCGATTTTGGACCTCGCCGGTGCGCATGCGGCCCGGTTGCCAAGGACAACAGCGCGGTTGTCACAGCAACCAGACAGCAGCCTGGGACTTGAAAATATCAGCACAACGTGAGTTTCATTTCAACAAATAAGATCAATAATACAGCATTTCAAATGGTGGTTTTAAAAATGATACGTTAACAGATGCTTAATCGGAGCAGTAATTTAATAAAAGTGGGTAAAATTTTATAAAAGAATTGCATAAAGTTTAACATGAGACTCATCAATAAAGAAGCATAAAGCACAAATTTCTGTCGACAGATCCGCATCTTCCTGGATATTTTGGATGATTTCTGTTTTTAGTAGAATTTAGTGACATCAGAAGCGTTGATGGGAAATACACCTGTATAAAAGTCTCTCCCCCCTCATTTTTTTATATTTCACTTCCAGACTTTCTTGTATCAGTAATGTCTTGAGAAACAGTTGAGGAACAGTCCTCCAGATCTTCCTGAAGGACAGTGTTGTTGTCTCTCATGTTCAGTCCAGTCTCTGTACCTGAGCAGTTCTCCAGATCTTCCTGAAGGACAGTGTTGTTGTCTCTCATGTTCAGTCCAGTCTCTGTACCTGAGCAGTTTGATAGTTCTGTGTTGGTTAATCCACACAGTGATCTACGTCTGAACCGTCCAGCAGAACAAAGCTTCTAACTTAAGACATGAAGCAGTGAAGAAACAGGTCCAGATGATTCCAGATGATCAGGTGATTCATTTACTGCTGATACTGAACGCTGAGTGGGTAGAACCCTTTTATCTAGAACCTTGCATGTTTAGGACACTTTGCTGCCTGGAGCACTAAAACATTTGTTCCTGTTTCTTTCATTTAATCCTCAAACTGAAAAAATTTGGTTACAAAACAATCTGCAAAAGATGGATTTAAACATCAAACAAACTGCTTCGACATGTCTGAATTCACCCTGCATTAAAGTATCTCTTCTTTCTTATAAACACCTTTCTGGCTATTTATCCAGACTTTATTCTGGTGTTTTAAGCCGAGCAGGTTGTGACCGTTGCTGAAACGACTCACCTTGCAGAACTGAAATGGCGCATGAACAAATCAAGCTCCTGCGAAGACCACTTCCCCCTAAAAACCTGCAACCCCTCCTCAAACCATCGCTGAAGAGTGTTCTCCCAGGTGAGTGCAGACAGGTAAATATATGTTTTGAAATTTTATAAGAAATTTACTTGCTACATTTGTTTTATTGATTTTTCTTTATACGTGGGAAAGGTGTATTCTATAAATAAAGTTTATTATTATTATTGCTGTTGTTATTAAACTTCCAGGAGGTTTAAGATGAAAGTGTTCATGCCTGCAATTAGCATGATGATAATGATCATTATTAACTCCTAGCTTCAATTTCTTAGCCTTATAGTTTCAATGCAAAACTAGATTAGCAATCAGTGGCCTTATAGTGCAAACCGAAATGATTCTCATTTTAAGGGTATTCGGGGGAGGTAGTGTTACCCACAACACTGTCCAACCTGTACTTGCCTCTGAAGAGCATCCGCGGATGTTTACAGACTATTAACGGCTGCAGACTCTTCTAAGAGTCTCCTTCTAAGAGTTTCCTTTGGATCTTCCAGGTCCGGGGATGGAGTACATCCCTTCAGGAGTCCACAAAACCTTGGGGGAATGTGAGAGGAGCTGCTGTGGTGACATTTCTCAGAGGGATTTTGATCAAGAGGCGTCCCATGTTGCCCCTACACCACTGTCCTGCCGCTCCCCAGTATCTCCGTCTACGCCCCCCAACTCTTTCTTTTATCGGCCTCTGCGAACTTTCCCCCAAACCCATACAGTAGACCTGCTAAGAGACAATCCTCGCTACTCCCACCCTCCGCCCGGCTTCTGTCTCAATGACTTCCTGGAATCTGTTCAATTGGTGCATGTGCTGGGCCCGCCAGGCCAGGTGATCAGGTCCCACCACACTTACAGGAAGCTAGTAGATCTGCTGCTGTTGGAGCTGCACAGCGGGCGTCAGAGAGAGGTGTCCAGGCAGATTCTGAGCTGCGAGGGATTTCCACAGGCCGAACGCAGGATCCCCCCGATTATATGCGGTAACATGAATTCGTTATAAATAATCATACCCTCTACAGAATATCTAGGCCAGTATCCTTACGATTGTCTATTGTATTATTGTATGTGTGTGTTCAGAGCTGGCTGCGCTGGTTCAGATGGAGCTGCAGGCACGGAGCATGTGTAGGACAGACCACGCAGTCTCCCAGGTAGAGCAGAGCTCAGTGGAACCATGGGCACCACCTGAAGCATGGGCGGAGCTCAGACAGCACATTATGCATCCAGGTAAATCATACACACATCCACTGGACGTGCCTGTAACTTTCAGTCTGACTCTTTGGGTGGGAAGGATGTCCTGTTTCCTCCTCCTCTGTTCATTTGGAAGATGGGCCTTGCCTCGACCATCTTCCTTTCTTCTTGTTTCAATGAGATGCTCTGTGCTTTCTCTCTGGGGTTTCCCTCCCTCTATGGTTCAGTGTGATGGTGTCCTGCCTTTTTCCCTCTCTCTCTGTTGTTCAGTGTGATGAGCTTTTGACATTTACTTCGCCTTCTATCATTCAGCATAATCTTCTGCCACTTTGGTTCAGTGTGATGCAATTCAATCATTTTCCCTCCCCCAGCATTGTTCAGTGTAGTTCTCGCTAGATGTTTCCTTTCCCCCCCTGTTGAGTGATGTCCTTTGGTCTCTTGCCTTATTCCCTCCTTCTCCATTATTTACCATGATGGTCTTGTGGTAGGATGCTCCCTTATGGACCAAAAGGTTGCAGGTTCAAATCCCATCTCCACCACTGGGTTCCTGAGCAAAAGCATTAAGCATGAGTTTGTCCAGAAAGACGATGATGAGGAACTGGAAGTTGCTCCATACAAGAGCATCTGCTAAAGGCTGTAAATGTAAACCTTTGGGTGCTTACCTCTCCTTCTATCAACCAGCATGTTCTCCATCCTAATTGCCAAGGTAACCCTAGAAACACTGCCGCTTCTTTCATTGGGAGTATCACTCTGCTTCTGGTTCAGTGTGATGCTCTCTGTCCTCTCCATTACTCAGTTTCTTTATGCATTTCTCTCCCGTTTCACTTGTGTGATGCTCTCTGGGTTTGAAAGATTTTCCCCACCCCTGTTTTCGATGTTCTTCTCTCTAGAGCAAACAGATGGCCGCCACCTTTTTGCCATGTATGGCAATCGCAACTGCTTGTTCACTTTCTTTAAATATATTTGAATTGTACTCGTGTGAAAAGCAGCTGAAAGCTGTCTGAGAGGAAGCACATTTCTGAATTGGTACGGTTGACGAATAGGAACTGAAAATTTCACCCCCTCACCCCATATTTAATTTAACCTCTGGTCTCTTTCTGTCCCAGTGAAGGACATCATTGTGAGCTCCTCCCCAGTGAAACACTTCCAGGGCTCCTGCAGGTCATCCTCACCCTTCCAACCCGCCGCAGAGTGCATGACGATCCCTCTCACTGAGCTCGCCGTCCTCGATTGCATTGCGCAGTGTGACACGGCCCTAAACCTCAAGGTATGTTGGGAAGGCGTGAGGTTGGTCGCTAGAAAGCAAAATCTTGGAACCAAGAAGCAGAAGCTGTTACAACACACAATACAATACACACTCATAATCTTGGTTTAAGGACCTACTGTGGCATTAGTCCCTCCTGTCAATCACAATGAGCTTTTTGGTGTGATTTTATAAACCTTATCATGAGATTTTGCTAAAGAATCATTGTTGAGTCGAGCCCTTATATGAGGCCCCACATCAACACCCACAAGGAGCATCTCTGAAATAGGAATTTTCATGTTCCTGTTTGGGGTGAGGGGTTGGCGATTGAGCCTGTTGTGCTTTTTTTCTCGAAATAAAGGGTTCTTTTGACCAAGGTTTTGCTTGGGAAATGAGAAGAGAGGGCCAGAGGAAGTGTGGCACTTCTGCATACACTTCTTTCACTTCACTGACACACACACACACACACAGACACACTCAAACACTAGAGCATGTGTCTTCATCAGTGGATTCTATGGACTAATTGTACATGTGTGTTCCTCTAGGCTCACTTTGTCACCCAGCTCCCTGACCTTTCAGCTCTGGCTCACATGCTGCTCTACCTCAACCTGTCATTTAACAGCTTCTCTGAATTTCCTGTGAAGGTGAGAAGACACACACACACACACAAATACACACTTCCAAAAGCAGCTTTCATCTGAAAGCCCTTCAGGGTGTTGCACAGACTGCTGATGCAGTGTCCTGCACAACATGAAGATCTAAGATAAGTGCGTTGAGGTGCAGCAGACGCTCCAGGTCCGAGCTTTGAACCCAGAGGAACCTTATTTCGTATCACTGTGAAGTGTGTAAATAATTGACATAACAATAAAACGGACTTATCACAATATCCAGCCCCGCCATACTGATACCTCAGAAGGCTGTAATATGCGAATGAACACCTAACTAAACACTCTGTGACCAATCAGGACTACAGGTTTTTATCACTGTGCCTTGAAGACTAAGATTTAAGATTTAAGAATCTCTTAAATTATCTTTTTTGTGATTGGATGTAGCTCACATAAAAGCACAAAGTCGAGATACCCCCAGCATGAATGGTAGGAGCAAAACCAAAGGAAGCCAAATAAGGAGACATATGTGTTGGTTTTGTTACATCACAAAAATCTGATCTGAAAACACGCTGCCATATATGGACTCTAGGAATGGGGGATTGAAACATTAATAATGTGAAGGCTTTCGAACAGCAGAAAAGTGAGCATACAGACCATTTAATGTACTAAATTTGTAGCATTAAAATCTCAACACCCCTATTTTGTCCATATTGTGCAGCTGCAGTTTGGGACTGTTGAGCAGCTCTAACAGGATATTTTTGGGTGACGGCCCTGCCTACCTGTGTATTTGCTTCTCCTTGTCAGGTGTGTGATCTGGCCCGGCTGGAGGTTCTGAAGATGAGAGATAATCCAATCGAGGAGATTCCGATTGAGATTGAGAAGATGCCCAACCTGAAGACCCTGGTCATCTCCTTCTGCAAACTCACTACGCTACCCTCCCAGTAACCACACACACACGCGCACACACACACACAACACTGCACTGACAGAACCCTAAAAAGTGGCCAACACGTGGATACTGTGTGTGTTATGTAGGTTATACCATCTGCCTTCTCTGCAGCACCTGGATGTGTCCCACAACCTCATCAGCTCCCTGTGCAGCGAGATCAGAAACCTCAGGTTGGAGAAATTTGGACACATGGAGAGACACGGTCAGAGAGTTCTGTTTATGTATTTTCAGCCTGTATGTGTGTGTGTGTGTGTGTGTGAGAAGATCTCTACAGTATCTGAATGTGGAGGGGAATCGGTTAGAGGCCCTGCCAGTGGGGATCCAGAGTTTGTCTCTGTCAGAGCTCAGGTTGGCTGGGAACTACACACACCCGCTTCTGTGGAGCATCAATGGTGTGAACTCTCCACCAACCCTCACACACACTGCAACGCACACGCTGGCCCTCTTAAACTCTGAAGAACACTACTGTGACCTTCCACCTGAAGTCCAGGATGCTCTCAGCAGGTAACACGTTGTTCCTGCATGTCTTCTCACTACAGCCATAAACCTCCTCTTTGTCCTTCCTCTTCTCCTCTTTCCCGGCAGCTCCATCCTCAACATCCTTCTCCTGATATACTCGACTCTCCTCTGGACATGTCCAAACCAAATTTCACTTCTCTGACATCTCTGAACGGTCCAACATGAGCTGTTGCTCCAGTATACTTGTCCTGTCCACCTAGAGCTCCACTGCCTGTCTTTTCATCACCATCTCCAACCTGCATTACATATCTGGTTTCACTACTTTCCTGTAAACCTTCCAGTTCGCTCTTGCTGGTCCACGTCTGTCACATCTTCTTCACCGCTCCAGGGTCTCCTCAAGCTGCTCCCTGCTCTTGCTACATTTCACGATGTCATCTGTAAAATATTACAGTCCATGGGGACTCCTGTCTAATCCCATCTGTCAACATGTCCTACAACACTGCAGAAGAAGGCTTAGCACTATTCCTTGATATAATCGCACCTCTACTTTAAATGCATCCATCACTTCTACTGCAGAACCCCTTAAATAAATTACATTGTATTTATATTTGTATTATATATATTTTTTATGTTTGTTTTTTTAAATTTATATAGCATATATATCCCTAATGAATGTTGCAATTCACTTATCGACCCAACAGCATCAACTAAAATATTGCTCAAGCATAGAAAGACAATTTTTTTTTATAATAAAATACTTGAACTGAAATCTGTCATCTCTTTATTCTCAGGGCAGGCGTGTGCGAGTGTTGTGGTGGTCCTCGTTTTGGCCCGGGACTGAAGCTGATCCGTCCAGTTCACCATCTCTTTGGTCTCGTCAACGTTCCCATCTTCTACCTCTCCTGCTCTCCGTCCTGTTACTCCAGATTCAGGAAACAAACACACAACCTCACACAGACATTACACACAGAACAGACAGCAACAGATTTTTAGTGCTTCAAACATTTTAATCATGATCTTTTTTTCCAATAAACTGGTACAAACATTTGATGTCTCCAGTGTTGGGCTGTGGAGGTGATGGAACTTTGGAATGAGCTGGACTGGAGTTTGTGGTCCAACATCAGTACCTGACCTTAGGAATGCTCTCACAGCTGCAGTCAAATCATCATCGTTCTTCCCAGAGGAGCAGAGGCTGTAGAAAGACCCACACTAGTAATCAAACCCAGAAACACCATCAGGAACGTTGTCCATTCTGGTCCAGGTACCATAATTTGAAACTTTCCGTTTCATTCAATATATTTGCCTTGTAATTTAAAGGCAGATTTAAAAAAAAGATGGCTAGAAGAGGAAGTGCAATAGCATTTGAGCTCTCGCGTATCAAACATGTCCCCACTGAATTTGCAATGGTCAGATTCGGTCAAATTCTAATTCTATGAGCATTCTTCCTCCTTACCTCAGATTGTTTCTTTTTTTCCTCTTTTCCTCCCCTGTAAAGCAACAATGGGATTGTAAAAGGTGCTAAATGTAACTTATTATGAACTGGTAATAAATATGAACCCCAGTCAAGTTATCTGTCCCAGGCCTATTGTTTCTCCAGAAGGTTTTTGAAGGTGTTGGTTCTCCCACCACTTGTTACCAGTGGCGGCCAGTTCTCATTAGCTACGTTCCCCTGATCATTCAATGCTGCCAGCCCTGGGACAGCTCTGAGACGCATGAACCTCTGGACAGCGCGACACACGGCTAGTTAAGCTTCATGCTGAGATGGAGGACCACTGTATCCACCCAGAGTGAGAGAGAGGACAATGCACTCTTGGACTCGGTATCACTGTGGCAACATCTTGAATCTACCTGCTTATCAGAACATGTCAGGGTACTTTTACAACCTCACTCGTGAGTTTGTGACTTAGTGCACTTGTGTGTGTTCAGATTACTGGAGTGCCTGAAGCTCCGCCAGCACCCTGAGCAGAAATAGGGTTTCTCTCCTGTGTGGATGCGCTGGTGCTGCTGGAGATGAACCAGCTGAGTGAAGTTCTTGCCACAGTCCGGACATTTATACGGTTTCTCGCCCGTGTGAACTCGCTGATGCGTTCTGAGGTTCCCTCGGTCTCTAAAGTGCTTCCCGCAGTCTGGGCAGGTAAAAGGGTTCTCCCCCGTGTGAGTGAACAGGTGTCGCTGGAGATGAATCTGCTGAGTGAAGTTCTTCCCGCACTCGGAACAGTGGAAGTGCTTCTCTCCTCGGTGAATGAGCTGGTGTCTCTGGAGATGGGTGAGCTGAGTAAATCGCTTCCCGCAGTCCGAACACTGATACGGTTTCTCTCCGGTGTGGATGCGGAGGTGGGTTCTGAGGTTGCTCCCATCGTTGAAGCTCTTCCCGCACTCTGGGCACTGATACGGCTTCTCTCCGGTGTGGATGCGGAGGTGCAGATGGAGATGGGTCTGTCGGGTGAAGCTCTTCCCGCACTCGGAGCAATGATGGTTCTTCTTGACAATCCTTTTTTGTGAATGTCTGTGAGGCAAGTCAGTGCAGAGGGTATCAGATGATGTCTCCTGGGTGCTGTAGTTTCTTGTGGGTTCCAGGATCTCATGTTCATCCTCTCCTGGTTTTAGCAATCTTCTGTGTTCCTCAAGACTACAAGTCTTATCTGTAGCAGGGTGTAATTGTGTAGGAAAGTATACACAAGGATCAGGAATTTTCCAGCAGGACATCATTTAATTCTGCAGGAAGAAATGAAGGCAAAGACACATGAAGGCCAAGAGATATCAAATGATTAGGAACGTAAGAAAAACATTTCATAATGAATCGTTGCTCCTTGAATAACTCGACACGGTTATTCTGCATGGTTACGTGCAGAACTTGGTGAGAACCTGCTTATTGCCTCTTATTACCTGTAATAACATGCACTGCTGTATAGTGTATCATGTTTGAGTAAAATGTGTTTGTATTGTGTATTCTATATATTGTGTGTGTGTGTGTGTGTGTGTGTGTGTACACTGTGCATATTGTAGTGTGTGTTTGTGTGTGTGTACAGTGTGTATATTGTTTGTGTGTGTGTACAGTGTGTATATTGTACAGTGTGTGTGTGTACAGTGTGTATATTGTACAGTGTGTGTGTGTGTTCACTGTATATTGTAAAGTGTGTGTGTACACTGTGTATATTGTACAGTGTGTGTGTGTACAGTGTGTATATTGTATTGTGTGTGTGTGTTCACTGTGTATATTGTAGAGTGTGTGTGTACACTGTGTATATTGTAGAGTGTGTGTGTGTGTCCAGTGTGTATATTGTACAGTGTGTGTGTCCAGTGTGTATATTGTACAGTGTGTGTGCGTGTGTGTACAGTGTATATTGTACTGTGTGTGTGTGTGTAGTGTGTGGGTGTGTACACTGTGTATATTGTACAGTGTGTGTGTGTACAGTGTATATTGTAGCGTGTGTGTGTGTGTGTGCACTGTGTATATTGTACAGTGTGTGTGTGTGTGTGTGTGTGTGTGTGTACAGTGTATATTGTACAGTGTGTGTGTGTGTGTATATTGTAGTGTGTGTGTGTGTGTGTACACTGTGTATATTGTACAGTGTGTGTGTGTGTGTGTGTACACTGTGTATATTGTACAGTGTGTGTGTGTGTGTGTTAACGAATGTGATTCAGAACCAGAGGATGGGTCTGTTTCCATCAGAACCGCTGGACTGCAGGGGGACTCGTGTGTGTGTGCTGCTCAGTTGTTCCTCCGGATTGAGCTGGTGTTTGTGAGCAGGTTGCTGTTTGGAGCTTTGGTGTCTGATCAGGTTGTGAAGTTGATCTGGAGCTTTATCTGCTCTCTCACCTCTTCAGACGAGCTCATGTTGAGGATGTCCCAGCAGACCGCACTCCGTCCTCTCTCCCCGCGCAGCCGAGACACGGAGAGCGGCTCTGGGTGTGGAAAAGGTGAAGTTATTGTCAAACCTGAAGCTCGAGTCGGACAATCTGCACTTTAACAACAACCGAGGGCAGAGCTGTTGACTGTTAGCCTAGCAGCTCAGCTAACGATCCACTTCAACTCAGTCTGAGGATTAAACTCGCCGACACAGCAGCTCGGACTCAAAAACTTTCCGTTGACTCGGTCGAAGCGGCGTTTCTGTCCAAAACAATTACACAAAACTTATTTACACACTAAATTCACTGCTGTATCAGAGTCCTGCCACTTCCGGGTCGGTGACGCCTGTGATGTATCACCGCCCCCTGCCGGCCTGCTCCGGTACAACACCTCTATTCACTGCTTACACTACACTACACACTGGTATATACTGTAACTGTTTATTGTAGAAGAATATCATGCAGCGGTGTGGTTTATATGAGGTAAATGAAGGACTTTGCCCTTCTATGATCATTTCTCCTATTTCCTGCTCTCTCGGTTTCTATTATTCTTCCCTATTTCCAATGAGGCAACTCTGAGATTGTAAAAAGCACACAAAAAGCATAGAAAAATTTGTATATATATGTTACATACTAGCAACATTTCTGGGGCTTCTACATGTGCACTGAAAACAATATATAATATTTAAAAGAATATCTTTATTATAATTTTCTTTTCTGAAAAAAGACAAAGAACCGACAGCTGCTCAGACATGCTTTGATTAAATTCACAAACAGGAATACGAAGACAAACAGAATTAGAAAGTATAAATAGCAAGATTTCCCCCAAAACCCAAATATATTAATTCATAAATTGATAAACAAACACATTAAGGCCTTTTAGGAAACGTGTAACATAGAACTCTGGTCTGATGCGTCTGGAGAATCCGTCCCAGACTTGTAGACGTCTGAGGGATATTTTGATTGGATTAAATTTATTAGATTGTGCCGCAAACACACAGTCTTTTTGGAGCGGCTTCTTTGATCCAGAAGAGCAACATATTCTTCGTAGCTGCAAAGGTCAAGAGTTCAAACAGCCTTTGGTGTTCAAACCTTCAGGACCTTCAGGAATAAGGCACATGTGATCCTCCACCGAGACCCCGAAAAACAACACACACATCATCCCAACCTCCAGTCCGTTAGTTGACCAAAACCAATGAACTGTTGCCCAATTTTGCACTTCCAGCAGAGCAGAGACACTTGGGCAGCCATCTTGCTCTTGAGGGCAATCACAGGTTTCAGATGTTCCACAGCGTGTATCCTAAACCTCCTTGAGTCATCAGTCAAGTTGCCCAAATCTTCCTCCCAGGCTCTGATGGCACAGGATATTAGAGACAAGTTAGAGATGCTCAGGTGTACCTTAGGGTGACCTACTGGTCTGGCACTTAAACCCACGAGCCTGTGTGGGCCAAGTCCTTAAACACCAGGCCATTGATGGTCATATTGGTGTGTCAGTGGCTGACAGGACAAATCTGCCCATCCATTAAACCTCCTAACTTTGCTGGTCCCTGATTGGACCATGCTTTTAACCCCGTCTTGATAGACTGGAGGAAAATACATCCAAGACAATCCAAGACAGGAGTAAGAGGTGTCAACTGAGGTGATCTCCAAGCTGTGGTTAAGGTGATGGGGTTTGTGGAGGTCTTTAATGGCACAAACGACAAGCTGCACAGGGTTTTGGAGCGAGTTCATCATATCCAGCCAGATTCAAGATATTTCTTGAGCTGCTGTCTGATAATCTCCCATTTGGAACATCTAGATCCCCCATCATGATGTTCAAATCTGCAAGTGCTCATGATCTTTAAGGAACAAAAAAAAGACATGGGAAACGGGCCATATTCACCCAACCACATGTGCTGCTTATGTACCCTCTCAAACAGACAAGACCTGCAAAGAAAAGGACAGGTTTGGGGCAAAATATGGGAGGTCCAGAAGAAATGCCTTTATCCAGAGAAAGCACACTGACATTCCACCCTGGGATGGCTGATTGACATCAAGACTTCTTAGATCACAAAAATACAAAAATAGATGGACGGTTTTAAAATCTGTGAGTTCATTGAATAAAACATCTTGAATTCTAGAGTAAAATCAGAAGTGAAATGATCATACTCGAGGAGTCTCCAACGTCTGGACAAGACCTCTTGTTCTGAGAGAATAAATCCAAAATTAAAGGAGCATGATCAATAAGTGAAAGTGACTGTCAGCATGAAGACGCTACAACAATGATGCTCCTCTGTATTTAATCCAAACACACCGTGAGCAAATGTGGTCAGCCATACATCCAACGCCCGAGAAGCAGTGTTGGGGATGGTACCTTGCTCAAGGGTACCTCAGGGTAAGCAACTGGTCCCAGACTTGAACCCATGATGGCCTAACCACTAGCCCAACACTGCCCCAGATGCACTACCTTTAGTAAAAGGCAGAACCAAACTCATTTTTCTACAATAAAGATACGTTCTCGAGTCAAGCTTTTGTGTTGGCAGAAGCCAAAACCTCATGTGTCTGAGCTGACAGCTAGTCTTGGATTTAGTGCGAAGTGTTAATGGAATAAATTGTTTTCAGATTTTTGTGGTTCTACTTATCAGATCCAAAAAATAAATATCATTATCAGGAAAATTCTCTAAAGTATGGAGAAATGTTATTTTGCTCATATGGTCTACCCCTTCCTGTACACCATCCCACCAACTTTCAGGCCTGGGGAGCCTGATTGCTGAAACATCCGTCGAGACCAGCTGCCCCACAAGATCAGAAATGAGTTCACAACGATATCTGGACGACTAACCATCCAATCGATGTGAGAACAGTGACTGTGGTAGACAACGAAGAGTAAATAAACTGAAACAAACTGTGTGTTTGGACTGAACTCCAAGAGACGATAACTCAGACAAAGTCTCTTGATCCAAAGTCAAGAACATTTCATGGAGCCTTCATGGGACACCTGTACAACAGCTTTGAGAAGTGTAGCATACAACATCCTCCACTTTCTTTAACAGCCTTTTCTGCACCGCATGCCTTACGTTGTTCATCAAAGTCGCAAGGAAGTAGAATCAGCGCTTGATCGGTACACCAGGGCACCTTCTATGTAGAGATGATGAGCTACTTCCATTCTCTGCTCATCTTTGAAAAGGTGAATGTGCAACCGTTAGAGCACCGACCTGTTTATCCAGTTTGATGATCCTGGATTGTTGTGCTGGAGTTTCTAACTGCTAAGATCCTTACCTTCTTCTCCCCAGTTCTCCTGTAGTCAGTCTGGATCTCCACAGAGTGCCGAAGCACAGGCTCAGCCAGGGGACCATGATTTTCTTAGATTACCTGGTGATGAGTCATCAACTCAAGGGCTTTGGTGAGAGCATGGTCGAGCTCTTTACAGATCAAATTTGGCCTGAAGCCATCTTGTGTGCATTCTTCTGGTCTTTCATGTCTTTATTCAGGTTTCTACCCATTTTATGAAGACTGGTCAAAAATGTTCGAAAATCATGAAATATCTGTACTAGAAATGTCTCTGAACGTGTGGTTGTCATCTTGATAAACAGATGTTTAGAAATGTGGCACAATCTTCTCAATTCCCATCACGTGACCTCCCACTAATTTCTTTCTTGCAAACACAAATCACACAACGTTGCCAACAGTGGGAGGGTCATCTTGAGCTTGGAGAACGTGAACAGAGCACCCAAGGCAGAGCAAAGACCAAATTACTTCGTCATCGATTGGAATCCAACTTCCAACATCCTGCCTCTCAAAAAAAATAAAACATTTTCTTTAATTTTACTCTTGACTTTGTGACTTAGTGCACTTGTGTGTGTACAGATTACTGGAGTGCCTGAAGCTCCGCCAGCACCCTGAGCAGAAATAGGGTTTCTCTCCTGTGTGGATGCGCTGGTGCTGCTGGAGATGAACCAGCTGAGTGAAGTTCTTGCCACAGTCCGGACACTTATACGGTTTCTCGCCCGTGTGAACTCGCTGATGCGTTTTGAGGTTCCCTCGGTCTCTAAAGTGCTTCCCGCAGTCCGGGCAGGTGAAAGGCTTCTCCCCCGTGTGAGTGAACAGGTGTCGCTGGAGATGAATCTGCTGAGTGAAGTTCTTCCCGCACTCGGAGCAGTGGAAGTGCTTCTCTCCACGGTGAATGAGCTGGTGTCTCTGGAGATGGGTGAGCTGGTTAAAACGCTTCCCGCAGTCCGAACACTGATACGGCTTCTCACCTGTGTGGCTTCGCAGGTGCGTTCTGAGATTACTCCCATCGTTGAAGCTCTTCCCGCACTCTGGGCACTGATACGGTTTCTCTCCGGTGTGGATGCGGAGGTGGGTTCTGAGGTTGCTCCCATCGTTGAAGCTCTTCCCGCACTCTGGGCAGTGATACGGCTTCTCTCCGGTGTGGATGCGGAGGTGCAGATGGAGATGGGTCTGTCGGGTGAAGCTCTTCCCGCACTCGGAGCAATGATGGTTCTTCTTGACAATCCTTTTCTGACGGTGAGGCGATTCAGTGCCAAGTGTTTCAGAGGACGCTTCCTGGGGGCTGCAATCTATCAAGGGTTCCAGGATCTCATGTTCATCATCTTCTGATTTCAGCAGGATGTTCTGCTCTTCAAGGTTGCCAGACGTGTCTGCAGTGGCACGTAGTGAAGGAAAGCAAACACACGGGTCAGAAGGTTTCAAGCAGGACAATGTTTCATTCTGAGGAGGAAACAAAGAAAAAGATAATCAGAGTGTCGATTAATGTCAAAGAATGAAAACAGATGTAAGAACGCACAGCCCTGAAACAAAGACCGCTTCATAGTTTCTGACAAGATGAACATGAGGTCAGATTTTCAGCTTTGATGTCACCTTTTGTACCTGACCACCCAGCAAATTTTTAAAGTAAATAAATTTGATATCTGAATACATAGCACTTCCTTGCGATTACTGCACCAAACCTTCACCGCATGGCAGGTTTGATTCTGGTTTTCCATTTTTTATTTTACTACAGTATCTTTCCCTGACCATCCAGTTCAGTGTCTTTTTAGGACATTCCTGTCTGTGTTCGTGATGTTCGTGAACTGCTTCTAATGGATTTTACCTCTTCGTTCGGTTCCAAACTAGCAAGATTCTCCCCGAAAGATGGCTTCCTGATGTACCAAAAACAAATCAGTCTTTCTGAATAAAACTAACATACGCAGGTGTTAATAACAGACAATAAAAGCTGGAAATCTGATCTCTCATCATGTTCATCTTTTCATCTCGATTGTCTTCAGTGCGGAGCAAAGACAAAATAACTGGCCCAGCTGTTCTAGTACTTTTGTAAAGGACTATAAAAGCAGGTTGTTTCATCACCGGATTAGGAAACACACATCAAAATAAAAGCAGATAAATTAAGACAGATGACGCATCCGCCGCTGTATTAAATATTCTCAGAATTATACAGCCGTATATGCTGGAGTATAATCTGTAAATTTAACCCTTCAAGAGACATTGGTAGGTTAGTTTCAGATGAAACAAATAAAAATTGCAACAAAAAAGGGCAAAACTTACAAAGACTCCACTGAACTGCTCATTTCTGAGAAAAGGTTTTACTGCAGGACTATTTTACAGGTTGGACACAGAAAACGCAAGACTTGGAGAAAAGTTCAGTATTGCAAGGGAGACTTTCACGGAGGTTATTATATGCAAGGAACGGTCCAGGACAAGAAAGCCAGCGTATGAACTTCTAGTTTGAAATATCAAACATTTCTCCATAACTAATTCATTAATGCATAAAGGGTCCTTTAGAGGGGGTGTGGTGGTCATAATCATCCCCAGTGTTGGTGAATGAAACTAATGATGGATTTCTGGATCTCCATGAAGTGCTGGTGGAGACGCTGTCTGGTGTCTGAGACGTTTTGTTTTAGTTTGAAGTGAAAGTGAAGTGAAAGTGACAACCCTCGTCATTGCGAGGTCACAGCACAGCACACAGTGAACCACAACCAAATTGGACCTCTGCATTTAACCCATACACACACCGTGCAGCAGTGGGCAGCTATTGAAAGTGCCCGGGGATCAGTGACAGGGACAGTACCTTGCTCAAGGGTACCTCAGGGCACCGTACTGGTGGGGAATTGAACCCACAATCTTCCGATGGGGGGGGAACTCCCTCACCACTAGGCCACTGCTGCCTGGAGGAGATTTTGGACTAAAACTGAACCCGTTCATGGTGGAGGGACACAAAGAAAAGAGATTTAGTTCAGCCGGACTATTTGACCATCATCAACATCCCACTGAGACACTCAGAGACACGGGGAGCCTCACTGCGGGACAAAAAGGACACAGAGTTGGGTTCCATTCACCAACAAAGTAGAGACCAGAACCAGAGGATGGGTCTGTTTCCATCAGAACCGCTGGACTGCAGGGGGACTCGTGTGTGTGTGCTGCTCAGTTGTTCCTCCGGATTGAGCTGGTGTTTGTGAGCAGGTTGCTGTTTGGAGCTTTGGTGTCTGATCAGGTTGTGAAGTTGATCTGGAGCTTTATCTGCTCTCTCACCTCTTCAGACGAGCTCATGTTGAGGATGTCCCAGCAGACCGCACTCCGTCCTCTCTCCCCGCGCAGCCGAGACACGGAGAGCGGCTCTGGGTGTGGAAAAGGTGAAGTTATTGTCAAACCTGAAGCTCGAGTCGGACAATCTGCACCCTAACAACAAACCGAGGGCAGAGCTGTTGAGCAGTGAAATTGCCAAGAAAACGAGGGAGACTTCCGGTTGCAATTTCTCTCTGGTGTATCAAAATAAAAGTCCGGCTCGCTCAATCGATTTTTACATTTCAGTCCATTTATATAAAAGAATAATAAGTATTGCCATGGATACAATGGCATCGACGTAATTACCGTGTTTATTTATTAAACGTGTATAAAAAAATAAACCAGGAAGAAAAATGCACATACATTTTCCACTCTTTACCTAATTCTAAAAAATCTATAAAAGAAACAAACCTATTTAAATAAAGTCTACTAACTCTACCTTAATAGAAACAGGTGTCAGATATATCTAATAAGCGTCAATAAAAAGTTTGCTGGGCTTTAAACATAGACACCAAAAAGCGATAATTAGGCTTGATTTCACAGAGGGGCAAATGTATGTGCATTATACATCAGTAAAGAACTGTGTCAGCATCAGACCTACTCAGGTACATCCTGCTAACTCCATTTTAATACAAACAGGTGTCAGATATATCAAATAAGCGTCACTGAAAAGTTTGCTGGGTTTTCACCGCTGCATCAGAGTCCTGCCACTTCCGGGTCGGTGACACCTGTGTGGTGTATTACCGCCCCCTGCCGGCTTGCTTCGGTACCTACACCTCTATTTACATCCACAGGTGTTTACATTGCGCATTCACACAATAACATTAGCATATACTGCATATTATACACGATAATATATTCAAGATAATATACAATGACAGTATAAACTGTATACCATACACCACAAGATATATATCACGTATAATATTATACTTTTGTACTAGACACTATCATTTATTTTTCCATTATACGTATTGCACACAACCCATTGTGGAACACTATGAACCAACTGTTTTACTCCCATTTACTTTCTACACATATTTATTTCACTGTGCACAATCTGTATATTCTGTCTCATGTTCTAAAGCACTACACATACTTTAACATACAGCTCCAAGTATTAATGCTGCACTCTTTCATTGCTGTACTTTGGCCTTTGACAACAAAGTCGAATTTAACATAATTCATGCATACTAATTAATTATATGGATATATATATATATATATATATATATATATATATATATATATATAAGAACGCTACCGCAGGTCATTCCTACCTGCTGCAATAAGACTCCACAACTCATCATAACGTTACATTGCTTGTTTATTATTATTATATATTATATTATATTATTATATATTAATATTATTATTATTGTCGTATATTACTGTATATTATTATTATTATTATTATTATTATTACTGTATTGTATATTATATTATTATTATTTATTATTTATTATATTTACACTAATACTACTTTTATTACATTCATTATTATTACATTTATAGATTTATTATTACATTTATATCTATATTTTGCTATATTTATATTTCTTGCTACTTGTTATTTATATGTATACACTCATTCTAAACTTTGAATTATTACGTATATTACCTTTGTAGATATGTATATGTATATATATATATATAGATAGATATATATAGATAGATAATTTATTGTTATTTATTTATAGCTCCTCTACTTTTCTCCTGTACTTGTTCCTGTTCCTCTTTCTCTATATCTCTATATATTTTTTCTTTTCTGTCTGTACACCTGTCTTTTTTTATAAGAGCCCTGTAACGCCCAAATTTCCCATTCGTGGGATAATAAAAGATCACTCTACTCTCTACTTACTCATATATATATATATATACACTTATATATATATAATGTAGGAAAACAAAGAGCTGCATGAAAATCCCGCCCCAAATATGAAGATGTGACACTACCAGCCAATCGCAGCTCACGGTGTTTTCCATCGCTACACCGAGCCACGGGCCTTGGGACTGTCAGCCAATCATATCGCAGGAGGCGGGGCTTTTGGGCACGCGCCGTCGTTTGCCAGCCGCTGGGCTAAAAACATTCAGGTGTTTCTGCTGAGCTGAGCGGGTTCAGGTCGTTTACAACACAATTGCACGTTTGCACTACATTGACGCTGCATTTACACTCAAGCAGGGCGGAGTTCATGCTCAGATTCTTCACTTCTGTCCCTCGGAGAGCGGAGTTGTTAGCCGGAGAGCTGCAGCTGTGGGAGGGATGAGCTCCGAGGAGGTGAGTCTGCAGTAAAATCACACCTGCACCACCATGTTCCTCACACTCATCCCTCATTCTGCATCACTCACCCCTGATCTCTCTCATCCCCACTCCCTCATCCTCATCCTTTATCCTCATCCTCTGATTCCTCATCCTCATCTCTCATCCTCATTCTTCATCCTTATCCCCATCCTTGATTCCTCATCCTCATCTCTCATCCTCATTCCAATCCTTTATCCCTCATCCCTGATTCCTCATCCATCATCTCTCATCCCTCATTCTTCATCCTTTTATCCCTCATCCCTGATTCCTCATCCATCATCTCTCATCCCTCATTCTTCATCCTTTTGTCCCTCATCTCTGATTCCTCATCCCTGATTCCTAATCCATAATTCCTCATCCCTCATCCCTGATCTCCCATCCCTCATTGTTCATCCCAGATTACTCTTCCCTTATTCCCTCATTCTTCGCCCTTCATTCCTCACACCTCATCCATGATCTCTTATTCCTCATCCCTATGTTTCCTCCATCATTGGTCATCTTTCATCCCTCATTCCTGTCAGGCCCACGTCTGCACGGTTCGTGGACGGCTCACTTTTATTTCACAATAGAAACACATCCCTTCACATACCGGTGGGAAAGCTCTAGTAGGAAGCTTTTAATAAACACTTTATGGAGGATTGTTTGTAGACTGATGAAAAAAAAAAATCAATTTTAAGAAACAAGATGAAATGTGAAAAACATCAAATGAATGTTTGACCCCACTTTCCATCTGTCAGGATGTCCAGACGGAGACCTTTCCTACTTCCAGTGATGGAGGGCTGGAGGTCCAGCAGAATGTAGAACTTCCAAAGAAGCTCATGTCCCACAAGCCAGGTGAGGATGAACCGAAAGGAAACGTTGGTTGATTTCAAGGTGTTTCTGACTCTGTTTCTGTCTGAACTTCAGGCTTGAAGGAAGGAACGGTGCAGCTGGAGAGCCACATTCTCCACAACAGAACGGCCGTCACCCGCATAAAAGAGGAGGAACCCACGGGTGACGAGTATCTGTGTAAGAGATGAGGGCTTGTGAATCTGGATTCCTGTGTAATGTTTTTTACACTTTCTAGAAGTCATTTAATTCAGTGAAGATGCTGCAAAACATCCAGTTAAAATCTTCATTTTAAGTGAAATTTTAATGTTTCCTTGATTGATAAGTTAGAATGCAGCAGATAAATAGTCCAGCTAGAAGGATGGATTTTTTCACAAATGGAGTGAAATTTGAGGTTTGGCCAGATGTGACCTCATCACAGGGATGCCCTCAAGACTGGGAATCGTGTCAATCAAACGTGTTCATTAGGACCACGCACACAATCTATCATTTCTGTATCAGAATTGCAATTACAATATTCGATATTGACTGAGGAAGTTTAATAACAACATCTAATAAAGCCAAGCTGTTACATTTAGTGATTTTTTTTTTCTCTGCATCTGTCCACATACTTTTGGACGTTTAGTTTACTCTGTACTCTGCTGCACTAATATGTTAATCTTCCATAAAATATTCTTCCATCGTTACTTTCGTCCCCGTTCTTTCCAGACTGCGAGGACTGCGGATCTTTCTTCATAGACGAGTGTGAACGTCATGGTCCGGCTGTCTTCATCCATGATACCACTGTTCCTTTGGGAGTCGCTGACCGAGCCAGGCAGACCCTCCCTCCTGGTCTGGAGCTGCAGAAATCTGGGATTCCAGGCTCGGGCCTGGGAGTGTTCAACCAGGCACGGACTATTCCTGTCGGGACACACTTTGGGCCCTACCAGGGCGACGGGACGGACAGAGAGGAAGCCTTGAAAAGCAGCTACTCCTGGGTGGTGAGTTACACTTGTGGAGGAGAAAAACAATCACACTTGCATAAAGATGAGTATCGAGGGGCTGTTGTGCAAGGTACCGTCCCCATCACTGCTCCCCGGGCACTTTTAATAGTTGCTTCTTGCTGCATGCGTTTGTTTGGGTAAAATGCAGAGGTTGTATTTCGTGGTTCACTGTGTGCTGTGCTGTGTACTCACAATGACAAGAATAGTCACTTTCACTATCACTTTATTAAGATAATGAATAGGTGGATTAATCTACACCTACAATGTGTGACATGAAGCTTGTGCATTAAAGAGGAAGTGCTTTTCTCTTTTCTCGCAACACTTGGTGATGTTTTGTAACTTTTGTGCAGATCTACAGCGGCAGACGCTGTGAGGAATTCATAGACGGCAAAAGAGAGACACACGCCAACTGGATGAGGTGAGCAGGTCTGAGCTTCATTGACTTCTTCTTCTTTCGGCTGCTCTCGTTTGGGGTCTCCATGTCTTCCTGTCCTCTGCATCTTCCTTTTTCACACAATCCCCCTGCATGTCCTCTCTCACCAAATCCATAAACCTCCTCTTTGTCCTTCCTCTTCTTCTCTTTCCTGGCAGCTCCATCCTCAGCATCCTTCTCCTGATCTACTCCTCGTCTCTCCTCTGGACATGTCCAAACCGACAGTCTCACTTCTCTCACTGTCTCCAAACCGTCAAACCTGAGTTGTCCCTCTCAAACCTATACTCGTCCCTAATCCTGTCCATCCTCATCCCTCCCAACGCAAATCTCAGCATCTTTAACTCTGAACATCCAGCTCTGCTGACTGTCTTTTCATCACCGCCTTGCTGGTATCCATCTAGAGTGAAAGGAAGGTAGTGAGACCAGCTGTGTTACATGGGTTGGAAACGGTGGCATTGGGAGGGACAAGGATGGCCAGAATTAGGAACAAGTATATTAGAGAGGCAACTCAAGTTGAAAGTTTTGAGGACATAGTCAGAGAAGCAAGGCTGTGTTGGTTTGGACATGTCCAGAGGAGAGACGAAGTTGGCTGTTACTCTCTTTCTCTCTCTCTCTCTCTCTTCCTTTCTTCCCCTTTCTCTCTCTCTCTCTCAGGTATGTGAGATGTGCTCGTAATGATGAAGAGCAGAATCTGGTGGCTTTCCAGCATCGAGGAGGGATTCTGTACCGTAGCTGCCGACCTGTCGCTCCGGGGCAGGAGCTCCTGGTGTGGTACGCTGAGGAATACGCCAAAAACCACGGCATCGCGTTTGACTACCTCTGGAACATGAAGTGCTCTGTGAAAGGTTGTGTAGAACCGAAAAGGTTTTATATTTAAATAATCCTGAATCTGATGCTTTTTGCAGTCTATGATTCCAGGTCAGCATTTGTTCAGCTCAGCAGACTCAATAATAAATTAAATTCATTCTGGTTTTTTCTGCAGCTACTTACGCAACACTTTCAGGTGCAGGTGTTACCGTTCTGTACAAATGTGCCTTCATTTCTTTAATCATGTTTTGCTGGGAATCACCTTGTTGGTGGAAAATATACAAGGTTCTAGACAATGGGGTTCCAGCCACTCAGCGTTCAGCATCAACAGTAAATGAATCACCTGATCATCTGGAATCATCTGTACCTGTTTCTTCATTGCTTCATGTCTTCAGTTAGACGCTTTTTTCTGCTTGAAGAGACAACAACACTGTCCTTCAAGAAGATCTGGAGAACTGCACAGGTGCAGAGACTGGACTGAAAATGAGAGACAACAACACTGTCCTTCAGGAAGATCTGGAGAACTGCTCAGGAACAGAGACTGGACTGAACATGAGAGACAACAACACTGTCCTTCAGGAAGATCTGGAGAACTGCTCAGGTGCAGAGGCTGGACTGAACATGAGAGACAACAACACTGTCCTTCAGGAAGATCTGGAGAACTGTTCCTCAACAAGACATTAAATATACAAGTCTGCTTCTAGACGAGAAACATGAAGAATATGAGGGGTGGATTAAGACTTGTGCACAGGGCTGTACACCCAACACTGGTGGAGCAGAACATGGTAGGATGCTGAAGAGTTGTTGAACACAAGGTTGATTGTTTTTTTGGTCGGTTTACTAAAATAAAGCCCAACAGCAACAGGCATGAATGAATTGCGGCACCAGACAGCAGCTGGATGAAAAAGAGTATTCAGCACTAATGTTTCCTGTGTGGAGTGAACATTTCACTGTGTTGGTTTCCTCCGGGAGCTCCAGTTTCCCCCCCGTACTGGAACTGTCTCCTGTATGTGTGTGAGTCCTGCGATGACCTGTCCGGGGTGTGTCTCCACCTTCTGCTGAGGGATAGACCCCACCCCAGGGATAAGCTTACATGATGAATAGGTAGATGAATAATAGTCCAGTTGTCCTTTCCTGATGCATCGTGAGGATCTCATGCATTCATATGTTGTTTTAACTCTTTCCTCCTTTTCTCCAGAAATGAATGACGTCCTGCTGCAGGTGTTCCCCTGCTCCACGTGTCCGCTCTCCTACACAGCTCAGATTTACCTCCACAAGCACATCAGGAGGTGCCACCAAGAGGAGTATGTCAGGCTGCTGAGATCAGGAGGCATCAAATACGAGAATCTGGCGCCCCGAAGGAGCCCAGGCACTCCACGATCAGCCCCACGCAGACGATCACAGCCGGACGTCGAGAGGACGTTCTCCTGCTCGCAGTGCGGCAAGGGTTTTGCCCACCGAAATAACCTCCAGAAGCACCGACGTGTTCACACTGGGGAGAAGCCGCACCAATGTCAGGAGTGCGGCAAGAGCTTCAGTGGCAGGGGCAACCTCAAGCTCCACCAGCGCACCCACACGGGAGAGAAGCCATACGGCTGCAAGGAGTGCGGCAAGAGCTTCGCCCAGGCGAGCAACCTCCAAAGGCACCGGCGCATTCACACGGGAGAGAAGCCGTACGACTGCCCTGACTGCGGCGTGAGCTTCACGCAGCACAGCAGCCTAAAAACACACCGGCGCATCCATGTGGGAGAGAAACCGCACGAGTGCTCGGAGTGCGGGAAGAGCTTCCAGCGGCAGAGCCACCTCAAACTGCACCGGCGCATTCACACGGGGCAGAAACCGTACGACTGCGCCGAGTGCGGGAAGAGCTTCAACCAGCAGAGTAACCTCCAGAGGCACCGGCGCGTCCACACCGGCGAGAGGCCCTATCGCTGCCCGGACTGCGGGAAGAGCTTCGGCACACAAACCCACCTCCAGCTGCACCAGCGGATCCATACCGGGGAGAAGCCGTACCATTGCTCGGCGTGTGGGAAGAGATTCACGCTGCTGACCGTCCTGCAGCTTCACCGACGTGTCCACACGGGCGAGAGGCCATACGTGTGCTCCGAGTGCGGGAAGGGCTTCGCCATACAGAGCAGCCTCCAGAGGCACCAGCACATCCACACGGGCGAGAAGCCGTATCGCTGTCCCGACTGCGGGAAGAGTTTCACGCAGCAGATCAGCCTCCAGCGGCACCGGCGCATTCACACCGGGGAGAAACCTTATTACTGCTCCGAGTGTGGATGCAGCTTCAGGCACGCCAACACTCTAAAGACGCACAGGTGCAGCGGCGGACGAGACGGTCCAGGCAGGAATTCAGTCAGCGCGTGAACTTTTAGCGCAATTGGCTTTTGGCGTCAATTTTTTAAAGTGGTAAATAGATTCTGACGAAGGTCTGTTGACCGTCCGGTCCCAGAGACTGAGGCACAAACTGCCAAAAAAGTTCTGGTTCTGATGGTGGAAGATGTCGGAACCCACAGTGCAGCTCCGTAGACTGGTCAGAGTGTCCCTGCTGACCTCGCACCACCACTGAAAGCTCCTACGGTGGACATCAGAAGTGGATCAGGGTGTGATGGAAGAAGGTGGGCTGTATGCTTTCCTCCTCCCGTCTCATCTGTTGGTTGCCAAGTGAAAGTGACTATTAGCCCGTTTGCAAATAAGACAGCACCGCAGTAAAATACAGCCCCGGGGGCAGTGATGGGGATGGTACCTTGTTCAAGGGAACCTGCTGAACCCCACAACCTTCTGTTGATGGAGCCTCGTCCATGAACGTTAGGACGCTGTTAATCCTAGACTGTGAAGATTTAAAGAGATTAATGGATTCTAAAGAAAAGCAGCTGTTCTTGTGAGAAAAGGCCTCGATTATGCTGATTTGACCGTTTTCGTCTGTGATTAGAGTTTTAGGGAAGAATCAGGGCTTTATTAGTGGAGGAACAGGTGGATCAGGATTTGGCAACTCCCTCATTGAGTCTGGCACCTGTTTTAGAGGATCTGGCAACTTATTCAATAGCTAATCTATATTAAATAGATTCTTGTCGCATCTGTACAGATGTTTCAGAAATAATAAAATGATAGATCTGCCGGTGTGTGTATTTATCTATCTTTCTATCTGTCTGTCTGTCTGTTTGTCTGTGTCTACATTTTATGATTTAACAATATTTTTTTGATTTACCAAGAGATGTTTCAGTGGGAAAAAATAAGATATATATTTTATATAATATACAATGTTAACGAAAAAATGAAAAGTAATAATTATTATAATTTAAAAACAATGCTCAAAATAATTAAAATAATAGTTACAATGTTAATAATAAAATAATTAATGATAGAACATTTATACAAATTTAAAATAATTATGGTGACAAAAGTAAGAATAATCAGAACAGTGATATAATTATAATGGTTTATTGTAGTATTGTGATAATTATGTTGAAGATGGAGCTGCCAAAGAGGAGAAGAGGAATATCAAAGAGGAGAAGGGGAAGATCAAAGAGGAGGTTTATGGACCTGGTGAGAGAGGACATGCAGGTGGTCGGTTTAAAGCAGGAAGATGCAGAGGACAGGAAGAAATGGAGACAATTGATCCGAAGTGGCGACCCCTAAACGGGAGCAGTCGAAAGAAAAAGATGTTAAAAATAATAATGTTGATGATGTTAATAATATAAAGGATGTTAATAATAATGTTAATGATGACGTTAATGTAAAGGATGTTAATGATAATGTTAATGATGATGTTAATGTAAAGGATATTAATGATGTTAATGATGATGTTAATGTAAAGGGTGTTAATAATAATGTTAATGATGATGTTAATGTAAAGGATGATATGTTAATGATAAAGATGTTAATGATGTTAATAATAAATATGTTAATGATGTAAAGAATGTTAATGATAAAGATGTTAATGATGTAAAGGATGTTAATGATAATGTTAATGATGATGTTACTGATGTAAAGGATGTTAATGTAAAGGGTGATAATGTTGATGATGTTACTGATGTAAAGGATGTTAATGATAAAGATGTTAATGTAAAGGATGTTAATGATAATGTTAATGATGATGTAAAGGATGTTAATGTAAAGGATGTTAATGATAAAGATGTTAATGTAAAGGATGTTAATGATAAGGATGTTAAGGTAAAGGATGTTAATGATAAGGATGTTAAGGTAAAGGATGTTAATGATGATGTTACTGATGTGAATGATAAAGATGTTAATGTAAAGGATGTTAATGATAAGGATGTTAAGGTAAAGGATGTTAATGATGTTACTGATGTGAATGATAAAGATGTTAATGTAAAGGATGTTAAGATAAAGGATGTTAATGATAAGGATGTTAATGATAAGGATGTTAAGATAAAGGATGTTAATGATAAAGATGTTAAGATAAAGGATGTTAAGGTAAAGGATGTTCATGTAAAGGATGTTAAGGTAAAGGATGTTCATGTAAAGGATGTTCATGTAAAGGATGTTAATGATAAGGATGTTAATGATAAGGATGTTAAGGTAAAGGATGTTAATGATAAGGATGTTAAGGATAAGGATGTTAAGGATAAGGATGTTAATGATAAGGATGTTAAGATAAAGAATGTTAATGATAAGGATGTTAAGGTAAAGGATGTGAATGATAAGGATGTTAAGGTAAAGGATGTTAATGATAAGGATGTTAAGGATAAAGGATGTTAAGGTAAAGGATGTTAAGGATAAGGATGTTAAGGATAAAGGATGTTAAGGTAAAGGATGTTAAGGATAAGGATGTTAATGATAAGGATGTTAAGGTAAAGGATGTTAAGGTAAAGGATGTTAAGGTAAAGGATGTTAAGGATAAAGGTCCTGCTGCTGTGTGGGGAGTTTGTCGCCCCCTGCCGGACGCCGCTGCTCCTCCTCCTCCGGTGAATCTGCGTCACAGCCGCCCTGCCGACCGTCCGCTCCGCGCCTGGGTTCTCGGTGTAGTTCGGGGTGTTTGTGAACACACGGCTCCGTCATGGTCAAAGTGACTTTTAACTCCGCTCTGGCTCAGAAGGACGTGAAGAAGGACAGCGAGACGCTCATTCCGGACGGCGAGGTAAACACGATCCCCACAAACCCTCCGGCGAGCAGGAAGTGGAGAGAAACACAGCGCTGCGTCCATTTACACACAATAACAACACACACTCACACTCCCGCACACTCCAGCACACTCCCGCAGCCCGAAACACGCGTTCACGCCGCCGTCCCGACGCGCAGTTTGAACCAAACCTCCGTTAAACCGCTTTCGGCTTCGCGCTGGAACTTTTCCGTTCCACCTTAAATCGAGCGACACGAACAGCGGCGCCTCGCCGAGACCGCAGCGGGATTTAAGGTGGAACGGAAACATTACAGCCAGGAGGAAAGAGCTGCTCTCTGAAGAGGATCCTCAGCTGAAGCCGGGCTTAATAATCATCATCATCATCATCTTAATAATAGCTTAAATAAGAATATTTCAGTGAATAATAATTATGACATCTAAAAAACCAATCAGACTAAAATGATTAATGAATTTTGAGAACCACTGTAAGGTAAATATAATAAGAGTTTAGATTTTTGGATATAAATATATATATATATATAATCTTTTTAATAATCAACCAGTTTTAATCCTGCATCAAACACTTGCAGCTTTAATAAAGACGCACTTCAAAAGGAAATGAAGATAAAATGTAACGCCAGATGAAGGTTTCACGTTTATTCAAATGTCTTTAAAAGTATTTAAAGAATGATCCTGTTTTTAAAGTGATCTTTGACAGCAATGGGGAAATACACTTTCCAGGCTGGAGTCGTCTTCGTGTGTGAATGAGATAAACGGCTGTGTGATGTTCACGCTCGGGGAGCCGTCGGTGAGGACTTTGTCCACAGATGGGACGAGCGGTCTGTCCTGTGCCTTATTTTCAGGGACGAGTGGAGCTTCTGTCCTGCTCCAATCCCTGGAATTAACCGTCCTCTGTTCTTTACAGAACATGGCTGTGAGGATTTGGTTGCAGCCTCGGTGAGGTCAGGCACGGGTGTTATTATATAGGACTCTGAGATGGAGGTTAAAGAGAAAATCTTCAGGTCCGTTCCCAGTGCTGGTGAATGGGACCGAACGTCTGAACGTCCCTCACAGACACGACCTGCTGGTGGAGACGCTGTCTGAAGTCCGAGACGTTGTTTTGGAGAAGATTTTGGACTAAATCTGAACCCGTTCATGGTGGAGGGACACTTTGTGAGGCCCTGATTCACTATTTTATCATCAACACCTTCACATATAACCTGAACCATCACCCCAAACCCACTCTGGAATTATGGGGGATTTTTAAGCACTGAAGAAATTCCCCTTTCATGGGACTGAAGCCTGTTGTGACCGGCTCTGTTAACACTCATTAACACTCGTTTACGCCCTTCACACACACACACACACACACACACACACGCACACGCTCACACGGTGGGTAAAGAGCGAGGGATTAAACACTAATCTGTTTAGAAACAAAGCCTTTGAAAGAGAAAGAGCAGCCGAGAGAGAAGGCGCTCGCCTCGCGTTACAACAGCCGCCGCAGATAAGAAACGAGGAAGCTGCTCTGGAGGAACCAAGAGCGCAAAAGAAGAACCAGATCTGATCCCGGTTCTGCGCTCAAATTCAGCTTCCTCTGAAGTTCAAATAACGCAAGAAGGCAAAACTGAACCACAGAGACCACAGGCCCGGGTTGGTTAGTTTGCAGTTCAGGTTAAAGTTCTGAGTCCGGGTTTGATTCATTTATGGTCCAGGTTAAAGTTCTGACCTGGGACGTCCTGTTGGTACCAAGTCGATGCAGAAATTTGAAAAACATCATGGTACTTTCTGCAAATCTGTCGCTCTCTCTGCCTGTCTGTCACTCTCTCTGCCTGTCTGTCGCTCTCTCTGCCTGTCTGTCGCTCTCTCTGCCTGTCTGTCTGTCTGTATATAAAGATCGCATTAAAACATTTTGCTGCTTCTTAAAGAGGTTTTGCTTTAAAGTGTTTAATTAAAAGGTAAATGCAAATGAGCTCCTCTGACTTGTTTCACCAACAACAGACACCCTTACGAAAGCAAAACCTCATAAAAACCTGTCTGAGCATGCTACTCACACACACACACACACACACACACACAGACAGACAGACAGATAGAGCCAGCCGTTACACAACAGGACAGACTTAGACTTTCAGTGGAACTTTTGTTCTCGTAGACGTCTGGGAGACGTGATCAGAGGAGGTGACGGGACTGGATAAATGAAACCAGAAAGGGTTTTTTTCAGTCCCAGAACCGTTTCTGATTTCCTAAAGAACATTATACTGGAAACATATGTGAGTACGGAGAACCATATTGATAAATATTTTATAAAGGTTCTTTCACCTCACGTCTTAAAACGATTCATTAAACAGTGAAACTGCTTCTCGGATGGAATCTTCCTAAAAATGTTCACATGGCCGTGCGGCTGACGCCGGGGAGCTTTTTATTCTCTCGTCAGCAGGAACGACTAATTATTCATTGATAATTAATTTAAAGTGAACAAAAAAAAAGGGTCAAATCTGCTCCTTGACTCACACTGAAGGACAAAGACCCACGTCCTTCATTTCTTTACCCTCTTTTCTCCTGAAGGGACATACTTCAAATGCCTCTCATCCTCAACCTTTCCTCAACAGACCAGAGCTCTGTCCTGATTGGCCGCCCGTATTCAGGCTTTATTTATAACCTCATTCTGATTGGGCCGAGCCGAACTGCTGTCGTTAAATAGTGAATAAACAGGCTTAATTTAGGACATTGATGGGACATTTTTGAAACGTTTAATCAGGTTTATATCACAGATGTATATAAAAGAGGGAGGACGGTTGGGATTTTCCATCATACGGGCTCTTTAATGAAACTGCGGTGCAATTAACATTCATTTTATTTAAAATGTATTTGTTTCTGTTCACTTTAATCCTTAATTCTTAATAAAAACAAGAGCCTCTGTTTATCAGTGACGGTCTGAGCCAGTCAGACAGGTTCTGCGCACCTTTGCTTATCTTCTGATGGACATCCATAACAGGATGTTCTCGCGCCGGTTGTATGTAATATGTAATAAAGTTCTTCACTGGAGGGAACATCTGCAGCAGAAAATGAAGTTCAGAAGGACAGACGTGCTTCGCTCCATTGTCCTGACCGTGTTTTGTCCTCCAGGCTGAGAAAAACACACCTGCGGTGGACTTCATGGCTGCCACCATCTCATTTCCGAAAAGGTCCCAGCGCTGCCGTCTCTTAAACAACTAAAACAATGTCTTGAACTTGTGCCTGAACATGGAGAAGTCAGTTCTGCACTGAAAATATCCCAGCGCTTTCTGGCACAGCTGATTTGGTTTCCTCTTCCTGCCACATGTTGATGCAGATATGCTCTGAAACCACAAATTAACTTCTCACGCATGACCTGCACAAACGCACTCGCTCAGCATTTTTAATACGTTGTTCAGGGCCAAGAAGAACAGGCTTTTTACATTCACTCGTTTATTAGATGCTTTCATCCAAAGTGGACAGAAGTCTGACAGATTGTCGGCTAGGGCAGCTTTAACAAGTCTTCAGCCCATCATTTCTTCATATTTCTTATCCAGACTTGTTGAGGGACAGTTCTCCAGATCTTCCTAAAGGACAGTGTTGTTGTCTCTCATGTTCAGTCCAGTCTCTGTACCTGAGCAGTTCTCCAGATCTTCCTGAAGGACAGTGTTGTTGTCTCTCATGTTCAGTCCAGTCTCTGTACCTGAGCAGTTTGATAGTTCTGTGTTGGTTAATCCACACAGTGATCTACGTCTGAACCTTCAAGCAGAACAAAGCGTCTAACTTAAGACATGAAGCAGTGAAGAAGCAGGTGCAGATGATTCCAGATGATCAGGGGATTGGTTTACTGCTGAACGCCGAGCAGTGGAACCCCTTTATCTAGAACCTTATATCTTTAGGACACTTTAGGACACTAATCCTATCCCTAACCATCCTAGAAGACAAACATTTGTTTCTGTTTTTTATGTAATCCTCAACATGATGAAGATAAAACAGTCCACGGCAGTTTTTTCACCACCAAGTTGATTCTCTAGTAAAATTTGACTTTTGTGAAGACTTTTTCACAGTGCATTATTATTATTATACATTATAAAGGGCTAAACAGGCCTAAAGAGCTTGATTCATTTAAATATAATAAATATAACAATCCGTTCACAAGCTCTACATGTTTTGCTTTAATGAAACCACCTCGATATAAACCTGTTTATTCTGGAAAATGTAAGAAATGTGAAAGCCGTGTAAAAATGAAAGCGAAAGTGTCTATTTTTGTCATTGTGAAACACAGCACACGAAGCCGTGACCTTCTGGTCCCAATTACCTGAAGGTCCTGGGATTGATAAATTACACTCAAATTGTGATTATGGTACATAACCTTGATCAGCTCTAGTATTTTAGTCTTCGCAGCGTGATGTTGATTTTTGAATATTATTATACACTATACATTCTGATCATGTGACTCGCTGTCAGCTTTGATAAGTTTGGCCGGACGTTGATTTTCCGTCCCGTCTGTGAAAAACCATGTCCTTTCTCTCTTTAGGATGTGGAGGTGGCGAAGTTTGTAGGCCACCAGTCTAGAGCCTGGTGCTGGTGCTTCTGCCTGGGTTTGGCCCTCATGCTCTCAGGTGTTGTCGTGGGTGGAGCTTACCTGTACAGGTACTACGTGACGGAGGTGAGATCACTATTGCTGCCATGGTAACAAACAGCAGAGCTCGAATGCTCGTGGTTTCCTTCAGAGGCGGAGCATCTTGTTGTCTTGACTTGCCTGAGAAGAAACCATGACTTTATATAACACAAAAAAAACACCTCTCCGATTCAAGCTGTGTGTGTGTGTGTCTGTGTGTAGGAGGGACAGGTATACGTGTGCGGGTTGAAGTACCGTGAGCAGGACTTCATGGTCCGAGAGGAGGACGAAATGATAATGAAGGATTCGCCCCTTGGCTTGCGAATGATTCAGGAGACAGTGAAGGTGCTGCAGGATGAGGAGGTGGAGCTGATCCGTGTCCCCGTGCCAGAATTTGGGGACAGCGACCCGGCCAGCATTGTCCACGATTTCAACAGGGTGGGGACACACACACACACACACACACACACTCACGCCAGAGCTGAACAGTCCAGCAGTGTAATCAGATCTTGACTGTAACCTTGATTGGTCCTTGACTAGAGCTGATGGATCTGATCTCATATCAGTAAACTGTGATGTTCTGTATCTCATCATTTGTTCAGGAGGTTTTGGAGCAGAACGTTATAATGTATATATAATGTATATAATGGCATTTAAAGAAAAAAAAACTCCAATAACAATGTAGATCAAGAGATGAAAGACAAACTGAGAGAATAAATATACTATATCGATATGACTATGTATAAATTGTCTTACATTTATATAAACAAATCTATCTGTCTATATACCTGTCTATCTATCTATCTCTGTCTATCTGTCTGTCTCTCTGTATCAATAATAATTTTGTAATATTGGTTTGAGTAAATGCATGTGGATTTGTGTGTGTGTGTGTGTGTGTGTGTGTGTGTGTGTGTGTATATAAGTGTGTGTGTGTGTGTATATGATATAAATTGTACGAACAAGCGTTTGGGTGTAAATATATGGTCGGATTCAAATGTAACCCACAAAGACCGGTGGAAAAACAATGAAATCCAGTTAAAGAGGAAGAATTCAGTAAGGAAACATTTACTTTACGCTGCTTTCATTTATGCTGATGATGAATTTCATCGTTGGTCTTCAGCACTGTTGTGCACGTGTGGTGTGTTAAGTGTGTTATTCTCACGTTGGCTTTCTCTCCCGTCCTCAGAGACTGACTGCGTACCTGGACCTGAACCTGGACAAATGCTATGTCATCACTCTCAACACCTCTGTGGTCATGCCCCCCCGAAGCCTGGCTGAACTTCTGGAGAACATTAAGGTAAGGTCCAGTCCATCAATGCAGACTGCTGTTAGTGTGTGTGTGTGTGTGTGTGTGTGTGTGTGTGTTTATAAAGACTGGGTGATTGATTTTAATGCCTCAATAAAAAAAATTAACAATAATGTTATTTTTATGCAAATGTATTGGTATATCACATTAAAGGTTGGACAGCAGAGTGGTGAGGATGGCGGCAGTAGAGGAGGGAGGAGTTTAAATACTCGGGGTGGACAGTTCAGAATAACGGCACGTGTGAAAGAGAGGAGAAGAGGGTGCAGGCAGGTTGGAATGGGTCAGGAAGAGTGACAGGAGTGATCTGTGACAGACAGGGACCAGCAAGAGTGAAAGTGAAAGTTTACAGGCCGACAGTGAGACCAGCTATGTCATACAGGCTGGAGACGGTGATGAAAAGACAGGTGGTGGAGCTGGAGGTGTCGATGCTGAAATTTGCATCAGGAGGGACGAGGACGGACAGGATTAGGGACGATGATATTAATACAGCTTAGGCTGGACGGTTTGGAGACAAAGTGAGAGAAACGAGACTGTGTTGGTTTGGACATGTCGAGAGGAGAGACAAGGAGTATATCAGGAGAAGGATGTTGAGGATGGAGCTGCCAGGAAAGAGGAGAAGAGGAAGAACAGAGGAGGTTTATGGACGTGGTGAGAGAGGACATGCAGGGTGTGAAAAAGGAAGATACAGAGGACCGGAAGACGAGGAGATGGATGATCTGCTATGTTAATGGGAAGGGACAAAGCTTTAAAAAGTGTGTGTGTGTGTGTTCCCAGGCTGGTTCCTACCTGCCACAGACGTACCTGGTGCACGAGCAGATGATAGTGACGGAGAAGATGGACGACCTGGACCAGCTGGGCTTCTTCATCAGCAAACTGTGCCGCGGCAAAGAAACCTACAGGCTGCAGCGCCGAGAGACCATCCTGGGTAGGAACCACCGTTCTTATCTTACGCTTGACGGCTTTTTCTTTAGACGCGAAGTTCCTTTGCTTCAGTGCAAGAAATGATGCTTAAAAATTCACATGAAACCTTTTGAAGAGGAAAAAAAACCACAAAGGTCCTGAATTGTATAACAGGCTTAAAAGCACGGGTTTCCTGAGCAGGTTTCAGTTTTCAGCCGTTTCGTTTGCGTGTAACCGAGGGCTGGTCTCGTCCGCAGGCATGCAGAAGCGCGAGGCCCTGAACTGCCTGAAGATCCGCCACTTCGTGAACGAATTCGTGATGGAGACCGAGATCTGCGAGCCGTGAGGAAAAAGAGGCAGATCGAGACGGAGGAAGCCAAACGAGCTTCTCTAACCGAGCAGCTTTCTTTTACTTCAGCGCCACCACACTGTGGTTTGGGGGTTTTCTTGGTCTTTGTTTATTTTTAGGCCTTTTTCTTCCACTTTTTGTAGCTTCGGTGTGACCCGTGATCCTGATTGTGTCCATTTAAGAGGGGTTTCTTTTACGCTTTAAGTCTGATGATCCTGATCAACATAAGAGAAGGGGCAAGGTGCAAACGAGGGCATTAATGTAAGACTGTGTGTGTGTGTGTGTGTGTGTGTGTGTGTTTCTAATTTGGAAGCTGATGTGGAGGGGAATCAGTTGATATATTGATATATGGAGCCGAACTGCCCAGAACAGCCAGCGGAGAATGAAAATGTATTTTTTAAATCCGCACCAAATTTTTTGCACCAACAATCAATGAACGAAAACTGTCCCTTTTCTGGCTTTTTTTTCTTCAGCGTGTATTTAAAGAGTTTATATTTGATTAGTCTCATTTCCTGAAGGAGTGGAGTGATTAGATCGTACGCAGCCGTTCAGAAGTCTGGAATGGCTTCTGGTTTTTATGGTTTACTTCGTGGTGAGTTGACAACATTCTCAGTCAGGACCCTCAGACTCAAGATTTGAATTCCAGCATTAAAGAAATATCAGGTTTTTGAAAGGAAAAAGCGGCGATGAACCTCACTGGGTCCTTTTGGCTACAAATTAAAAGCGTGAAGTTGTTCGGCTTCATGCTGTGACCATGTCATTTTCCGCCAAAACAAAAGGCGAAAACATCGATGCTGGATTTTTGAATGGTTGCGCACGACGGCAGGTTTGCTGCACTGTAAAATAAATACTTGTATAAATATAATATCCTTTTAAATTGTCAAATTTTCACAGGGTTACTTTATACTTCACGTTAAGAATCCATGCAATAACCGCTTTCTTACTACCAACAAGGAAATTTGTATTTTTTGGAGCGCTGCATTACGGATGTGCTTCAGGATGTACCGCGTATTTCAGAAAACCTCTTACGCTCATTTGTATATAAACGTGGGAATAAATATAATAAAGTCTTAAACTTTCTTCAGTCTTGAGGGTTTTTTTTTTTTTTTTACTTCTTTCTAATGGGAACATTCAGTCATAATTCAACCGTTTACCCCATTTTAAATCTAATTACTGCACTGTGCGAAAGTCTTCAGTCTTCATTGTTGGGGCAAAAATACTGTTTCCTGCCTGTCATTATGAAAGAAACGGGAACAAATGTTTCAATACTCCAGGTTGCAAAGTGTCTAAGGTTCTAGATAAAATGGTTCCAACCACTCAGCGTTCAGCATCAGCAGTAAACTAATCTCCTGATCATCTGGAATCATCTGCTCCTGGTTCTTCACTGCTTTATGTCTTCAGTTAGACGCTTTGTTCTGCTTGAAGGTTCAGACGTAGATCACTGTGTGGATTAACCAACACAGAACTATCAAACTGCTCAGGTACAGAGACTGGACTGAACATGAGAGACAACAACACTGTCCTTCAGGAAGATCTGGAGAACTGGACTGAAAATGAGAGAGAAGAACACTGTCTTCCTGAAGAGAAAGTTCAGAGTGAAATTTTATACATAAAATATGAAGAGTTTAGATTTTGATCCTCATTTTCACAGTGGATTGTCTTTTGTTATAAAATTTCATTTCAATTCATTAATTTACACTAAACTTCATCTTTAAATAAGAGTTCACAATTATTTTGGGTTTAATGTTCATGGTCAAACTAAATAAATACATTCATTAATAAATAAAAAATAAATATGAATAGAAAAAAAAACAAGAAGCAAATAACTAAATAAATATACACATAAAGCACTATTATGGAAACAAAACACATCCAAATAAATAACGATTATAAATAAATAAACAAACCCTTAAAATGAATGAATGAATGAATGAATGACACATTCATTATATACACATCAGAGCATATACGTAGTTTCAAAATCGGTCACGTTTAAACGATCAGGACATTTCCTCCTTGAGCCGCGCCGTTAAAAAAAAACTACAACTCCCAGAATGCCTCTCGGCGCGGGGCTGCCCGCGAGCTCGCCGGGACAGAAATGTTCGCGGCAGCGACTTAGATCAACATCTGCTTTTTTATTCGCACCTTTGTAGCATTTATCAAATTTTTAAACCCTTTCCCCCACAGTTCTCACAGCAAACGTTGTGAAAAAGGCAGTGTTAAAGTCGACTCTGTTCTTTGTCGGTCAGTACGTGCGGTCAGCGGTCTGTTTACACGTTGCTATGGTTACGGCGCGGGTCCTGAAGGTCAGCCTTGGTAAGTGTCACTGCTTTAATGTTCATTTATTATATCAGACATTTCATTTATATTAACAATATATTCGAGCACTAAAGCTGGATAATGCGCCTACATTATTAAAAAATACTCTTAACAATTAATAAAACTATTAACATGGTCACTTACTGTCTGCATGCATTACTAATGGGATATTATTATTGATCTTTATATTTAATATCGATATTAATATTGATTAATGTCAGTATTTATGTGGTGTTTGTGTTTAGATTCCACTGAATCTGAATTTACCAGAGTTTAACTTAAAGCCCTGCTGATCAGCTCTCTTCTCTCCTCTCCTCTTCTCTTCTTTTCTTTTCTCTCCTCTCTTCTCCTCTTCTCTCTTCTTTTCATCTCTTCTTTCTTCTCTCTTCTCTCTTTTCTTCTCTTCTCCTCTCCTCTCTTCTTTTCATCTCTTCTCTTGCTTAAATATTTATTTTCATATTTAATGAGCTATATATTTAAAAATTTGACATTTTTAATCACATTTCTTTTATGATCTAATATTGATACTGATTTATTAATAAAGTCAATCATCTGACCACTAAAGCTACCTTTACATTCTGCTCGGACTTCTCTTTTTTTCCCCTCTTTTTAAAAATCAGAATCATGGACGAGTACGAGCTGGTGCATCAGATCGGACGGGGTGCTTTCGGAAAAGCGCTGCTGGTGAAAGAGAGAGGTGGGAGTGCTGGTCTCTGTGTCATCAAACAGATTGACTGGAGTCGGGTGAGACAAGGACACTGAACAGGACACTGACCGTCCACTGTTTTCTCACATGTTCACATTAGAGCAGAATTTAGGAAGATTCATTTCTACATCTGGAATCATTCAAAGCTTAATAATAAACCCATGCAGAGCAGGTTTGATCAGAATTGTTCCCAGTGCTTTTCTTTCACCTGCTCCTGTTAGGGGTCTCCAGAGTTTCTCCATGTCTTCCTGTCCTCTGCATCTCCCTTTTTGACACCGTCCCCCTGCATGTCACCACGTCCATAAACCTCCTCTTTGTCCTTCCTCTTCTCCTCTTTCCTGG
>CM029369.1:30736856-30789356 GCA_017165825.1 Hepsetus odoe | reverse complement strand
TCCAGTGAGCAAGTTGCCTCCTAAATCAGCTTGGAGGAACGCTGGGGCCAAGCCTTCCAGCCCTCAGTGTAAGGTATGGCCCTGAGTGTATCAGGACAGTAAGGGTGGCTGTGTTATTAATAAAATAAAATAAACTATTTTATTTTAGTTATTTTTATAACAAAGCTGCAAATTTGTCTCTACTCAGCATGGTTGTGATGTCACAAGAATGAATGAACACTCACTGAGCATAGCTCAGTTAAGATCACCGTTCTAGATGAAGTTATGTGGAGTGTTGTTCCTGCAGACCTGTGTTATTAGTTACTGGAGTGGGGTTCTGTTTCCGGACGGTTCATTCCAAAGGGGTTACAAAATTCCAGACTGCTTTCTGAGTGAGAAGCAAGCAGCCAATCAGAATCAGCCTTAAAAAACCGTATGTTTAATTCGGAGGCATAAACAAGGGTGGAAAATGGCCCAGGCATGAATGATAGGACTGGTTTTCACATAAATCAACACAAATGAACAAAATGAAACGTTTCTGATGCTGTCTCCTTGCCAGCCAAGAGGCCGTGCAGCAGTGGTGGAACCTGGGAAGGTTCTGGCAGTGAAAACCCCAGGTCACCTTGAGCCCAAACAGAACAATCGCGCGCAGCCCTACGGTCAGAACCAGGTTCTGCTGGAACATCAGCAGCATCGGCCGCATCTCCATCAACCTCTTCCTCCAGGAGCACACGAGCCAACAGACCCAGAGAGAGCAGCTGATTGGTTCTCCGACCGGCCGAACGCTCTGGAGCCGTACCAGCTGTGAGTGTGTGTGTGTGTTTTGTACGTAATTTAAAGACGTATAAACAGTACTGTGAAAAAGTCTTGAGCCCCTCGTTTCTTTAGATTTTGTAGGGTGCAAAAAATACTCATTTACACCTATCAAACAGTCTCATCTAAGGACAGAAACAGAAACAAATGTTTTAGAGCTCCAAGCTGCAAAGTGTCTAAAGATACAAGGTTCTAGATAAAGGGGTTCCATCCACTCAGCATTCAGCATCAGCAATAAACGAATCACCTGATCATCTGGAATCATCTGCTCCTGTTCCTTCACCGCTTCATGTCTTAAGTTCGACGCTTTGCTCTGCTTGAAGGTTCAGGCGTAGATCACTGTGGATTAACAAACAAAGAAAATTCCAGCGAAAATGAACTCTAAGCCAATCACACTGAAGCTTCTATGAGATACAGAACTGGCTCCAACAAATCCAGTTAACAAATCAGGCCATTGAACATCAGTTCTCATCATAAAATATGACCACTTTGTGAAGAATCTAAAAAAACAGAGTCGACAGAGTGTTACATTGAGGAACCTTGTTCTGGGGCCGAGGCGGTCTGGTGTTTAGGAACTAGGCTCCAGGATCGGAATCCCTGAGGTTGCCCTGAGGTTCCCTTGAGCAAGGTACCGCCCATCACTGCTCCCCAGTTGCTGGATATGGATGCTTTTTGTTGTGGTTCACTGTGTGATGTGTTCGCAATGCCAAATAGCCACTTACAACCACAAAATCCACTTTTTTTCTTTCTCCATGTCTCATCAGTGTGTACGCAGCCAGGGAGGATTACCTGCAGAGGAGACAAGAAGCTAATCAGTACAAACTGAGAGCAGAAAAGCAGCTGGTAAGAAGACACCATTTCCTTGTCTTTCCGCCCTTAATGAGGGTCTTCTGATCAGCCGAAACACATTTGGAAATGAAGTTTGCTTTAGTCGATCGCTGGGCCATGATGTCGCTCCACTGTGTTCAGGGTGAAGGGAAAATGGGATAAATTCAAATTCAATCCCTTCTGAGGCCCTAGTACCACTGGGGCAGTGGTGTCTACTGGTTAGGGACTAGGCTCTAGGATCAGAAGGTTGTGAGTTCGAATCCCAGACCAGTAAGTTGCCTTGAGGTTCCCATGATCAAGGCACTGTCCTCATCCCTTCTCCCAGGGCACTGAAACTTTATCTGCCCCCTGCTGGATGGTGTGGGTGTGTTAAATACAGACGATGTGTTTGGTGTTTCACTGTCGAGTAGTCACTTTCACATTCACATGTTTGCAGGGTCTGAGGCCCAGCACGGCAGAACGGCCCAGAGGTTTTGCTCAGCCGCGGCACGACGAGGACAAAGCCTCTCCACCTCAGCACGTCCCGCAGGACAAGCTGCATGGACAGCAGGTACTGCAGCCTGCATGCTGAACATGCTGTGCCGCCGAGCTGAACTCACAACAGTCGCTGTGTTGCAGGAGTATCTGCGGCAGTTGCAGCAAATCAGACAGCGTTATCAGGACGAGGTCAGGGCGATGAGGCGGAAAGCATCCGCAGAGGTGGGACACGTTTCGGCACAAACACACACACACAGGGACAGGACTGAAAGTGAAACACTGAGGGTCAAATGAGTCAAGAATAATCTCTCGTGGGGGCTAAAACCAGACCCTTGTTCCATATGGGACGGTGGTGATGGGAAAACAGTGCACCCGAACTACACCAGGGACTAATTAGCCTCACAGCGTATCCCTCCGCCATGACTGAGTTTCAGTCCAGACGACGTCTCAGACATCAGGCAGCGTTTCCACCACCAGTTCAGCCTGTGAGCGACATTCAGACGTTCGGTTCCGTTCACACACTGTGAAAACGTCTGAATCGGTTTCTCTAGAGCGGAACATTTCACGATAAAGCCACCTGATTACGCAGGAAATGTATAATATATAGTAAAACAACCATAAATTGTATATACTGTACGGTAATATATATACTTATAACGCACAAGGAGCTCGTTCTCTGTCCGCTCACAGGCCCAGCCGAAATCAGCAGACACGTACCTGGTAGAGCATCTTGAGGTAAAACACAAACCTGCATCCAAGGAAGAGCAGAAGGTAAAGACGCCCACACAAACATTGCCGTGCAAAAGTCTTGAGCCCCTCGTTTTTTTATATTTCGCAAGGAAAGACCTTGTTGGTGCAAGAACACTGTTTTATCTCTGTCTTCGTCTGATCTTTGTCATCTTGAGGATTAAATGAAAGAAACTGTAACAAGTGTTTTAGTGCTCCAGACTAGTGCCTAAAGATACAAGGTTCTAGATAAAAGGGGTTCCCACCACACCGTTCCAAAATATGTCTGTTCCTGTCAGCCCGCGGACTTGGAGGTAGCTCAGAGGGAGATTCAGGAACAGAGCGAAGAGAGGAAAGAACAGAGGAGGAGACGCAAAGACCAGGTACCACAATCCGTCCACACGTTCGGCGAGGAGCGAGGAGCCTCGCCGGCTTAACGATGCACTTCCTTTTTCCACAGAAAGGAATCATGTTTGAGATCAAGCTGCAGGATAAGGTGGTGGAGAAGAACGAAGAGGAGGTGCAACGGAACAAGGACGGAGAGAAAACAGAAGAGGTAAACGTTATGCTTCAGCGTCAAACTGGTCACCAGCATTTAAAGGACAAAAAATGCACTTTTAAATGACCCTCATTCCACCGAGGCCTGAGCATCAGAATATAAAAAAAACCCAATAAACTGTTTCAGGATGACCCGCTAAATCAAACCTTGAGGTTTGAAGCTGGACAGGAGCTTCGACCTGCCAGGTGTGAAGAAATGGTGGAGGAAGAAAGGAGTGAGAGAGGAAGAGGAGAGGAGTGTAAGGGAAGGAGAGTGTGGAGACAGGAGGCTCCTCGGACTCTGCTGGACGTTCTCGCCAACATTGAGGTGTCGTCACGCTGCTCCACCATGTGCTCCTCTGCAGCAGGTACACACACTCGGACGGAAACACACACGTGAACTAAAACATTCGCCGGGGAACCTTTCATTTAACCTTCTTTCAGCAGAAACACTGGAGGAGCAGCTCAGTCCTTTCAGACCATAACGTGCCTCATCTGGAAGAAATGACCTTTTTAAGAAGCCGTTTCGACCTGTTCTGCAGCTCCTTCAGCCTGAAATTCCAAAATGAAAAAATACTTTTTCAAATCAGTTTGAAACTCCTTACTTTTGTTTGATTGACTCAAATAAAACGTGTTGAATCGGATGAAGCTAATTCATGTCGTTTTTTTCAGGATGTGTATTAAAAAGTCCTGTGTTTGACGTGTTCCTGTAGGCGGAGCTGCTCAGGACAGCGAGAAGGAACAAACCCCAGAGGGGCGGGGACATTGGAGGGACTGTCCCCCAGATACGCTGCTCAACGCTCTGGCTGAGGCCCAACTCATCTACTCATCTTCTCTGGGTAAGGAGAGCAAGACAGTTGTGGTTTGTTTGACCTGATGCTTTGCAGATGGAAAGATCATGGGTTTCCAAGTCCTGCAAACATCAGAGGGAATACTTGCATTCATCCCAGCGACTGTCCTCTTAAGAGCCCTTTATGTCTCTTCTTAAAGGTGGACAAAATGTAATTTTATTTACAGCATTGTGAAACTTTACGATAATTGATCTGTCACAATATTTAGAACTTTCTCTACAGATCAGCAAATCAGTGAAGAATCATTTTAAGCATTTTTAGCTAGTAATGAAAATAAATGAATAAAATGAAACTACAGATGCATTTTGCAAGAAAATGTGATGTGGGATTGTGAACAAGTGGACGGAACAAAAAACAAATTGTCCCCTAGATGTGAGTGAGCGTGTGTTTGTATGTATGCCCGGTGATGGACTCATGACCTGTCCAGGGTGTCCCTGCCTTTCGTCCTGTGAGAGCTGGGATAGACTCCAGCACCACCCAAAAATGAGTGAGACTGATCTTCTTGCAATGCGGGGCCTGTAATTACTGCCACTGGCAGACTCATCTTTTGCAAATAAAATGTTTAATTAACAATTATTAAAAGACAGTATTTTCATTCTCTTATTAATATTCAAGTGCACTGAAGAGCAGTATAACGGACAGAACAGACTCTTACATGGAGAAGTGGCAGAAACGTCTAGTATAAAAAAAAGTGTTAAGAGACAAAATTTTATGTGTTACTAGACAGATGACGCGGTGACTCACTTTTTCGATCTTCCACTTCACCAGGGACGGCCATGAGCACGAGCGTGGGGGAGGACAAGGCAGCAGAAGGTGTTAAACCGAACTCTGCAGCTGACGATGAGGACGACGAGGGCAATGAGGACGTGGAGGTGGACGAGGAGCGTCTAGAGCCCAGATCAGATGATGATGACACGTGAGTGTAGCATGTCACTCTAATTCAGTACCTCCGTTCTTTAAGTTCACACCAGCAGAGGATCAGAGCTGGAGAGGACAGCGTTGATGGGGACGATACCTTGATTAAAGGGAACCTCAGGGTAACATACTGGTCCAGGATTCGAACCAACAACCTTCTGGACCTGGGACACCACCGCCCCAATAATCTTCCTCTTTCACACCGTCCCCCTGCACGTCCTCTCACCACATCCATACACCTCCATTTTGTCCTTCCTCTTCTCCTCTTTCCTGGCAACTTCATCCTTCACATCCTTCTCCTTGTCTCTACTCTGGACATGTCCAAATCAACACAGTCTCACTTCTCTCACTTTGTCTAGAAAACGTCCAACATTCTAATCTCAGCACCTTTAATTCTAACACCTCCAACTCCACTGCTTGTCCTTTCATCAGCGCCACCGTTTCCCAGCCGTGTAGCATAGCTTCTCTCACTACCGTCCTGTTAACCTTTCCATTCACTTGTTTTTTATCTAAAAACACATCTTATGACAGATGGTTAGTCCTTCTAAATGAAACGGCTGAGAAAATGAAGCCTTCCTCCAAATCAGCCAGAAAAGCAGAACAGGAAGTTGAAAAAAGATTCTTTTTCAGGTCATTAGTTTTACCACTTTAGCACATCTACCACCTTCCTGCACTTGAATGCTTTTTCAGCTTTCTAAGTTCATTTCTTTTCTTTCTTAACCCTCCCAGGAACTTCGAAGAGTCGGAGGACGAGCTGAGAGAGGAGGTGGCCGACTCCATGAGGAATCTCTTCGTGGAGAAAGACGAGGAGGAGCCGAGTGCCACGGATGGAGGTCCTGGCGTGGAAGAGGAGAGCGGAGGTAAAGAGCAGGACACCGATTCCTCCAAACAGAGCCTCGTCCAGGAGCCAGAGCTCCGAGCCCTGAACCCAGAGGAGAACCAGCAGGTGGGGACGTTACAGCAATGACGGTCGAATTTGGCTGTCCCGTGTTTCCAAACGTGTGATGGTGAGGGCGGCACAGCTCTGGGAAAACAACAAATAAAGAATGAACGGAAAGAGAAAAGACGGAGCTTGTCCGCAGCTACAGGACTCCCTGCTCCGCTGCGAAAACATCTTCAGGTGTTCTGAAATCTCCCACATTTACAGGAAGTCTGAGATCCTCTCACTAATGGACATTGCTTTTATTCCTCCAGATATAAAGATGAGGATCACAAAGATGAGTCTGATCATTGTTAAAGCTTCTGAACGGTATTGAGTATTGTGTGTTAAACGAAAGTCATTTGCCCTGTTCAGTTCTGAGGAAATAGAAGAGAAAATCCACAAAAAATCCAGTTTCGTAAGGCCTGGGATGCAGTTCTGCTTTCTGTTAATGATGTTTTTGTCTCAGCTGGACACACCACTTCTGAAAGGAAGAGGAAATAACTGCTCAGATCTTTGGGTTATGGATTAATTGTGACTGGTCTATGAGCAACATCAGCACCAACAAGATCACGGTTACATATTTTTAATAAAACTGCAACAAAATAATAAATTAAATCTTGTTTTCCACTTTTTCGAAATAATTTTCTGCTTTAAAGTGGGACACATTATTGATCATCCATAAACCTCCACTTTGTCCTTCCTCTTCTGCTCTTTCCTGGCAGCTTCATCATCAACATCCTTCTCCTGAAATTCTCCTCGTCTCTCCTCAAACAAACCAGCACAGTCTCACTTTTCTCACTTTGTCTCTAAGCCTTCCAACCTCTTATGCACTAGTTCCTGATTCTGTCCATCCTCGTCCCTCCCGATGCAAGACAGAGGAGTGTTTTTACCTTCTGAACCCAAAATGCCTCTGTTAATGACTTTGAAAGAGTCCCGGTTTTAGGTAAACACCCCAGCACTTGTATGGTGCTGAGCAGTGTGTATTGATAGCTTTCACATGACATCACACCCTTAAAGCTCCGCCCACCTGGAGGGCAAAACAGAACTTCGTCCCACTGCCCTCCACTGATCTTCACCAGGGGTGTTTCTCCAAATCACTGGACAGTTGTGTAATCAGATGCACAAACCGATGATCCTGAACTTCTACAGAATCCCAACAGAGAGACAAAGTCCAGAGGACAAGACAATGGACTTATGCCATTGGACATGTCTCTGTCTCTGGGGAGAGAATGAAAGAATGGTCACCAGTCGTTCACACATCTTTGCAGCGAAATGTTTCCTCAAAGATGAGTCCAGTGTTTTAATGATTGCATTTTTAGTCGTTTCTTCTGGAACAGATGGGCTGTGTCCCAGATCACACACTTCTACACTTTCCACACTACATTACTGAGTGTGTGTCCAGTGGTTGTGCACTATTTGTCCACACTATTGAGTGTGTGTCCAGTTTGGGACACAGTTGTGTGAACAGTGATGTAACTAGAGATCAATGATAAGTTCTCCAGTTAAAGCGAGATCTTCAGTCTGAAAACTTCACGATGATTTTTGGAAAGAAGGATGCTCGCTAACATTAGCTAATTATCTCGTCCTTCGTTTCCCGAGCAGCAGCGTTCCTGACCCGTCCACACTGAGGACACACGGCTGTCTGTCCTTCTGTAAACTTTCATCCTGATGGCAACATTGCCGTGGGGCAGCCGTGGCCCATTGTTTAGAGAGTTGACTGCAGGATTAGGAGGTTGTGGGTTCGAATCCCTTGACCACTGAGCAAGGTACCGTCCCCATCACTGCTCCCCAGGTGCTTTCAATAGCTACCCTCTGCTGCATGGAATGTATGGTTAAAATGCAGAGACTGAGTTTTGCTGTGGCTCGCTGTGCTGTGTTTCACAATGACAAGCAGGACCACAGGGAAATGTACTCATGCTGAAAGGATATGGGTTTTTGCTAATCACCTGACGGAAAACAATGTAATCACTCTTAAAAAGGGAAAAGTGACCAACATTAAGGGGTTAAAGTTTAGCTTCACATGGTGAAACTGTGTCAGGGCAATATGACATTCTTAAAATGAAAACGGCCTAATTGTAAGGCTTTCTCCTCCGTGCTAATCCGGCACTGTCCAGCAGGTGGCGGCACCGCTCTGTGGCCGCCATTAATCCCCAGCCGGAAGAAGAAGAAGAGCGGAGAGCAGGGTGATGGCGGTGAGCGAGAAATCCACGAAAGAAAAGCTCCTTTCCGCGCTAAACGACATCGAAGTTTTGTCTAGGTGGGTTCTATTGCTTGTTCTTGGTTGAACCGGAACGATTTCTTGTCGACCACATCTTTATTTTGCGCCTTAAAGTATCGTAAATAACAGAAACTCGCCTCGAATTTTTGTCCGCTCCGCTGTATTCCAACCGGAACTCGCTGATTGGTTGGCGGTAGTCTTCGCAGTGTTGTGATTGGCTGATGGTGCATACAAGAACAGTTCGTTGATCGGCTGACCAATAGGAGCACAGGGGTGGGTAGGGAAAAGATACAGGTTAAGGAGTAGAAGTAAATAGTTACAATAATATAGACTTTAATACTAAACATTTAATAGGCTATGTTTAAATAGTTGTCATTTCTGGATTAATAACATATTTTAGTGTGAATTAGGCAGCAGTTAAGTCTCTCTAGAAGGGTGATTTTTCTGGTCTTTTTTCTGCAGAGAGTTAATAGAGATGATGGCTCTGTCTCGGACCCAGAAACTCCCCCAGCCGGGCGAGGACACTCAGGTCAGCAAGTCAAACTGTCTCCTTTAGACCTCATTAGACTTCAGTCCCATTTGATTGAGATGTGACTGCATCATATCCACCAGGTTCTTCTGGCTTGTGTTCTGATGTCCTGTGTGTGTGTGTGTGTGTGTGTGTGTGTGTAGGTGCTGGAGCTGCTGGTGCAGAGGGATAAGGAGTTTCAGGAAATGATGCAGACGGCGGTGGAGCAGGGAAGAATCCACCAGGAGATGCAGCAGCTGGAGAAGGAGGCGGAGAAGAGAGACAGCGACATCCAGCTGCTGCAGAAGCAGCTCAAAGAGGCCGAACACATCCTGGTGAGCGTCAGGGCTGCACGATATTTCGATTGCAATATTTTATCAAAGGCAGCAATGGCGTTTAGGGGCTATAACCCAGGATTGAGAGGTTGTGGGTTCAAGTCCCAACCAGTCAGTTTCCCTTGATCAAGGTACCGTCCCCATCACTGCTCCCCTGGTGCTGGATATGGATGCCACCTTCTAGACGTGTGTGTGTCTCACAGGGCAGACACACTCACCCACACTCTGACTTAGTGGACCGTTTAGCATCTCCAGTCCACCTGAAGTGCAGGTCTTTGGAGGATACTGGATCTCCTGGTGGAAACCCTCGCAGAAGATGCTGTTCAGAATAAATCTCCTTCCTCCTTGTCCTGAGTCACATGGGTTGAAGCTATGAGACTGGGACAAAAAGAAAAGGAGAGGTGATGGTTAGTCAGACTGTAGCTTTACCCAGATTAAAACACAGGACTAAAATCTCAAGAAACACCCGTCAGGAGATGATCTGAACAATCAGCTGTGCAGGCTGTGCAGGCGGTGCTCTCTTCCATGAACAGAACAGCAGGGGGCGCCGTCTCAGCACCGGCAGCTTTGGGTGTTAAATGTGCAGTTGGGATGAGCCTCAGAGCTCCTAGAGTGGTTTCAGATTTAAATCTGGTCTGAAGTGGCTCGTTCACACCTGCTTGTTTAATCCAGATAATCCTGATGATAATCCTGATCTGAATGGACAAATTTGAGGACATTAGTTTAATTGTCCTGATCTCTTCATTCTCCAGGCCACTGCAGTGTATCAGGCCAAAGAGAAGCTCAAGTCCATCGAGAAGGCCAGGAAAGGTACCGTGTTACTGTTTTAGTATCATTCTTGTCGTTTTACTGAAAGTTGGATCGTCTTAAGCACCATCTGAGCTGAATTAAAGAAAAGCCTTTCAGATCTTTTAACATGGCTTTTCTCAGGTGTTTATTGAAGGCTGCTGTTTCTCCGCGTTTAAAAATTCAAAATGTATTTAGTAACATGTGTGGAATTCATGTGTTTTCAGCCGATCCTCTGAACCCGAGGGTTAGTGCACAGCGAACGGTGCCGAAATTAAAAGTCATCCTCGTTATCAGTAAATGAATCATCAGGAACGGAAATCCTGCTTTAATTACTGGTTAATGAAGAGTGTGGTTCTCTGTAATACACTTCTCCGTGTGTGTGTGTGTGTGTGTGTGTGTGTGTGTGTGTTTCAGGTAGTATCTCTTCCGAGGAGATCATAAAATATGCGCACAGGATCAGCGCCAGTAATGCAGTGTGTGCTCCTCTAAACTGGGTCCCAGGTATTCTCTCTCTCTCTGTCTCTGTCTCATACTCCCTCTGTCTGTCTCTCTATCTGTCTCTTTGTCTCAGTCTCACTCCCTCCCTCTCTCTCTCTCTCTATTTTTATGAGTCATTTTTTCGCTGAACTGGTTTATTACCGGTCAGTCTCCTCGGCTGAAGCTGATTTTGTGTTCAGGCTCTGCAGGGATGATTGTTCATCTTATCTTCTGCTCACAAACCCCACCAGCGCTGGGTTCACCGAAATGTATTTTTAGACTCAAAAACTTTGTGTGTGTGCGCGCATGCACGTGTGTGTGTCAGGTGACCCCCGGAGGCCGTATCCCACCGATCTGGAGATGAGGAGCGGGATGCTGGGTCATATGAGCAACCTGCCCACCAACGGTGTGAACGGACACCTGCCGGGAGACGCACTGGCTGCTGGGAGGTTGCCAGGTAGTGTGTGTGTGTGTGTGTGTGTGGATAAAGCCTAATCTATTTTTCATCTCTGCAACGCATGGCATTTAGGTTCACGGTTCTCTGCCTGCATTTAGTTGTGTGTGTGTGTGTGTGTGTGTGTGTGTGTGTGTGTGTGTGTGTGTGTGTGTGTGTGTGTGTGTGTGTGAGTGATGATTATGATCCCCCAATTTCTTTTCCTCTCAGATGTCCTCGCTCCTCAGTATCCCTGGCAGTCGGCGGACGTTTCCATGGGGATGCTGCCCCCTCACCACGGCAATGATTTTGGCCTGGAGCCGCCGGGCCACAACAAGGAGAATGAGGACGACGTCGAGGCCATGAGCACAGACTCGTCCAGCAGCAGCAGCGACTCTGACTGAGTGTGTGTGTGTGTGCGCGTGCGCGCGCGTGTGTGTGTGTGTGTGTGTGTGTGTGTGTGTGTGTGTGTGTGTGTGTGTGTGTGTTCTAGTTTGTCCAGAAACCCAGTTTGCCCTGTCAGTTTTCCCCCGGAGGTTCTCATGCCATGGTGCTGCTACACACCCTCACACTCAAGTCTGACAGCAGAAGACACTCATGAGGACACTTTTTTTGGCTCTTTGCTGGGATGTCCACTTCTTTTAAAGCCTTTTGTGTAAAACTATCACTTCTCCGCTCTTCTCCAGTCCTCTGCTCAGTGCTGCACATTTTCAGTGATTATTCTAATGAATGGTGTTATCAATAAATTAATATCATTCATTTTTCACACCAGACCCAAAACGTGTAGATATTCAAACTGCACGGAGATACTGGTTTTTACTACATGATGCAGTTCTGATGCCTTTGGATTCATTAAGGGCCCCTGTCGTTCTTCTGGAACTAAAAAGGCTTGATGTATCTAAACGTGGCTAAAGTCTCACCGTCCCTGTCCATGCAGTCCGTACATGGACAAACGGTCACAAAAACCGTTCACAAATGTCTTAATTTCACCAAAGCCCAGGATCTGAGATTGGTCAAGAACACTTAATTAGTCAGAAGCTCATTTGCATATGGCAGCTTAATTGCAGAGACCAATATTATTATAATTATTGATTATTATATCGTTATAATTATTAGAAAAATCAATGAACGATATATTGTGCAGCCCTCGTTATGTTTTCCTAAAAATGGACAATAGCAGCCGCATCTGTCCACATTAAATTCATGATGTCTCAGCTGCTGCTTGGACCTGCTAGTGTGTGTGTGTGTGTGTGTGTGTGTGTGTGTGTGTGTGTGTGTTTCCCAGTGAAGTAAATATTTCTGTAAATAGGAGTTTTGAGTTCACACACTGTAAATAAAGTTCCTTCCATATTTTCAAACCAGTGGAGTCCCTGAGTAACTGCTCTTGTTGTAGGTGTCTCCAAAGCATCTCCATGTCTTCTTGTCCTCTGCATCTTCCCCCTGCATGTCCCCTCTCACCACATCCATAAAGCTCTTCTTTGTCCTTCCTCTTCTCTTTCCTGGTAGTTCCATTCTTCTCCTGATATATAGCATAGCTTTTCTCACTACTGTCTACTGCTCATATAACATAGCTGGTCTCACTACTGTCTCCAACACCTATAGCATAGCTGGTCTCACTACCCTCCTGTAAGCCCTGCTGACTGTCTTCTCGCTGTTCACTTCTTATTTTTTCTTATTTTCTAGTTTTTGCCAGCAGATGGTGCTTCGGCACAAGGCAGTCCGTCTTCCCGGGGAGTTTCACTCATTCCCTGTTTGCATGCGTTACATTGATGGACAAATTACTTCAGTCCCAGTCCTACCTAAACTACCACTTATGTCCAATTTGCTGTCCTGTATTGATCGAGCTCAGCAAGGACTTGATTGGCTGATTGAGACGGGAGTGTTTAAAGCAGTGAAAACACTACTTTGTGCTGCGGGACCTTCAAGATTCGAGTAGTTTATTTTTCACATGCACAGTTTATAAAAGTACAGGCAGCAGTGAAATGTGTCCCTGAGTCACTGGGTGAAGACATGAAAAAAAAAAAGAACTAATCCTGAACAAACTAAGAGCGTAATAAAAATAAAAGTAAATCTGGACTGAGAAGCTGTACAGGTGTACAATGCAGGTATAATTTATAAATGTATAACTGATTAAACAAATACACAAAAACTAAGGCAAAGGATGATGGGAAATGAAGGGAAGTGTACAGTAACCAAGGTCCCCCTGCTGTGAACACCTGGACGGAGAAATAATGGACAAATGTTAGCCCAGAATTCCAAAACATTCTGTTTGTCCCCCTTCACGTCTTTAAATATCAGGTCAAATCTGCACATCTGCCGACATCAATATGATTTCGATATGATCGTGCGTCATTCTTGCTGCTCTGGACCATCTAAAGTGAAGTGAAAGTGACTATCTGTCATCATGAAACACAATAAAATGCATCCTCTGTTGCACACCGTTCAGCAGGGGGCAGCCTTATCCAGCACCTGGGGAGCAGTGATGGGGAGCGTTTGAGGGATTCGAACCCATGACCTTCCGATACTGGAGCAGAGTCCCTAACTGTCCCTGCTGCCCCGGGGTTTGCTTAGGTGGTGCTGCAGTTGGGGTTCGAACTTGTGACCCTGTAGAACTTCACTGAATCAAGCTGAGCCTAAAGGCACAAAGGAAAATCCTCCGAAACCTGCAGGAGAGAAAGTCAGGCCATGTCCCAAGCCCTGGAGCATCAACAGGGAAGAGATTCCACGTGGGACGAATAAGGCACAATATTCTACACCATAAACTGCCATTACTGTCTCTTAGTGCCAAAACTAAGGATGTTTAGATACCAGACATGTCCACCTCTGGTGGTGCTAAACTTTGAAGGTATTTCTGTGATGTTTGTGCAGATCCCAGGGTAGGTTTTGACTTGAAGGGTTTGGGAGTAAGAGCTACACTTAGTCCAAAAGTTACTTCTGGTCCTTGAAAAAGACTGGCTTTGTATTTTTTTATCATATTTTGTGAGATGATCCTCCTTCACACACAGTTATAATTATTGTTCATATCCTCTCTTTGCTCTCCTCTTCCTCAATCCCTTCATTCGCATGTTCGCCGGAGAGCGACAGAAGAAGGAGGAGGGTGATAAAGATGAAAAGCCACACAGGAGCCGGGCTTTGAGTGACTGCCAGCTGTCGCAGATTCACAAAATCAAAGGGATGCTTCAACCAAAAATCACATTTCCACGTTTCCACATTTCCCAGAAGGTTTTCAGAAAAGACGTGGCGTCGTGTTTGTATGAGGCAAACGCAGCAGTTGCTTCTCTGCACCATCAACACATTGCAAATCATTACACAAGCTAGTTGTTAAAGGAGGATTCTGGCCTAAAACTAGAACTGAATGTGTAAATTCTGCAGTGTTGCATAATGTTCCTGAATTATGGTGCAGGATTGTGGACGGTGGAGTTCAGGGTGTGTGGAGTGTGTGTCCGTGATGGAGAACTAGTAGAGACGGTGATGAAAGTGAAGCGGTGAAGTTCATGTGGATTATTTTCAGTAGATTGTTTTTATTGGAGTTGAAGTTCGAGGCTTTAATAGTCTTTAATTCTATTAATATGGAGTGAGATTCAGTTCACTCTCAGCACAGACAGACGCTCCAGACGTCCTTCAGAGGAGACACGTCTCACTTTACACTCTCAGTACACTCCTGTACTTTTACTTTACACTCTCAGTACATTCCTGTACTTTACTTTACACTCTCAGTACATTCCTGTACTTTATACTCTCAGAACATTCCTGTACTTTTTCATTTGTACCAAACTGACTGTACTTCTTGTACCTTTCTCTTTTTTGGACTTTAGTCTTTGCTCTCCCTGGAATTAAGTAACCTTGTATAAACTCATCTTTTCTGATGTGTTGTTTTCTTCCAAAACATACAGTTATAGCTTTTGAGGCTACAGCTGTTTTTAAGCAACACTTAAAAAGGACAAGGTTCCATTGATCAAGGTACTGTCCCCATCACTGCTCTGGATATGTCTGGCCCCTGTTGGACGGTGGGGGTTAAATACAGAGGATGTGTTTGGTCGTAGTTCACTGTGTTCACGATGACTAATAGTAATTTTCACTTGACTTTAGATGGTCCTAAACTAATGAAGCAACGTTGGAGGGAAATCTACTGTCACTTTTACTCGCATCAGATGCTGAATCGTCTGCACACACGAAGACGGAGACGTGTTCTTTTTGATGTCGTGCATCAGTTTGTTTGCCCGTAAGCCGCTCAGATGGAAGTGTGACTGGTGTTGCGTTGCTGACAGCCGTGGTCCTGCGGGAGCCCTGTGTGCTTTTCCTGTCTGTCCTAACAGCTCCAATTGTGAAGGCCTCGCTGCATCAGATGTTAGAGGATGAAGACCAAACAGAGACACTGGGATCCCCCGAGACCGCAGCTGACACGTCCCAGGCTTATGGGATGCTCGTCTCGTTTCATTACAACAGGAAACTGAAGCACTTGCTGACTTTCCCTGCTCACCTTCCCTCAGATCCCCAACAAATAACTTTCACTTTGTGGTTTGGTTTACATTCATGCACATTTTGCAAGCGTTGGCATGCACTGGAATAAAAAAAACTTTCTTGATGAAAGATGCATTCACTCATAACAGTTAAAATGCTACATATTTTACTGCAAAAAGAGCACTTTTCATCCTAGAGTTTCATTTCTAATGTGTCCTGTTGTAACCTCAGACTCAACAGAAATAACGGTTTTTACTCTCTGTGTTCTACAGAGGACCCGGTGAACCAGTAGATTACCCTGAGGTTCCCTTGAGCAAGGTACCGTCCCCATCACTGCTCCCCAGGTGCTGGATGTATGGCTGCACATCAGTGTCTCTTGGGCACCTATGAGCCACCTAACAGGTTCCTCTTCCACTGCTGCCTAAGATCTCCTCCCATGGATGGGAGTCATAACAAGATCGTGAATGTTATTCGTGTCACCTGTTCTTGGCTTTGATGTGGCTGATCTGCAAATTAATTAAAATATTTGATTTGATAATTCTGTGAAGATTCTGTGAAACATTTTCTGTTGATTTTGTTTCCCTAAAAATATATTTGTGTTCTAATCATTGTTGAGCATCAGCTGTCTCCCAGAACCTCATTGCATGTGTGTGTGTGTGTGTGTTTGTGTGTGTGTGTGTGTGTGTGTGTGTGTGTGTGTGTGTGTGTGAAAGGTTAGCTTCCACTAATGAGCTCAAGTGACGGCCTCATCTCGCAGGACATCGGAATGCTGACATTAAATAATGACCATTTCCACCATGACGTGACTCATTCTCCATTATCTCACTAACACAATCCCACAATGCAACATGGGTCTAAATTAAGCGCTCACCCGTCACAAAGCTGTGAACGCACCTCTGCACGTGGGTGTGACTGTGTGTGTGTGTGTGTGTGTTTGAGGCACCTGTGTTAGTCAGTGGGTTTGGTAGGGCTTAAAAAACCCAAAAATTATTACAGAAATCAGTTTTAATGTGAATAAAGGTGCCAGTCACTGCAGAAATCTGTATGTGTGTGTGTGTGTGTGTGTGTGTGTGTGTGAGCGTGAGTGTGTAAACAGACTGAATGCATTGCAGGTGTTGCTGGCAGCTGTAAATGGGTTATTAGCACTTACTAATTTTTTCTGCAGAAACCTGCCCAACCTTCTTCTTTCTTCTTCTTCTTTCTTCTGCTCCCATTTGGAGTTACCGCAGCGAATCTATTGCCACCATTTTTTCCAGAAACATATGTAAATATCTATCATATATCACATGTACAGTAAATAGAATCTATGTTCCATATGCTGTAAATCAGTGTATGTATATAAATGCAGCCCATGAGAGTGTAAATGTCATACAGTTCAGATTATATACCACATTAAATACTTTCATATATTTCATAAATACCATATAATTCTCAATGACTGTTTACATCCAACACACACACACACACACACACACATACACAACAAATGAGTGTATATATAACATACCCTATTAGATCACATATAAAGTCAGTTAGAGCAATAATTATATATTTATATTCACAGCCTTTAGCAGAGACTCTTATCCAGAGCGACCTCCATGTCCTAATTACAGGGACAGTCCCCCCGGAGCAACTCGGAGTTCAGGGTTTCGCTCAGGAACCCAATGGTGGTAGTGCTAGAGGTGGGATTTGAACATGTGACCGCTTGGCCCACAGATCCATAGATCCTTACCAGGAAAGAGGAGTAGAGAAAGGACAAAGAGGAGGTTTATGGATGTGGTGAGAGAGGACATGCAGGGGGACGGTGTGGAAGAGGAAGATGCAGAGGGCTGGAAGACACGGAGTGTATGCTAACCTTCGATCTGGCCCCTACTTTATGGTCAGTTTGGATTATAGCATCACTCTTTGCTGGATACGTTTGGGTGGTCCACCTTCAGCTTGGGGACAATAAATGGCTGCAGGACATCAGACCCACATGACCACATGAGGAAAAGACAACAATCACCAAAACAACGATAATCTTGCAGGGACTCAACTTCTTCTTGAATCATGAACCTGAAGTTCTGTCAGTGAGGTTTGGGGGACAGCAGAGAGGACAGTTTCAGTCCACAGTAGTATCTCCAAACATTAATGAGTGAAGACATGAACGGTGGGTGATAGTGCTCAGTAAGGCCCCCCCACAAACAAACGCAAACACACACACACACTGCCTATATTGTGTTTATTTTCAGGCCCCAGCACCTGAAAATGGAGCTGAAATCATGAAATATGGATTTAATATTTGAATTTGCATATTTTAAGCAAAAAACTGGAGATGAATAGCAGGAATGAAACTCCTGTTTTTCTTCTTTCCCTTTTTTCCCTTCGTTTCACTCAAGTCTCCTGTCTTTAGTTTCCCTCGGCCCATCTGAAATAGATTCACATTGTCAGAAAGATACAGAGATGTCAAAGGAATTTTTACTTCAAATCCATCAGCTTGGACGGGAGGGAGTGGGCGAACTCACAGGCTGCTGGAATAAAGCAGGAAACTTCACACTTCAGTAAAAATCATTTCACACATCACTCAACTGTACGACAGACCGGCATTTACAAAACATAATGTACACAAACAGGTCAAATAAACTCAGCGGCCTCTTTATTAGAAACACTCTGTTCCACTCTCTGGACACTTTATCGGTGCACCACCTTTTCCACAAGTAAGTTCACGTCTTGAAGGCCAGTGATGGACTTGCACCTTCCTATTTGACAGCACTGATATAGCAACATGTCTCTTCTTGTCCCGTCAGAACGTGAAGCACTACTTGTCCTGACCATACGCTCCAAGACTTTAAGACCTGCGTCGAGACACTTCAGTCTGGGATCCTCAGTGCTGGAACAAACTTCCTCTTGTATTTAGAATGGTTGAGTCCCTTCTGTCATCAAGCATCATCTGAAGATCCATCTTTTCAAGAAACACACGTGGGACTAACTGTTCCTACCAGCTCTACACTCATACTCTTCTCATTTCTTCCCTTCTTATGGGATGCTACAAAAGATCATCCATCTCAATGTCCTCTTGTCCTCTGCATCTTCCTCTTCCACACTGTCCCCCTCCATGTCCTCTCTCACCACATCCATAAACCTCCTCTTTGTCCTTCCTCTTCTCCTCTTTCCTGGCAGCTCCATCCTCAACATCCTTCTCCTGATATACTCCTTGTCTCTCCTCTGGACATGTCCAAACCAACTCAGTTTCACTTCTCTCACTTTGTCTCCAAAGGAGCAGTTGCTTGTCACTCTGAAAATGAGTGTATGCTAAATGCAGTCAATGTTACTGTATATGTAAAGGTGGTCTTCAAGGATGGGGGAGATGGTGGACTCTCAAAAGCAGGGCAACATCAGTAGCAGGGACATTTGTGTAACATAACTCCCTGTCCCCCATCACTCAGTAGAACTGTCCACATCTGCACTATTTTTCCTGTTTAACTTGCTCATACATTCTCTGATCTTTAGCCACAGCAGATTATCCGTCTCCATGTCTACCTGTCCTCTGCGTCTTCCTCTTTCACACTGTCCCCATGCATGTCCACTCTCACCACAACCACAAGCCTCCTCTTTGTCCTTCATCTTCTCATCTTTCCTGACAGCTCCATCCTCAACATCCTTTTCCTGATATACTCCTCATCTCTCCTCTGGACATGTCCAAACCAGCACAGTGTCACTTCTCTTACTTTATTTCCAAGATATATGACCTGAGCTGTCCCTCTAATATACTCGTCCCCAATCCTGTCCATCCTCATTTTTCCTGACGCAAATCTCAGCATCTCTATCTTCAACGCCTCCAGCTCCGCCGCCTGTCTGTTCGTGATCTTTTGCACATCATATTTATTTTAAATTTCATTCGTAAAAACACATGCAGCTCCTTCACATCTTGTTTATCTGTTTGTTCGAACGTCACGGCGTGAAAAGAGGCATTTTTCTCATTTCAAAAGTGCTGGAGTCGTCCTCCTTTGTCTGCTTATCCCTCCTCGACCTCTTCCTTGATTCTCGCCTTCCATCTGTAAAAGACTTCATCATGATACCCTTTATAAAGCCTGGTCAGATTCATCTCTCTCTCTCTCTCTCTCTCTCTCTCTCTCTCTTTCTCTCTCTCTCACACACACACAAATGCATGAGGTGAGTCATCAGCTGTCTTGCTCCAAAGAGATAAAACCCCCTTTTCCATCATTCATGGAGGGAGGAAAGGAAAACAGGAGGAAATCAGCCTCTTTTTGCAGACGAGTAGCAGGAGCGAGAAATTATACTGAGTGATGGGGGAGAGGGAGGACCACCCTACACACCCAGAGAGAGAGAGGACAGTTCTGCTGAGTGATGGGGGAGAGGGAGGACCATCCTACACACCCAGAGAGAGAGAGAGAGAGAGGACAGTTCTACTGAGTGATGGGGGAGAGGGAGGACCATCCTACACACCCAGAGAGAGAGAGAGGGGAGTTATACTGAGTGATGGGGGAGAGGGAGGACACCTTTCTCCTGGACTTGGATGATACACTCAGAAACGCAAACTAAGAACTATGTTAATTTATCCAGGTAAATTTAAACATCGTCATATTGCCCAGCTCTACAGAGATATGTGTTACACCCCCAGATGTTCCAGCGTCAGGCTGTGTGACCTTGATGAGGGAAGGTGTGTGAGTGTGTGTGTGAGTGGACGGCAGAATTATGTAGCTGCAGGCGCTTCCACACACATCGGTTTGTATTAAGCACTTGTGAGTGTGTGGCTCTGACTTCCCCTCGCTTTTCCAGATGAGGTTTAAACGAAGGAACTGAGCTCCTGTCCTGTAATCTCATGGATCTCTAAATAAGTTCTAACACAGTTATTCTGAAGCCCATGTCATTATTAAACACTTTTAATGCAGAACCACTAGAGCCCTTATTTTTTGTCTTTAAAAGTCAAGAATGTCTGCTTCTTTAGGAAGTTCTTCTGTGGGATCTGTGTATACGAAACAAATGAGGACTGGAATCGAACCCAGGACCTTCTCACTGTGAGGTGCAGATCACTACGCCAGCATGCTGCTCTAACTGACCCTACAGTAAATCTGTAAATAAAAAAACATGATTGTTGGTTCTTTCTGTGTGGAGTATAAATGTTCTTCCCGTGTCAGGTGGAATGGGAATGATAAACTGCCCCCTATGTGTCCTGCAAAGAACTGGTGACCTTCTCCAGGGTGTCCTTGTTCACCTTGTCAATACACTTTTAGCTATATATTAGGATAGGCTTCAAAACCTACAACCACCGATAGCTAATATGCAGTAACTGCATATTCAGACACTTTCTTTCTTTCTTTCTTTCTCTCTCTTTCTCTCTCTCTCTCTCTCTCTCTCCCTCTCTCTCTCTCTCTCCCTCCACTCATTAACTATCTCAGACTTCACTGGAAGATCTACAACAATCAGTGCCAACTCTGACCTTTACATCTCTCTCTCTCTCTCTCTCTCTCTCTCTCTCTCTCTCTCTCTCTCTTTCTTCACAAACCGCCATTGTGAGGAGGAGGGACAGAAGAAAGGTCTTGACAGAAGAAAGGTCTTGTGTACAGTCTATCGTTCAGGAAAATTGTTGGTAATTTGAAGCACAGTGTCCTCCAGTAGGAAATCCTCAGATTAATTAAATATCAGTTTCATGCATTTAAATCCATCCCTCCATACATCCATCACTCCATATATCTATCCCTCCATACATCCATCCTCTGTGTTGTTTATTCTTGTCACATGTGGGGTGTTTTGGGCATGCTAGAGGGCGCTCTCTGTCACGTATGAGGTGTTTTGGGCACGCTAGAGGGCGCTCTCTATCACATATGAGGTGTTTGTCACATGTGAGGTGCTTTAGGTATGTTAGAGGGCGCTCTGTTCTGACTGAGCACACCTGAGCTCACGAAGGCACAGGTGTGCCTCATTGGGGGCTCACTATTTAAGCCCCGATGAGTCAGAACAGAGCGCGGCTCATTAGTTAGGCTAACCCTACGTGTAAGGGTGGTTTTGGTGAGACAAAGGTGAGCGTCATGGAAAGAGCAGCAAATTCAGAGAAGAGAGAGAGGTCTCCAGAATAAAGGTACAAGCTGTGATGGTTTTCCAAAGAGAGAGGCTGGGGAAAACATATGAACAAAGAAACCAAACTGTAAGCCAGATAACGAGGAGAGTTGAGACTCCAACCGTTCAGGAGAAACTGGACTAAAATAGCCACTATGGAAGAACAGCTGAATCAGACCAGAGCAGAGCTGAGATGGGTGCAGGACCACAGCGTTGCTCTGCAGGCTGAACTGAGAGAAGTCCGTTGTGAGGCCAGTAAGCTCACCGAGCTAGAAAAGCAGGTCAGAGGTATGGAAGTAAAATTGGCAATCGTCGAATCTCGACTCACTTCACCGACAACAGTGCATGCTGGAACCCAGGTGGTGAATGCCAAAACGGAGCAGCTGAAGAAGAGTTCAATGGAGAAGCAGGTAAAGATTCCAGAGGTGGAGCAGCTGCATTATGACTCCCTACTGTCTGTTCACCCTCGCAATTCAGCAGACCCAGAACAAGGTGGCTCGTGGAGGAATCCAAGTGGAACTTCTCATAGTGGAACCAGGAGCTGGGAAACTGCGTCACTGGGCCCCAAGCGGCCGGGAAGTATGATCAACAAGAGGAAAAAGGCAAAAGACATCAGCAATAACCAGTTCAAGAAAGTGAATGAAGACTTCTGCACTGTAGATTCGGGGAGGAGAGACGTGAGGAACAAGGCTGACAGGGGTTGGAAGCAGAGTTCGGACTCTTTGAAAAGAACTTCCTCTTTGAACCCCGTAACGTCTGTATTTAGCTCTCTTTCAGGTTCAGTCAAGTCAAGGTGTTCCGCGGAGTCAGGCGATGCCTCCAGGGACTTCAGGGTCGAGTTCAGGCACCAGTCAAAAGGGTGGACTGAACTGCTGGGATTCCCCTCACCACCACCAGCTGCCTAGACATGGCTAGTCGGTGGTCCTTTTTGTGTGTTTTGTGGACCTGACCGTATGTCCCAACAAGGGACTTTTGTTTTTGTGAAGTTTTGTTGTTCTTGGCCTCCCCCCCAGAGGTTCGGCTATGTCTTGGCACTTTGGGAGCTGCGCCTTTGGGGGGGGGGGGGGGGGGGCAGGTGTGCCTCATTGGGGGCTGACTATTTAAGCCCCGATGAGTCAGAACAGAGCGCGGCTCATTAGTTAGGCTAAGCCTACGTGTAAGGGTGGTTTTGGTTTTTTGGATAACTTGGATAACTTGGTTGACTTGGTTTGGACTGCAGTTCCTTGAGTCTTGGGTTTTGATTAGAACTGCAGTCCTTGCTTCTTGTTTTTGTAACTGTGATTAATAAACCTCTGTTCAGAGCTCCTGGCTCTGCACTGGCGTCCTTCCGGCACCCCGCCGCCGTTACAATTCTATCCAGTGTGGTGACCCTTCTTGTCCTGGCCATCTTCCTCTTTCTCACCGTCCCTCATAATCCTCCTCTTTGGTCTTCCTCTTCTCCTCTTTCCTGGCAGCTCCATCCTCAACATCCTTCTCCAGACATACTCCTCGTCTCTCCTCTGGACATGTCCAAACCAACACAGTCTCACTTTGTCTCCAAACCTCACTTTTACCTTTTTTTATTTTAGTGCTAATTACTAATGTTTTTCTCTGTGTAAAGCCCGCTGAATGAACTGTATGATTACTGTATAAATAAACTTGCCTTGATGTTAAACGGTTGAATGAAGACGACCTCCCTCCATTCCAATTAAACTCCTGCCTGCAAACACTACAACACTTCACGCCGTCCCCGTCACATACAGTACAAACCCAACAACACTTCATTCTCTCTCTCGAGAACATTACATGACTCACTCTCACTTTCTTCACTCTTTATCCACTAGGGATGAGTCAGAGTTTTCAAACTTTCCTGAAAAGTCTACAAAATTAATAAAAATTAGGAATTCTGATGATCAATGTGGACCTTCTCTAGCTTCTACTTTAGAAACCATGAGATGTCTGAACTCCACCAGAGGGCAGTGTAGATCCTCCATCACCAGAGTTGCCCCTACCATTAAACACTGGGACACCATTAAAGAGATCAAATCCACCAGTCCAGTCTTTATACAGTGTCTTAAACCACCCTAATGTAGAGCTGGAGGAGTTCTGGGGGCGATCTAGTTGTAGGATACTCATCTATGGACCAAGAGATCGCAGATTCCAATCCCACCTCCAGCACTTCCATCAGTGGTTTCCTGAGCAAGATCCTCAACCCATAGTTGCTCCAGAGAGATGACTGTCCCTGCAGTTAGGAAATGGAAGTCACTCTGGATAAGAATGTCTGTAAAATGTAAACATAAATAATGTTGAGTAGGTGGAGAGATGTTTTATAGAAAAAAGATTTGGGTGACTATTGATGTCCAGTGTTCACCCTGCAGCTCCAGTCCTACAGAAGCTTTATTTGGACTCCAGTCTCTGATCAATAATATCTGTGGTCAGTGGAACATTTTCACCAAAGTTACTCTGTATTTTCATTGTAATAACTTATTACAATAATAACAATTAACATTGTTATTATTAACAATTAATAATAACAATGTCTCCAGAAAAAAGTGTAAAGGTTTCATTAATAAAATTATAGTGTGAAATGTGCAAATAAAGAGTGCTAAGATTTAGTTTTGTCTAAAATATATAAATAAACTTTTAGTTTAGTGTAAAATGTGTAAATAAAGGTTTAGTTAAGTGTAAAATGTGTAAAGGTTAGGTTTAGTTTAGTGCATAGTGTGTAAAAAAGGTGTAGTTTAGTGTAAAATGTGTAAATAAAGAGTGTAAAGGTTTAGCTTAGTGCAAAGTGTGTGAATAAAGAGTGTAAAGGTTTAGCTTAGTGCAAAGTGTGATTGAGAGAGAAGCTGTTCTCAGTAAAATGAAGCAGAACTGTTTGTAGAATCTGTTTAAACTGAAGCCCGCTGACCGTGTTCAGGTCCTTGAACCTGTGTGTGTGTTCAGGTGTTTGAACAGAAAGGTGAGAGTGTGTGTGAGTCTAAAGTGTGTGTTCAGGTGTTGGAACAGAAAGGTGAGAGTGTGTGTGAGTCTAAAGTGTGTGTTCAGGTGTTGGAACAGAAAGGTGAGAGTGTGTGTGAGTGTGTGTTCAGGTGGATCCGACCGGCTCGTCAGAGACAAACCTGTGAGTCCTGCTGTTGTTCTGCTCTTCACAAACTCAAATCACGAAATGTCTGAAATCTGGAAATAATTGAAAACAAGGATTTCCACCGGTGGGATCAGACACACCACTGTATATAGCAGGTGGCCAGTGAGTGTCCAAGGCAGGTTATGCAATTAAATGCCAAACGCTGCAGTTTCCGCAGCTTCATTCATGGAGAAATGGGAGAAGAGCGATTTCCGATTAGCTTTGTCCGCTCAGCCTGCGGAGCAGCACTTCTTCCTGTAATTTCCTTCCATTGATTTGAAGGGTCTGCACACATCGACTAGAATTAAAGAGAACACTTCTAATCCCTCCTTCCCCTGAGGGCACCTACCACCCTGGTGTGCACTGAGAAGGAATCTCATCTCAGACTCATTGGAATAACATGAGATGGACCTCATTCTGCCTTTTATAGACCTTTACTATTAGAGCAGCTCCCCAAATAAGAGTCTAAATGGAATAAATAATGAGCTCAGAGGGTTAAATATCTGTGGTATGGAGAGGTATTTGCACTAGAAAAGAGTAAAAAAAGGTGCATACTTTATTAGAAGTAAAAAAAAAAGTTGTGATCTTTCTTGAGGTCAAATGTGAAAAGTGGAAAGAATATTCAATACTTCTGATTCAAAAGTACAGCATCGCAATTAAATTCGTGCCTCCTTATAAATGTCAGCAGCGACCTTCAGCTCCTGCAGTGATCATACCGACCTCAAAAGGTCTCTTTCTGCCGACACGTCCATTAATGAGAATCTTACAACACAGCCAGAGGAAGAGAGTCGAGACCATCAGCAGATCTGCACAAAATCCTGGAATCATGAAGAAAAGCATGTCAGCAAAACACTAAGAGTTACAAAAGTACAGGAATGTACTGAGAGTGTAAAGTAAAAAGTACAAGAATGTACCGAGAGTGTAAAGTAAAAGTGCAGGAATGTACTGAGAGTGTAAAGTAAAAGTGCAGGAATGTACTGAGAGTGTAAAGTAAAAGTACAGGAATGTACTGAGAGTGTAAAGTAAAAGTACAGGAATGTACTGAGAGTGTAGAGTAAAAGTACAGGAATGTACTGAGAGTGTAAAGTAAAAGTACAGGAGTATACTGAGAGTGTAAAGTAAAAGTACAGGAATGTACTGAGAGTGTAAAGTAAAAGTACAGGAGTATACTGAGAGTATAAAGTAAAAGTACAGGAGTGTACTGAGAGTGTAGAGTGAGACGTGTCTCCTCTGAAGGACGTCTGGAGCGTCTGTCTGTGCTGAAAGTGAACTGAATCTCACTCCATATTAATAGAATTAAAGACTATTAAAGCCTCGAACTTCAACTCCAATAAAAACAATCTACTGAAAATAATCCACATGAACTTCACCGCTTCACTTTCATCACCGTCTCTACTAGTTCTCCATCACGGACACACACTCCACACACCCTGAACTCCACCGTCCACTCTCCCTGTCCTCTCTCTCACTCTCCTTCACTCTGTCCTGCACCGATGGACACACAGAGGGACGTCTCTTCTGTGTTTGTGTCCATTCAGTCTGAGACGGTCTGGATGTTGGGACGGTGATGGAGGGTAACAATAACGATGTTCAGACTGAAGGAAGGCGTCTGTTCTGCAGATGGAAGACAGGACAGATATTTTGACTGGTGCTTCACTAATGTGATGAAGAGAAAACTCACAGCCTGGACGAATGGCAGGCTGATCAGAGTTTTTCAAAAACTGATTACAGAGCTAAGATCCAGCTCCTTTATCAACAAACTGAACTTGTGTTTGTGGAATAATCAGATTTCAATCACCGGAATCTGAAAATTAACATTGTGTTTACAGGTTGAGACTAAACAACAACAAATTCATTCAGTTACTGGACTAAAAATATCCAGTCCAACAGAGTGACCTTTCACACACACACACACACACACACACACACGCACATGACCCAAAGATTGGAAGGCCATGGGTTTGAATCCCTGACCAGTAGATTTCCCTAAGGCTGGCTTAAGCAAGGTACCGTCCTCACTGCTTACCGGATGCTGGATATGTCTGCCTCCTGCTGGATGGTGTGTGTGTTATATACAGAGGATGTGTTTGGTTGTGGTTCACCGTGTGTTGTGTTCATAGTGACTAATAGTCACTTTCACTTTCACTTAACACACATTTAATCGAGTTTAGGTCAGTGGTCCCCTGTCCTGGTGACCACTGTCCTCTGTCCTCTCTCTGCCTGTTTTTGTGTCTGCAGTTCATTTAGTTTCTGAGATGAACAAGGTGTTCCACATGGGACCAAGTACAATAATGTGGACGGTGTGGGGAAGACTGGGACCCCCTGAAAGACCTGCTCATCATTTCTACAGACTGTTTGGAAGGCATTGTGTGTGTGTGTGTGTGTGTGTGTGCGTATGTGTGCACGTCTTTGTTTCTATGCATGTATGCGTGTGTGTCTGTGTGTGTGTTTGTGTGCATGTATGTATGTATGTGTGTGTGTGTGTGTGTAGGTGCGTGTGTGTACAGGTGTGTGTGTCCATGTGTGTATGTGTGTGTGGAGGTGTGTGTGTGTGTGTACGTGTGTGCGTGTATGTGTGTGTGTGTGCAGGTGTGTGTGCAGCTGTGTATGTGTGTATGTGTGTGTGTGTGTGTGTGCGGGTGCGTGTGTGTGTGTGTGTGTGCGTATGTGTACGCGTCTGTGTTTTTGTGTATGTGTGTGTGTGTAGGTGTGTATGTGTGTGTGGAGGTTTGTGTGTATGTGCGTGTATGTGTGTGTGCAGGTGTGAATGTGTGTGTGTGTGTGTGTATGTGTACACGTCTGTGTTTTTGTGCGTGTGTGTGTATGTGTGTGTGTGTGTGTGTGTATGTGTGTATGTGGCCACTACTCATGATACCTTGGTCAGGATTTCTTCTTTGGGGTTTAGAAATTGTGTTCTGCAGCTGTGGAAGGACAGGATGAATATTAATGTGCTTATTTATGAGATTCACACGGAGGAAGAGTATAAACGAGTGACTGCAGGGATGGCTTTTCCTGAATTATAACAATATTACTTGTTGTTTTATTACAATCCAGTGGCCTGCAGGCTGGAGCAGCATTAATAATAATAATAATAATAATAATAATATCAACAACAACAACAATAATAAACAAATCAATAATAAATATACACATACATATTGTGATTGTTATAAAACTTATCAAACCTTGAAAATCAAATGATTAATTAATTTAATAATACAATATTTTTGTATTAATTGTTGTAAATATTACTACTGACAACAACATAAATGAATAATAATAATAATAATAATAATAATAATCAGATAATGAGTGGGTGGTCATGCATTTATTTATTTGTTTGGTCAGATGATAATCTGTTGTCCAGCCGTTCGAACCTGTGCCGTATGAGGTCGATTCTCTCATGTTGTGAAAACACACATTATATTTAAACGCTGCTGCCATTAAAGCTTCATTATGCGCCTACACATCCAACAGCCCGGTACCGTGACCTCACCCTGGAGAGCCCCGCTGTGACATCATTAGCTGAATTACGGTGGAGATGCCTGGAGTGCCGGGAACGCGATGAATGGACACGGAGCCGACAATAGGCCGTTGCCACGGAGACCAAACCCTAGCTGTGACATCATGAGGACAAGGCTCATGCAGTGGGGGGATTAAAGCGCAGAGAACAGTGGGGCTCTGATGCGCCTCACGTTTGAAAGAACCTCATCTGGGAAGGATGGAACATTGCTGTGAGGATTTGATTGCAGCGTTAGTAAAGTCTGATGCTGGATCCCAAACTCCACTTCAGCTCATCCCAAAGGAATGGGATGAAGCTCCATCCCTCTAGTGAACTTCATGGCCCAATGTGGTGGGGCTTTAGACCCATCTAGACCATCACTTTGTGTGGCTCCAGATCCAGTTCCCAGTGCTTTTCTAGGACCTGTGGCAGCAACGAGGGCACCAACCTCAGAAACGCTGTCTAGATACTTTTGGACATGTCTAAATTAGAAGACAGTGGTTCATTCCTTTGTACCAATGCAGCAGGTCAAGAGAGTCTGAAGAAATGAACCTGAATCTGAGATCACGGCTGGTTCCTCCAGCCAGATGGCCGTGCAGAAGCCGAGAGGATGTGGTCAGAAGATTCTGTCTGAGGCACTGTTGTCCTCCAGAATAACATCAAAATCAACAGACCTGTACAGTCCTGTACATAAAGTGAAAGTGATAGTGACTATTTTGCCATTGATGAGTATTCCAGGATGGTAGGCAGTGCTGGAATCTATCCCAGCTCTCACAGAACAAAAGGAGCGGACACCCTGGACAGCTCGCCAGTCCATCAGACAAACACACTTACAGACGCACAAACACACTCACACACACTCACACACACTCACACCTAAGGGACAATTTAGTGTCTCCAATCCCTCTGATGTGCAGGTTTTGGACAAGAGGGACACAGGGAGAACATGTCCACACAAAAAACAGGGACACAGGGAGAACATGTCCACACAAATAAAGTACCAGGACCATCCCACCTGGGAACTGAACCAGGACCTTCTTGTTGTGAGGAGACACTACGCCTCACCGCCTTACAGCAATGATTCCCAAAATCAGATTCTGCTTCTTGGCTTCAGAATCTTCTAGAGTTTATCGTCTCTGGTTCACCTGGCATGTGTTTGGACTGTTGGAAGACACTCTCTGAGGAAACCAGATACAGAGAATGGAACCCACAACCTTCTCAATTCTTTATCTAATCTCTCATGCAAGCTTTTCCTTTTGGTAATTAAAAGACATTAATAAACAAATAAATGAGAGCGTACCTCCTCTCAGGAGCAGCTTCCTGAGACCCTCGGAGCAGGTGTTGGTAATTAGATCAGATTTTTTTTCTAATTGGGGGGAGGTGCCAACTTCATAAAACACATCATAGATTACATGAGACAAAAAGTCCCCCAACAAGGTGCTGTTCCAGCCGCACGTAAATTTAATGAACATCAACAAGTGATAATAAAAGCTAATTAGACGGGACTCCGTTGCATCCGTCCATCTCGAACCAGCTGCATTGGTTTGGGGAATAAAAATGATTAGAACCATTAGGGTGTTTTCATGCTTGGGGTACTGTGAAAAAGTCTTGAGTCCCTCATTTCTCCATATTTTGCTCCTAGATTTTCTTAAATTTTGTAATATTTTTCCATAAATTTCCAATATCATCTGAGTTAATCCTCCATTATCTTTATCCTCCATCACCGTCCCACCATCCAGACCGTCTCAGACTAAATGGACACAAACACAGAAGAGACGTCCCTCTGTGTGTCCATCGGTGCAGGAAAGAGTGAAGGAGAGTGAGAGAGAGGACAGGGAGAGTGGACGGTGGAGTTCAGGGTGTGTGGAGTGTGTGTCCGTGATGGAGAACTAGTAGAGACGGTGATGAAAGTGAAGCGGTGAAGTTCATGTGGATTATTTTCAGTAGATTGTTTTTATTGGAGTTGAAGTTCGAGGCTTTAATAGTCTTTAATTCTATTAATATGGAGTGAGATTCAGTTCACTTTCACACAGACAGACGCTCCAGACGTCCTTCAGAGGAGACACGGCTCACTCTACACTCTCAGTACACTCCTGTACTTTTACTTTACACTCTCAGTACATTCCTGTACTTTTACTTTACACTCTCAGTACATTCCTGTACTTTTTACTTTACACCCTCAGTACATTCCTGTATTTTTCACTTTACACTCTCAGTACACTCCTGTACTTTTAATTTACACTCTCAGTACATTCCTGTACTTTTACTTTACACTCTCAGTACATTCCTGTACGTTTTACTTTACACTCAGTACATTCCTGTACTTTTCACTTTACACTCAGCACATTCCTGTACTTTTACTTTACACTCAGTACATTCCTGTACTTTTTTACTTTATAGTCTCTGTACATTCCTGTACTTTTACTTTACACTCAGTACATTCCTGTACTTTTTTACTTTATAGTCTCTGTACATTCCTGTACTTTTTACTTTACACTCTCAGTACATTCCTGTACTTTTACTTTACACTCTCAGTACATTCCTGTACTTTCTACTTTATACTCTCAGTACATTCCTGTACTTTTTACTTTATACTCTCAGTACATTTCTGAGTCTTTTTTTCTGCACTTCTATTTAAAAATGTGTGGATTTTTGCTGTCTCTGCTTTTATACTCAGTCTGAAGTCTTAGTGTTTTGCTGACATTCTTTTCTTCATGATTCCAGGATTTTGTGCAGATCTGCTGATGGTCTCGACTCTCTTCCTCTGGCTGTGTTGTAAGACTCTCAGTAATGGACGTGTCGGCAGAAAGAGACCTTTTGAGGTCGGTATGATCACTGCAGGAGCTGAAGGTCGCTGCTGACATTTATAAGGAGGCACGAATTGAGGCCTAATTGTGACGCCTATAAAAGAAAGAGAGGCTTCTCTCGTATCATTCACATCCTGATATTGATCATTTTCATTAAAGCAGCCTTGAATCCAGACGGAGAGAAAAATTATGCTTCTTTTTTCCTGCCTATGGTGTTTTTTCCCCACAAACCTTTTAAATGATCAATAGCTTTATGAATAAACACGCCATGTGAAAGAGACGACACCTTTAGTTCTAAATTTCCTAGAAGCACAGGAAAAATGATAACTTATACTGTCGCTCCAGGCCCAAACGAGGCTTCCTCAGATCCAACATAACAACCTTTAGGTCATGTGACACTGTTGGAGGTAAACAAGCTTGACAGCAGATGCATGTGTGCTAGGATATGTGTGTTGGTGTGTGTGTGTGTTTGCTGATCCATGAAGCCATGGTGCTGTACTGTCTGCTGGAGATGTTCCAGTTGGATCAGGTTTTGGCTGGAATAGGATGTGAAATGTGCTCCTCGCCCTGTGGGTCACACAGCACCTCCCATCACATCACATGCACTCACTGGCCGCTTTATCGGAAACACCTACCTGGTGCTACCACTCGCTGACCTCTTTATTAGAAAGACCTAAATGTGCTACCTCGCACTGTCCACTTTATTAGAAACACCTCCCTTGTGCTAGTACTAACTGGCCACTTTATTAGAAACACCTCCCTTGTGCTTTCACTCAATGGCCACTTTATTAGAAACACCTCCCTTGTGCAAATACTCTTTAGACACTTTGCTAGAAACACTTATGTTTATGCTTATACTTTTAAACTTATTGTTGGAGTGAGACTGTGTGTGTGTGTGTGTTTGTGTGTGTGTGTGAGTCTATGTGTGTCTATGTGAGGAACCTGTGGTCTTCTGACGCTGTAAAGACGGCTGGACGAGTCCTGTCCTGTACGCGCCGCAGCATTTGTGACCGTTCCCTGTTTACAACATCCGTCCGAGGAAAGCATGAATTATTTATGCCATCATGATTAACGGTACGGTTTCGCCCGAAGGCCTTGCGAGGGAAGCGTGTGATGAGGACTCATTACCTCCGGAGGTTAGGCGCCGCTGACCTGGCCTGATCAGGACTGGCTTTGGATTTCTACGTGGTTGCTGGCTGCCCGGCGCTGCGGTGATTTTACAATAACGAGCGATTTGCATCAATTCGGGATGGGAAAAAAATTTAAGATGACAGATTTTTCCATCAGCCAACACCTCCACATCCAGGAATCTGCATTTACTTGCAAAGAATTTGGAAATATTTGGTTAATAAATGAGAAAAGACTAATTATTGGGTGCATTTGCAATTATAAACCAACCCATTGTCTGTATACCGTCTCCCTCTGAGCCTCCAGGCTGAAGGCCGTTGGTGATGAAGAGGATTTATCTTGCGGTGGGTTGAGGGGTAGTCTGCTCTAAACAAGCAGTCCATATGGAAAATAAAAAAGATAAAAATGGTACTTGTTTTATCATAAACACCATGTATCTGTACAGCTGTGCAGCTGGCCTCGCCCCTTTCACACTGACGTTATAAAGAGTGTTTCATTCTTCTTGAATGAGGCACAATACAAGGCAGCCAATCAGAACATTGCTTATTTACATATCAGTCTTTAATCCCTGATCATACTTAGCGATGAAGAAACAATGGTCGTTTAGTAAATGGACCAAAAAGACCTCATCACTGAACCTGAAGGAAGCTAAATGTAGAAAAGGGAGCCCTTTGATAAGCAAATAAATATAAAATATGCTAATTATTTTTCTTATTTACCCAGTCACAAATTATTAATTAGACCCAAATGAAAAAAAAAAAATTATACACTGACTGCTCATTTTTTGACGGATCATTATTGATCATTAAAATGAGAATCAGTTGCAATTAAAACTTTCATTTTATCTTGAATACGTTATAATTGCAGGGCATTTATTTTTGTATAAGCTAGTATTAATCTAGAATTAAATTGTGGAGTTTAATTGTCCCGTAGCTGTGTGTGTGTGTGTGTGTGTGTGTGTGTTGGCAGTCCAAGGTGTTGTGAGCTGGGATAGACTCAGCACCATCCAAGTCCCTAATCAGGGCAAGTGGCTCAAAAAATGAGTGAGTGACCAAGCATTTTCTTTTTACCGCCCAGATCCTACCACGAAAATTAAAATCAGAGCAAAATAAACACGCCGAGGCGAGACGGCCTCCGTTCGTGAAGCCTTTTGACGGTTTTCACAGCAAATCTGTGGCCTCCTCTGTGAGATTTAAGGGCAGCTGGGCCGGTGGCTCCAGGATTGGGTTGCATAACGAGCTCTCGCTTCGTGACTCACCATCCCGCTTTCTCCACGAACACACTCGAAGTTAGAGCATTAGAGAGGAAAATAATGCCCACTGACGTTTCACAGCATTCTTCTTCCTGCACGGATGTTCAAATGGACAGTGGACAGTGGAAAAAAGTGCCGTTACCCTTGGTTACCCTGTTGTCCTTCTCTCTTCATGATGGAACTCGCGATAAGACATGACGGATTGCAATCAAATCTTATGTCACGTGTTTGAGTCTTTATTAGTTGGGAAGAGTTTCCCCAAATATCTGTCCATCAGAACAGACTCCTTCCTTCAGTCTGGAGTTCCTCCATTATCTTTATCCTCCATCACCGTCCCAACATCCAGACCGTCTCAGACTAAATGGACATAAACTCAGAAGAGACGTCCCTCTGTGTGTCCATCGGTGCAGGACAGAGTGAAGGAGAGTGAGAGAGAGGACAGGGAGAGTGGACGGTGGAGTTCAGGGTGTGTGGAGTGTGTGTCCGTGATGGAGAACTAGTAGAGACGGTGATGAAAGTGAAGCGGTGAAGTTCATGTGGATTATTTTCAGTAGATTGTTTTTATTGGAGTTGAAGTTCGAGGCTTTAATAGTCTTTAATTCTATTAATATGGAGTGAGATTCAGTTCACTTTCAGCACAGACAGACGCTCCAGACGTCCTTCAGAGGAGACACGGCTCACTTTACACTCTCAGTACACTCCTGTACTTTTACTTTACACTCTCAGTATACTCCTGTACTTTTACTTTACACTCTCAGTACATTCCTGTACTTTATAGTTTTATACCTTTTCTAGTATTTATTCCAACAAGTAAAATAAAGAAATAGATATAATGTTTACCTCACCCCTTCACACTGAAGTATTGTTGGTACGTTGATATGGTTTCTCAAGGAGACGCAATGCACAGCAACCAATCAAAACCTAAATAACACACACACACACACACACACATATATACATATATATACACATCTTAAAAATGCAAGCAACAGCCTCGACCTGCAAGGTCAAAACTCACCTCCTGTTTTAAATTCATTGCCACGAATACAAGCCCATCCCGTTTGCTCTTTACCATCATTCCAGCGGAACCTTGATCACTTTCTCTCATCCGTGTAATTACCGCACACATGGAGTCTTTCTTCATACGTTCTCCGTACCACTGCAGATTCACTCGTGTTGACATTAAGGAACACACGTCTCAGGAGAAACAGTCCAGCTGCTGCAGGGAGGATGAGCCTTCAGGAAAAAAAAAAACATCATTCTCTTCTCCTGAAACGGTACTGAAGTTTCACTGGGGTGTTTCTCTCAAGGTACCTTCCGTACCTCAACTGAAGCGACATAACTCCACTTTATTCTGCTGTGGAGATATGTTTAAGTGAAAGCGAAAGTGACCGTTTCCGTCATTGTGAAACGCAGCACAGCACAACGAAATTCAACCTCTGCGTTTCACACATACACATGTGCAGCAGGGGGCAGCTATTGAAAGCGCCTTTGGAGCAGTGACGGGGACAGTACCGTGCTCAAGGGTACCTCAGGGCAACCTGCCGGTGAGGGAATTCGAACCCATAATCTTCCTAACCTAGTTTTCTAACCACTAGGCCACCGCTGCCCCAAGGTAGGTGAACTAAACATTTGGTGATGAAAACATCACCACTATGATGGATTTCCATCCTTTCGCTGTCCTTCAAAAAGAAGAAAGCCATCTGCAGAGCTGTGCAAATACGACTTCATGATGTTTCACAGGCGTGTGAGATGAATATTAAATCTTCTGAAATCTGAACAAATGTTTTTGCCAATTTAATCCATGAGCATTTCGTCTTCATGCTGTGCTGGCATGGAGGTGGGGTCGGAATACTTTTGGTATGTGATTTTTCTTCATCCTCACATGCTTCCTCTTCCAGGCAAGTTCACTACAGCTCAGGTAGGTTTAGATTTCCTCACTGCTCTCTTGACAGTGGATTTGGACGTTAACAGTTTTATGTTTTATGACTAGTTTATGAAGGTCATCACTTTTGTCCCATTTCAGCAGCGTGATCAACATTCTGTGATCTTCTTGGTCATTGAAGGAATTTGTCGTGTTTGCTGCCACATATTTGCACCCCAGTGAAACAGGATGCCATTTCGAAAAGGTGAATTCAAAATATGCATTCATAAAAGCTCAATCAAACTAGTCCATATAATGGGGAAATATATTTTCCAGGAAATAAAAGAGGTTGATAAAACACTCTTAATGTCCATTTACTCACCAGGGCATGAAGCCAATACATGCAAATTTATCTGCAAAAACAGCCTATTGTGAGTTCACTGGATTTGTTATGCAACAAAAAACGAAGCTTTTAAAGCTTTTATAAGCCTCTTCGTGGTGATTTGTTGTAATGAGGGCAGCCAATCACAGCAGAGCTCATTTAAATGCATCGGTCTTAACGGCTGGAAAATATTCATGTAGGCTTTCATTAATAATCTTCTCCTCTATGCAAACTCTAAAATTGTATTTATAGGAAATATAATACGGGATACGGGCCTTAAAATGGACAGAGCAGCCTTTATGAGAAGTATTTTTGGGTTCTTTGTCTAAGGTGAGATCATTTTTTAAATTAGACAACCATAATCTTGTACTTTGCTGCTGAGCTTTTGCAGCTGGAGGTTTTCCCAGAGCTGGACCTTAAATGCAGCCATTTTCCAATTTCCACTGGTTCTGGAGGCCTCTTCTACCTTCAGTCCTGTCCTGGGAGAGTAGAATGCTTAGTTGGGATCAGTTTTAATGGCAGGATGTTCGTTTTTTAGGTTCTGTGCGCCTGCTCGTCCCGTAAGGTCAAGAGCCGCTGTGTGACTTTTGCAACATTGGCTGGATCAGAGCTTCTGTTCTGATCTGCCATCCATCGCTGCCATCCAAACAAGACGTCTCCACAGGCAGCCATACATGGCCCGAGGTGCTATTTCCAGCACTTGGTGCTAAAAATAAAGGAAGCTTTCGGGGAGCTTAGTAGCCGGAGAACCCAGCAGGGACGTAGTAAACACACGAGTGTGACGGCACAGCTTATGTCCACATCATACGTCAGTGTAGATTTACGTTGCGCTCAGCAGGAACCTGCTCATGATCCGAACTGATCTTTTTTCCAGGTAGGTAGGCTCCATCAGGGGTTTTCTTCAGCGTGATAGTTCTCCACTTAAACACTCAACAGCTCCTGAACAACCGTCTGTGCAATGAACTATGAAATCTGAGCGTCTGAGACCCTGTTTTCTGGAGCCTTTTCCAATGATCAAAGGGTGAAAGACGGAACGTGGAGATCCCTGGACAGAGTCCACTGGATGGAAAGTGCAAGTGAAGATGACATGTTGTCATTGTGAACAGCACAGCACGCAGTGAAACTGTTTCTATGAAGAAAATATGAAATATGAAGAAATGAGAGGATCAAGACCTAATCTTGCTGTGTCTTATGTAGAGTCTTTCTCAGCACAGTCTCCACTCCAGACTAAAGTGCACCACTTTAATGACAGTTCCACGTTTTTCTGGCTGTTTGTATCTGGAGAGCGTGACTCCTGAAGAGAAAAGAAGAAGAGCTTCTGAGAAGAGCCAGGTTTCGCTGCCAAGGCCAGCGGCACAAAATCAGTGAGTCCACACTGTCTGGCATCTCCGCTTAGCAACAGGGTGCATTCGAAGCCTTTATGTGTTGGTTTGTGTGTGTGTGTGTGTGTGTGTGAGCATGTGTGCATGTGCATGCGTGTGTGTGTGTGTGTGCATGTGTGTGTGTGCGTGAGACACAAGAGGTTCTTGCGATCATGAAGCTATTCAGTCAATACCTCAGTCATGACTCTCATCTTTTATACTATTTTTAATTTCTTTCTCATTTCATTCTGACAAGACGCTTGTTCTCGAGACGTCGAAGATAACAGAGACTCATTAATCATATTGATCTTTTTATTTATTTGAATATGCAGGAGCACTTTGTTCAGTGATTTCTTTTCCTTTGCACCAGCCTCCATCCCCGTCCCCACCTGTCACTTCACAAAAGGCTCTTGTTATTACAAGCTTTTGAGACTTCAAAGGCATAAATGTAACAGTTTCTTTGTGATTTTTATGCAAGAAAAGCATTTTTCATTCTGGCAGTTTGCCTCCATAAATAGCTGGAGCTCTGTTGCTGCATTTGGCCTGATTTAAAGCCGAACTCTTTTGGTTTTTACTATTTTCCATCAACCCATTAACTGAGTAATCACCAGTCATAGTTAGTTTTTCTGTGGCATTGCAAATGAAAATGAGAATCGCATCCAACAATAAGGACAGCATGAACCCCACCAGTTTAGGATGCAGAGACAGTCATTAGGATTAGCATTAGCGCTGTACTTTTGGGTGAGATTTGCTCCAGGACAGCTTTTGCATGCCATCCTGGATCTGGTCGATCCAAAATGTCCTGCTGTGGCTCAACATGCTTTGGTTTCTCTTCAGTCACTTATGCTTTACCAGGGGTGCCAACAATTATGGAGCATTATGGAGTGTGTGCTAACAACCACATCTGTCCATCAGAGTCAAATTATGGACAAATGGGCTACAGTCTGTACCAGTTTGCATGTATTTTGGAGTTACAAGGTCTTAATAAACTGGCCATCCAGCATAGGGCAGCCATATCCAGCACCCGGGGAGCAGGGACGGTTCCTTGCTCAAGGGTACTTTGGGGCAACCTACTGGTTTGGGATTCAAACCTACGACCTTCTGATCTAAACACCAAGCACCACTGCCCCCATAAAGTGGATTATTTAGGACATTTAGCAGATTATAGTTCCTGGATTAATTCTGGGATGGATGCAGTTTTGAAAATGGTGTTTTGGACGTGAAGAACAGGCTGGATGAGCCGAGAAAACAGTGCAGAAATTTCACTGATGCCTTTCAAGCAAACTGGCTATTTGCTCCCTGCCGCCGGCTCTAATTGCGGGTTATATTTAGCTCCTTAACCACAGCAGCTCGCCCATTCTCCCTGCTCATAATCTGGTGTTTTTTTCACACCACTGAAAAAGAAAAAAAAAGACATTTGAGAATATTTTCAGCACAACCTTTTTCGAGTGTGTTACTTTGCACCGTTGATTAAATGGGATGAGGTGGCAGTGTCCAATCAAAGCCAACTGTACCAGAGCTAATGGCTGAGTGGGCCAATCTGCCTGTGAGGAAGTGCTTTAACCCACATTTCTAACTGTATTGTGGTCCTCACAGGTCGAACACACCATTAAAACCATCAGCAAGTGAAGTGAACACTGATGACCTGGTCGCAGTGGCTCCAGGAAAATAAATATATAAAAATTAAGGAGGCCGGTGCAGTTGTCTCCTCACAGTGAGAAGGTCCTGGGTTTGATTCACAGGCGGGATGGTCTGTGAGGAGTGGACGTGTTCTCCCTGTGTCTGCCTCGGGGAGCTGTGGTTTCCTCTCATGCACGTCAGGTGGACTGGAGGTGCTAATTTGTGCCCTAGGTGTGAGCAAAAAAGTGTAGTTTAAACCTTTACTACATTTACCGCATTTCAAAAGTCGACAGGTGCCAATAATTATGGAGCTGGGTGTATGCTAATGAGCTCCTCTCTGCCAATGAGAGTCAAAGAATCTGAGAATACAGAGGGGCAGTAAAGCCCTCCGCTCGGTGATGCTAGTCATTGAAGCAAAGTGGCTGCAGAAGGATTAGTGGAGTTTGGACAAGGTTTTGTTTCTGGACGCTGCCTGGACCGGTTTCCTCGGAGCTGCAGCCGGTGCTCGGACCCACAGTGTTACACTCATCACTGGTACACAAAGCCAGGCTTATTGGCGTGTGTCTAAAAGCACTACAGTGTCCACTGGACTGACCGTGTCCAGTCCATGTGGTTCTTCATGTAGACCTGGCTTTGGTTTTGGCTTTTTGTGGACTGAATTTGTGCTGCACTGGAAAGCTAGACTTTGTCATGAGACCGGCAGAAAACGTGAAGCTTTTTCTGACCATGGAAAGAAGATGTTCTTACCCTGTAGCGGTTCTAGACATTGCCAACACAGGCTATAAGCACCAGAGATGTCCTGAAGTTGTTTACTGCTTAAATGAAAGAATAAATCTCTTTCATTTACAAGAAAAAACCTTGTCTTTTTTTTAAAAAGGAGCCAATCAGCTCATAGCTAAAACTGCATGCAGGTAAAGGCTAAAAAACTAGGATTTTCATGCTACAGTTCTGTGCAAAAGTCTTCACCCCCTAATTTCATTCTATTTTCTATGGAATCTCCTTGTTGGTGCAAAAATCCTTTCTGTCAGTCAAACTGTTTGATCTTTATCCGATTGAGGATGAAACGAAAGAAACTGTAACAGATGTTTTAGTGCTCCAGGATGGAAAATGGTTCTAGATAAAGGGGTTCCACCCACTCAGTGTTCAGCATCAGCAGTAAACTAATCTCCTCATCATCTGGAATCATCTACACCTGTTTCTTCTCCAGAAAAGTGTTTCCAGCGTGAAGAGTCTGAGAGACTGCGATGAGTGTGTGAGGACTGCTCCGAGGTGGACACACAGAAAGAAGACGATAATGAAGAGAAAGTGAGTCAGAGACACTACTGGTATTGATCAGGTTTCAGGCACATGTGTTTACAGGATGGAGCAAGCAGTCACATGAAGATCGATAGTTTAACTCATGTTCTTCAGTTCCTCTAGCCTCTCTTCAGCTCCAGCTGAAGCTCTTGAACCACCCTACACACCCAGAGAGAGAGAGAGGATAGTTATACTGAGTGATGGGGAAGAGGGAGGACCACCCTACACACCCAGAGAGAGAGAGGATAGTTATACTGAGTGATGGGGGAGAGGGAGGACCACCCTACATAGTGAGGCCAAATAGTCCCCCAAAGAAAACCAATATATTTCAGATATTCAGATATCAATATTTTTCCATCATCCACACTCACACATGCTTTAAGACTGCTGGTCTAAAGAAGACATGCTCATGTAAACAGACCAGACCTGTAAACAGACCTGACTGAGGATGACCTACATTCATCTGTCCTGTCTCTGTCCATCAGGCATCTGGCCTTCTGTCTTCCTTCGCTGTAGGATAATCATCTCAGATGATGGATGGATGGTATTTTACTCCACGTTTTTTGAGTCTGAATGTAAAATGAAACTGATGCCTTGTTTGTTTCTTTCTTTCTTTATGACTAATCTTAAACAAGAGGGATGTGCAACAGCATGAGCTTCACAGCTCAGATTGATGCTCGCCCTGTGGCTGAAGTGTACGTTTTAAAAATGTTAATGTGATCTGCCCCAGGCCAAACCTTCAGGCTGGGGTTAAACAGTCCTTTAGCCAAAAGAAAACAGGTACATCAGCTGCTGCCTGACTGTCAGGTTTAAGACAAAGCAGCTCCGTGATCAACACCGTTTAAAGGAGCTTATTCAACGGTCAGAAAGTAGCTCTTGCAATGACCACTCCATCTCCATCGTGGCGAAAGCCGGCTGCAGTGTTTCTGGGCCGAGCTCCTTTAAAGAAGTCACAGGAAGCTGACTCAGTCTTTTTTGCACAGTGTCCACTCTTTCTGGCCCAGGTGTCCAAAAAAAGACTTGCAACCCGCCCACTAACCACATTGCTTCAAACTCTGCCAACTAACTGTGCTGCTCGAATCCCTGCCCACAAACCACGCAGTTCATAGCCCCGCCCACTAATTAACCACACTGCTCGTAAACCCGCCCTCTAACCACACCGCTTATAATCCGCCCACAAATCATGCAATTTTTGACCACGCCCACTAACCAGAACACTCTTAACCACGCCCCAAAACTCACTATTCACACTTGTGACCCCACCCTATAAGCACACCATTCACTTCAACTTCAGTGTGAATGGGCGGAGCCAAGGCTAAATCGCAGGATATTTAAAACTGTATTATGTCACGTGGGTTGGAGATGGTGGCACTGATGAAAAACCAGGAGCTGTTAAGGATTAAAGATGCTGAGATTTTTGTTGGGTGTGACGAGGATGGACAGGAATGAGTATATTAGAGGGACAGCTCAGGTTGGATGTTTTGCAGACAAAGTTAGAGAAGCAAGGTTTGGACATGTCCGGAGGAGAGACGCGGAGTGTGTCAGGAGAAGAATGTTGAAGATGGAGCTGCCAGGAAAGAGGAAAAGAGGAATATCAAAGAGTAGGTTATGGATGTGTTGAGAGAGGACATGGAGGTGGTTGGCTGGAAGATGGAAGATGCAGAGGACCAGAAGAAATGGAAACGGATGATCTGCTGTGGTGACCCCTAAACAGGAGCACTGAATGGAAAGGAAAAGATTATGTTGTGTTGGATAAATGGACCATATGGACTTTATGAAAAATTAACGTTTTTTTTTAAACTCTTTTATTAAAACAAAATTCAAGAGCATAAGTTTCTCACTGGCATGTGCCCCTTAAAGGCAGACAGAACGTGTTTTTGTCCTCTAAAATATTTAGGAGGAAAAGAGTTATTGGTCTATTCTAGTGTGAGATCTCTTAGCAGGAAGTACCACCCTCCTCATCCCACATCCCGCCAAAGCCGTGGGGTCTGCTTGTCTCTGTGTAAACAGGTGGCCATACTGATACGCCCTCCGATGCTCATGTACATGCCAAGGCCTCCTGCTGTCCAGGATCCTGAGGGAAGTCAAATCTGCAGGCCTCTTGATGCCATTCTGAAATGAGACCAACTGGCTGGGCATCACAACAGTGGTCTCTAAGGCCTGGGTTGTCCTGATATATCTCTTTGTCCAACATTTGAAGCTTCCTGCAAGACATGGTTGCACTGAATGTAAGAGCTGAAAGCCACGAAGGTAACCAGAATTTCCTGGTGCGTCCATATCGGTTGCATCTCTGCAGGGTCAAAAAATCAATCTGGGTTCTAATCATCAAAGTGAGGCTGGTGTGAACCTATTGGCTTATCAGGCCTGGGATCAGCTCCACCCTTCATTCTTGAAAGAAGCTCCACAGGCAGCTATTATTGACTTTCCCTCCCCATTCAAAGGTCTCCGACCGTGCTCCTGGAGAGCCCCATTGCAGCAGAACCCAGTTCCAAGTGTAACATACTCAACATGATCTCCTGGAATTTCTGAATCTCAAGTGTGCAAGTGACTGAGGGATGTAACTTTAAGGGTTGCAATTCTTGGCCTCCATGTAGAGAGGAGCACTGGTGGATGGATGTTCTGGCATCTAAATCACGTATATTATATTCAGAGTGACAGAATGATTGTGGCTTTATCCACGTTGGGGTGTAAGTGCTCAAAAAACATCAGTGAAAATTGCAGTGTGGGTGTTTTTCAGAGACCTGTGTACAATTACAGGAGCTGTCTCAATAAAGAAAGTATATTTGCTCTTTCTTTCATACAGACGAGAGTCGCACTGAAGCCTGGAGATGGAGTGTTTTGCTCCACCGTACTTATTAGATAAACTTAAAGTGCCTTTGGTGCTGCCAGTTTTGGTCCCCTCATTTCTTGATCTTTTCCCTCCAAAGATCCACTTTCTTGTATTTTCAGTGTATCATTGAGGAAAAGTTCTGCGGTTCTTCCTGAAGGACAAAGTGTTTGTCTCTCATGTTCAGTACAGACTCTGAGCAGTGCCTGAGCAGCTTCAGAAGCAGTGTGGGATCATCTCCACAGAGAAACAAAAGGCAGCAACAGCCAAAGAAGTGCTTCAAAAGGTCCTTCAAGAACTATTCCTGAAGATGACTTAAAGAAATGAGCTTCCAAGAATAATCGTGGCCAGGACATCTGTTTGGAATGTCCATTAATATATGGACAGTTTACAGGCCACACATTCTAAATAGCCCTGTCCTTCAACTTTATCTGTGATGGAAACTCTTGAGATGCAAAAGAGAAAAATTATGCTAATAGCTCAGCGCCAGTGTGTGTGTGTGTGTGTGTGTGTGTGTGTGTGTGTGTGTGTGTGTGTGTGTGTGTGTGTGTGTGTGTGTGTGTGTGTGTGTGTGTGTGTGTTGTGAAAGAGGTGAAACACCCTTTCAGAACCGTCAGCACCATCTCCATTGCTGGTGAATGGAACCTGATGTCTTCACAAACATGAAACAGAATATCAGACGCTGCCTGATACCTGAGATGTTGTTTTAGTTTGGAGAAGATTTTAGACTAAAACTGAACCCGTTCATGGTGGAGGGACACAAAGAAAAGTGATTTCGTTCAGATGGACTATTTTACCATCATCACCGTCCCACAGAGACACTCAGAGCTTCACTGAGGGACAGAAAATGCCCAGATTTGTGAGTTCTGGTTCTGTTCACCACCGCTGAAAAGACATTTAAACCGTTTCCCACTCCAGATGAATCCCAATGATAAAACGAGGCAAAATTAATAATAATAAATCCTCATCCCTCCTTTTTTCATCATGTCTGTATCAGATGTGTCGCCTCTTCCTTTCATGCTGAACCGACTGTATGGGGCTCAGTGAAGGTTCTCATTTCTGCACAGATCTTTTCAATTTTTGTATCGCGAGTAAATCCCAACCTGCACTAATCTTAGCTCAGGCGTCATCCATGAAACAGCCAGAATCATCACTCAGGCGCTTCGCTATATTTGGAGAGCGGGATGGGAGGATAGTTCCTGGAGTTTTATTCTGAGGCTCATTCATAAATGAGCCATGAATCATGTGTGATGGCTTTTGAGTTACACTGTGAAGGTCTGTAGAACAACTTGAGTGGATTAGATTTATCCTCCCAATCCCAATCTTAATACAATACTGGCTACTCTGTGATACCGTGGCCACTTTATCAGAAACCCCTCCCTTGGGGACTGTGCTGGGGTTGACACTGATCTGTTGATCCACAGTGTGTGTGTAGCTCCTGCACCATAACTGTACAACCTGCATAGGAAAAAGACAGGTTTTTCTAATGAAGTGCCCAGTGAATGTAAGGTGCAGCTTTCAGTCCACAGTGTTTTAGCCCCGCCCATTGTGTCTACAGCAACATAGCTTCAACCATTCAGTTTATATCAGCCCCGCCCATTCATCTTACAGCAGCGTAGCCCAGCCTCTTCAACCCACAACAATATAAACCCATTCATCCTTCATTCATATCACTCATTAAGTGTACGGAACTTTAGCTCCGCCCATTCAGTCAAATTGTAAAATTACAATTTAGCCCCACCTGTTCATCCTACAGCAATTTATCCCCACCCCTTCAACCAACAAACAGTATAGCTCCACCCACTTGGTATAAAGAAATTCTTTCCAGCCTATCAGCCAACAAAATTTTGGCGACACCCATTAAACCAACAGAGGTTTATCCCACTTTAGCCCCTCCCATTAACCTAATAACAGTTTAGCCCCACCTATTAACCCAGTGACAGTTTAGCCACACCCTTTAACCCAGCGACAACCTATTAACCCAATGGTAGTTTAGCCCCGCCCATTAACAAAGTAGAAGTTTGGCCCTTTTCTCTGAAGATGGATGGCCTTTGAAGATTCCCTGCTTGTTGGCCATGTGCCTCATCCATTCTTTCCCTCCTTTCTCCATCGCTCCATCACTCCCTTGCTACTGGCCTTCACGTACCCCCACTTCTCTTCTCAGATGCCAAGCGTTGCCGTGGTTATAAAACGAGATTGACTGAATAGGATCAATTTGATTATTGGTCACTCATCTCTCTGTCTCCTGACTGAAGGTGCCGTTTGCGCCCAGCCCTCACCATGGCAACGTGAGTTGGACGGCAGAGATGTTGGCCGAGCTCTGATTGGAGAAGCTCTGTTCAGGAAATCAACCCCTCCGTGAAAATTGACCATCCAGCAGATGCCAGGAGGGAGCGGATGCTTTAAGTAATAAGGTTTTAGATAAAGTGGTTCCGCCCACTCACTGCTGTTCAGCATCAGCAGTAAACTAATCGCCTGATCATCTGGAATCATCTGCATCTGTTTCTTCACTGTTTAATGTCTTAAATTGTGGGAAGTCAAGGGCTGTGTGTGTGTGAGTGCACATGTGTGTGTATATGTGTGTCAGTGTACTTAGATACTTTTTCGATAGAAGGTTAATAGAAAATACACCTCAAATTTAAAATGAAATAAAATGATACTAAACCTATCTATCTATCTATCTATCTATCTATCTATCTATCTATCTATCTATCTATCTATCTATCTCTCTACACTGCTCAAAAAAATTAAAGGAACACTTTGAAAACAAATCAGATCTTAATTGGGAAAAAAATCTTGCTGGATCTCCAGACTGGAATGGAATGGGTGATTTGTCAGGAACAAAAGGCCACATCATTTGATGAAAATAAAAATGATCAACCTACAGAGGGCTTCATTAGAAGAAATTAAAACTGAAAACTGATGTGGCAGGCGAGTCCAATTTACTGAAATGTCATTGCAGCAACTCAGGATGGTCCTCCGTAGTTTGTACGGCCCCCTCATGCTTGTATGCATGCCTGACAACATCTTGGGGACTCTCCTCCCCGATCCTGACCAGGGCATCACTGAGCTCCTGGACAGTCTGAGGTGCATCCTGGCGGCGTTGGATGGACCTAAACATGCGAGCGTGGAGGCCAGTCAATGGTATCAATTTCTTCATCCTCCAGAAACTGCCTGCAGACTCTTGCCACATGAGGCTGGGCGTTATCCTGAACCAGGAGGAACCCAGGACCCACTGCACCAGTGAAGGGTCTAACAACGGGTCTAAGGATTTCATCCCAATACCTAATGACAGTCAGGGTGCCATCGTTTATCCTGTACAGGTCTGTGTTTCCCTCCATGGATCTGATTCCCCAGACGAACACTGACTCACCAAACCGGTCATGCTGAACAATGTTGCTCCAGACCCTTCCACATCTGTCACATGAGCTCAGAGTGAACTGCTCTCATCTGTGAAAAGCACAGGGCGCCAAAGCCGGACCTGCTAATTCTGGTGTTCTCTGGCAAATGCCAGTCAAGCTCCACAGTGCCGGGCAGTGAGCACAGGGCCCACTAGAGGACGTCGGGTGCTCAGGCCACCCTCATGAAGTCTTTGTAGGGCTCTGGCAGTACTCATCCTGTTCCTCCTGCACAGAGGAGCAGATACCAGTCCTATGGGACACACAGCGAACCTGGTCAGTCCTGGTGGAGATGGACTGCCTGTGCAGCCTCTGTAGGGTCCCGGTATCTCCTCATGCTACCAGTAGTGACACTGACCCCAGTCAAATGCAAAACTACTGAAAAGCTGCCCAAAAAAGAGGAGCAAGGAAGAAATGTCCGTGTCTCCACCTGCAGAACCGTTCCTGTGTTTGGGGTCGTCTCGTTGTTGCCCCTTTAGTGCCCCTGTTGTTCATTTCATCAACACCAAAACAGACACTGATTAACAACCCCCTCAGATACTGACCTGACCAGATCAACATCCGACCAGATCAACATCCCACAAGCTTAACAGACCAGGTCAACATCCCACAAGATCAACTGACCAGATCAACATCCCACAAGATCAACTGACCAGATACTAAACTCTCATTAATAAGTGTTCCTTTATTTTTTGGAGCAGTGTATATAGATAGATAGAGAGATAGATAGATAGAGAGATAGACAGTGAGAGAGAGAGAGATAGATAGTGAGAGAGCGAGAGAGAGAAAGAGTGAGAGAGATGTAAACAAGACAGATCCTGAGTTTTTTTAAGCCTTGAAGTATCAAGTGAACCATTCCCACGAGCACGAGCTCATTTTTATGTATCTAGGCAGCACTAAAAACCTGCATAAATAAACATCACGTCGCTGCTGCACCTCCGCTGCTTCCTCCTCTTTTCTAGCCGGTAAACTTTTATCATCGCTCTGGGGTTACAGTTTACATTACAGGAAGAAAAAACCACCTCATCGTTCATCTCGTATCTAAAGCTAGCCGTTAAAACAAGCTTAATAGACGTGGGCGTCTACTCTAAAAGGCCCTCAGAGCGCAGCTGCTACCACCTTTATTTACATCAGAGCTTTCAAAAACATCAAGCTCTGATCAAACCCCCGTCCGACTGCGGCTCGGAGATTCGATCTTAAACACGAAGGTGTCAAAAGCGATCTTTTCATCTGGAGGATTCTTTCACTGAACGTCTTTAAAGGATTTTCTCCAGGATTTTTTTTTTCCTGCTTTTGACAATACTTATGTGCAACTCATTCTGTTTCCATGGTAACAGCATTAAACACACTTGTACTGAATATAGCAAATAGTTCCACAGCAGTTACAAAGTAGTTTTGGGTTCTGTAAGTTACTCAGTACTTAAGAAGTTTACAAGGTACTCAGTACTGAAGAGATTTTTTTTTGTTTGTAAGTTAGGCCCTGAGGTACCCTTGGTCAAAATACCGTCCCCATCACTGTTCCCCGGGAGCTGGCTGTATCTGCCCCCTACTGCATGGTGTGTGTGGGTTAAACACAGAGGATTGGATTTGTTTGGTTGTGGTTTGCTGTGTTCACGATAACACGTGGGGCAGCGGTGTTCTAGTGGTTAGGGAGTTGCCCTCGCATCGGAAGATTGTGGGTTCAATTCCCCTCACCAGTAGGTGTACCCTTGAGCAAGGTACCGTCCCCGTCACTGCTCCCAAGGCGCTTTCAATAGCTGCCCACTGCTGCACGGTGTTTGAGTGCATGGGTTAAATGCAGAGGTCCAATTTCGTTGTGGTTCATTGTGTGCTCGCAATGACGAGGGCTGTCACTTTCACTTTCACTTTCATAGTCACTCTCTCTTCACTTTGGGGCAGCAGAGTCTGTCTCTGTCCGTGGTGCTGAATCCGCTCCACCCAGCGCCACAGTAACCGCCTCTGTCCGTGGTGCTGAAAACTCCTGTACAGCAGGTTCTTCATCATGGAAAAGTACCATAAACCCTTTCGGTTCCTGTGGGGTCCATCACACAGTAAAGAACACGACAACCTGGAGGAGTTACAGGAACTCTGGATCCTACACCTTGATTCTGAACATTATTTCAGAATGGGTTTGAACCGAGAGAGAAACCGGGCATCAAGTTTCATATATTTAAAAGCTCTGTTATTATTACATGTCATTGTTAGGAATTATCCTGGTTGTTTTACCAGTTTTGAGAAGACATGTGAAACTTACTTTATTACAATATTGAATACAATTTTGTAATATATAGCTTTTTAATCAAATTTTCCATCATAAGCACGACTTATTAACACTCAGGAGATCCACTGCTGGGTTTAAAGAGGAAACGGAATGGCTGTGTTTGTTTTGGAGACATCTGCTTCCATCCAAGGGAGATCCAAGGAATCTTTACGGAATCATTTCCCCCATTTCCGGCTCTGAAGGACTGAAATCCAAACCAGCCTTGAAGACGCTCCGCTTTTCAGCCACTAGAACAGCACTGGAATCAGTTTCCCAGTGCTTCGGTCTGACAGCTGGAGGAGAGAACATCAGGACTGCACTCCATTCGAAACCGCTGGTGTGATATTCTGAGATTTGGCAACGTGCAAAATGTGACATTCTGCTGCTGCGAGCTGACAGGTATGGGGGGGTGTGGGACATTGTGGGGGGTGCTAAAGGTTTCATTCTTATCCATCCATCACCCACCTGTCTGAACACACTTGCCTATTTGGAGCCAATTTAAACACAGCAAAACCTCTTATCTCCAAAAAAATTGATTTCAAAATTTCTACATCAATAAAAAAAAAAAAAGGCTTTTCTAGCGCATGTCTGTCCGTGTGTTTGTCATTAAACCTTCAGAAAACACCAATATAGAATAAAAAAGAAAACAGGAAGCATTAAAAATGGAGACTCAGGACTGGTCCCAACAGTGCATCTTCACTGTGATATCAAAACCTTGTAACTCAGTTGAAAACACCATCTGGCTTTTACGGTGTGGAAATATTTCATGAGTAATAGACTGATAGAAATGTTTAATATTGCTTTTTACAACATTGCTTTTTGGGGGATTTGGAATAAACGAGAACTGGAAAAGTTTTTTACAGAGACACTAACGTCCTTTCTTTTTCCAGAATGAACAAATGAATGAATGAACAAACAAAGAAAATCAGTAAAGAAATAAGGAAGTAAAAGAAAAAAAATCCATTTCACTCTTTTTTTAGGAAAGGTGAGGATGTAAACTTAATACACTAAGAAAAGAAAAGAAAAATGGACAAACAGATAGACAGACAAACAGACAGACAGACAGATAGATGGTCAAAAAGAAGGTCAGAGGGAAAGAGAGATAGACAAAAAATATGGATAGATAGATAGATAGATAGATAGATAGATGGATGGATGGATGGACAGGCAGTTAGATTAACAGACAGACAGACAGACAGACAGACAGACAGATAGATAGATGAATGGATGATGGATAGATAGACAGACAGACAGACAGATAGATAGATGGATGGATGGATGGATGGATAGACAGACAGACAGATAGATAGACAGATAGATAGATAGATGGATGGATGAATGGATAGATAGATATATGGATAGATGGATTGATGGATGGATAGATAGATAGACAGACAGACAGATCAATAGATAGATAGACAGATAGATAGACAGATAGATGGATAGATAGATAGATGAACAAAAAGTCATGTCTTTGGATGGTGGGAGGAAGCCCACAGAGTCATGGGAATTAGTCCACTCAAACAACCCGAACTGTCCCGCCTGGGAATCGAGTCCAGAACCTTCACGCTGTGAGGCGACAGCTCCGCCCCCTGCAGCACCGCACCGACCTTCAGTGAGTTCATGAACCATAACGAACATCGTCAAGCCTCAAAAAACTTCTTTCTTTTAGTCTAAATCAGAATAAATGTCTCATTTTCTTCTTCTTTACACAAAATTCTCCACATCCCAGACTGAGCTAGGAATAATTAATGAAAAAATGGTCCATTAAAAATGGCCTCAGTTTTGTTGTCTCAGCTATAAATCTTGCTCTGGTCTCTGGAAAGCGTCCCACGAAGTGTCTATGGCTCTTAAGTACCCGAGACACTGGTTTCCTCCAAAAAATCCTATTTGAATGAGGTTGAGAAAAGTCATTTCCATTTATAAAAAGAGGATTATTTGTTCCTTGGCAGCTCGCACAAGAGGAAGCGTAATAGGGTACATTGTCGTGGCGAGGCACAGCGAGTCAGGTTATTAGGAACATTCGTTCTGTAATGATCACGGTGAGAATAAGACATCTTTGATACTGATGAAGGTGTCAAGAATCACATACTGTTTTTTTTTATTTTTATAAAAGATCCTCCATACATGCAGGAGATGAGGCTCAGCAGGGCTCGGGTTCTTTATGCTGGCGGGTTCCGTTATTATGTTAATATGAGATGAGCAGGATGAAGTCGTGGAGTCTAATCTATGGTTAAATGAACAGGGGCTTAAAATACGTATGATAAATCACAGTTCAAGTGAAAGTGAAAGAGACAATTTATTATTGCGAGCACACAGCACACAGTGAAAGACAACCAAATGATTTCTCTGCTTTTAGCCCATACACCACCTGCAGGGGGCAGCCATACATCCGGCGCCCAGGGAGCAGTGATGGGGATGGTACCGTGCTCAAAGGTACCTCAGGGAAACATGCTGGTCTGGGATTCAAACCCACAACCTTCCGACCCCGGGGCCCCGTCTTTAAACGCTAGACCACCGCTGCCCACCTAGTTGCTCCTCGTTAGGCACCTAAAGCATCTTTTTATTAAAAACTTAATTAAAACTTAGTGAAAATGCTTGTTTGTAAGACCTCCGTCATCATAAACATGCCAAAATTGATTACAAATTTCTCTTTTTGTAAGAGGGAAAGTCTAAACCTTCATACAACGATCTAAAGAGAAATCATTCAAACAGTTTAGCGCAACAGACGAAGCTCTCGAGGAAGATGACCACCTGAATGTTTAACTGTTTGGAGTAAACATCTCAGCTCAGGTGAAGACCCGAGCGTTTTGGGTTGTTTTTCGTGTAAACAATCGATTTTGGATGGAACCTGATTTTGGAGAAAAAAGTGAAAAGGGAAATGAAAGTGACTATTTGTCCTTGTGAGCCTAAAATGGGCTTCTGAATTTTACCCACCACACTGTTCAGCAGCTATATCCAGCACCCAGAGAGCAGGGATAGGGACGGTATCTTGCTCACGATACCTTGAGGGCATCCCACCGGTCTGGGATTTGAACCAATGAACTTCAGATTATGGGACCTAGATTTAAAGACTAGACCACCGTTACCTCATTTTCACTTTCATTCACTTTCATTTCCAAACCATAGTGACTCAAAATCTCCTTTTTCCAGTTGCATTATTGTTACATTCAGTGATGCAAATTTTACCCAATTCTGGGCCAAATTTGGATCAAACTATGGATTTTTTTTCTAGACTCAATAAACGTAATAAGATTTGAAAAATGTATGCACCTATGTTTAAATAAGTAGCATTAGGACTGAAACTTCAGGCGTATGCAAGTTGACCATATTTAAATATTATGGATTAGAAATGGAACTTATTTGAAAACGCCCAGCATTTTTGTGAGCAACAATTTACATAGACATACTCACCGATATCCCAAGAACCAGGACTATTATTCTCGATCTCGCGGCGTCCAATGAAGTACCAGACGCAAGCCATCCAGTGAGCCAGCAGAGCAAACATGGACATGAGCAAGGTGAGCACCACAGCGCTGTACTGCGAGTACCGTTCTAACTTCTGGAGCAAGCGCAGGAGCCTCAACAGCCGGACCGTTTTTAGAAGATGAACCCCAAAGTACTGTGGACATGAAGCAGAAGGACATGTCTTGGAAAGGAATCCAGTACTGGAGCACAAAACTAGTATTTCTCCAGATTATGTGGTGTGCCCCAAGGTTACGCGTTAGGTCCAATAAAATTGCCAAATCTTTCACTCACTCGTTTTCATAACCACCCTGATTAGGGTGGTGCTATCCCAGCCTTCACAGGGACACCCTGGACAGATTGCCAGTCCATTGCAGGGTATACACACAAACAACATATTCACACCTAGGGGACAATTTAGCATCTCCAATCCACCTGCATGTCTTTGGACTGTTGGAGGAATCCAAAGGTCCTGGAGGAATCTATTCTGGGAGAACATGTTCACGCCACACAGAAAGGACCATCTAGGAATCAAACCCAAGTCCTACTCATTGTGAGGCAACAGCCCACTGCCCCAAATATAGGCCTGTTTATAGGACTTCCCAGACAGGACTACACACTCACCACACTGACGTTGAAGGCGTAGAGAAGGTCGAAAGGCAATGCAGCAATCAGGTCCACGAAGAGCCAGGTGGTGACGTAGTGCACACAGATGGATCGAGCATCGTACACAACCTGGCCAGACGTGCTCACAAACGTGGTGCGGAAGTTCAACACGATGTCTGCCATAGAGAACCAAAAAGAACATTTCGTTAATGTAACGGTCCTGTGCCAGTAGAGGGCGCCCTGCTCTGATTGTGCGCACCTGGGCTTGGGGGCCAGGTGTGTCTCATTGGGGCTGGAGTT